>KV700150.1:0-65252 GCA_000507405.3 Kwoniella heveanensis BCC8398 | reverse complement strand
CAGCACCACACTCTGCTCTCATATAGTAGTTTTGGGTGACTCCACCCTTGTCCACAAATGATGAAAAAACCGGAACTTAAAATTTCGGGTCAAAACGCAAAAAAATTCCTTAACTATGGGATTTTTCGATTTTTGGGCGGTTTTTTGATGTTTCGTGACCTAGTGTAGTTCACCTTGGCGGCGGGGTGACCTGCGGCGGGTGTGCGCGCCACCCAGTATTGCTTAATCGTCCACCAGTAGTTCTCCTGTCGGCGACCCCCTTCCTTTGACAAAGGAGGGTGATGTACTAGTGCAATTCTGATCTTTACCCTGCAGCCTTATCCTCGAGACGATCAATACTTTGGTTCTCTCCCGCCAAAGCTTGTTGTGCCATTGATATACAGGGCCCTGACTTGTAGACGAAGAAGCAAAGGGAACTCAGTGCCTTCTTCGCAAGGAAACCAGACCTTTCGGCTCGGGACTGTGAGATCCGTCCACCGTACCCTGTTCGTCCTCGGCAGAAGAGCAGCGGGGGGAGGAGAGGGGGGGGGGGTGCTCAACGCTTTGGCTTCTGTTCATCAGCTTCTGTGTGTTTTCCCTGCCAGAAGCAAGCGGCTTTTCAACGATTTTCTTTGGGGACAAGTCTTGGCATACCCCCGGACCGCACCGTCAAGAAGTCATCATATGCTGATGGATGATACGCGGTCCTGTTGAGATCGATTAACCTGTACAGATAGGGCGAGAAGGTATATATGTACGGTAAGCGCAACGTGATATTGGGAAGTTTCGAGCCCTAAATCAAGCTATCTCTTGACTTCACTGAGCGACATTGCACTGCACGTCATTCCGATACTAAGTCGACGTGCATACATCAGCTACTTCTCTCACCCACAGCCTACTCAGAGCAGCCCCAAAGCAACAACAATACTGAGGTTCAGACATCGTATCATCCCTGCATCGCAGCTAACGATCCTATTTTCTATCCCACTTTCGCCACCTTCAGCCACTCACCATCTGGTCTCAGTACCTCTTCTCAAGAGCCTTTACTTCCTCCGCAGTATGATCAGGGAAGCCGACTTCTATCAGGCGGCCTATGAGGCGTCGAAGCCGTATATCCTGAATATCGGCAAACAGCTAGAGGATCGACACGGTTTCAGAGCCCTCGAGGAGAGCCATGTGGCGGTGAGTGCCAATACCAGAGCGAACTGCACCTCATTCAGGCAATCGGGAAACTGGTATGTACATATCCTAAGCTTACGGCCTTCTTTGCCACCCTCGAACTCCTGCAAGATTCACCATCCTTTTACCGTCAGTCCTTCATCCCCGCCCCTCCTTCTAAGCCTGATAGCTACACCATCGACAGGCAGGACCCACGTAATCCAGCTTCCAGCTCAGCTTTCCACTCTGTTCAACGAGAATAGCACAGACGTGACTCCTCGACTACGGCTCACTGCGCACCCAAGACTCATGACGTTGTCGACAGTCCTAACGCCTATGACATGTCATATTACCGAGTGCACGCTGGCCGTCGAACCGCTGAATGATCTGATTTCATTCCTTCAGTGCTTGCTCCCCTCGTCGACCGCTCTGACTCTCACTGCGACTACCTCGATCGTCGCACATCCCACCTTCCGGAATGACATGGAGACAATTGCGAGATCAGACGCAGACGCGCGGGCTCCTAACTCGACCGAGTCCGGAACGCTCGATGAGATTCCTCGTGCGCATCGACGGGCTGCAAACGGAAAACAAGATGGGAATGCAGCGGAGATGAACGTGATCAGCCGTATCGACGCTTGGCGTCTCACCTCGCGAACGGACGAGGACTCCGGTGGTGCTGTTGTAGTTGCCAGTTCGTCAGCTCCATTGGAAGAAGAGGCAGAGGGGAAGTTAATCGAAATCGAAGTATGTGTGGAGATAGAAGATGTCAGTAGCAGAATGAGCACGCCCAACCCTCAGTGGCTGAACAAGAACGAAGATATGTTGCGAGAGACGGTCGGCTGCAGTTATTTCAGGCGACTGCGGGAACTTGCCATTGCTGAATGAACATGTTTCTCATCATCAAGGAATAAAAAACCAGCTTTGGGGAGCAGCTCGTGCCCTTACTATACTGTACCTGTACTGCAGATCTCGTCTGGCGTGTTTGGTCAAGATATCCGTTACGTTTTGCCCCACGATCTGTTTCTCATGGTAGAAATATCCTAGACTTAGACGCGCCAAGTATGTATATAAGCTGACAAGAGATCAAGGAGTAGTTCAGGTTACCAACCAGAGATCGGTGGTCGCGCACATTGGGCCAATCTAAGATCTCTCTTGGAATCCATTCTACCGCAACCACCTTATCGAAGTATAGTCGTCAAAAAATAGGATAGTTCACCAGCAAGCGTTCAGTCGTGTTCTGTACATCAATCTGTGTTCGCTTCACACATGCGTACAACTATGCGAGAGATCCAATGAAATAATATGCCAGCCGCCAAGATTGGGCAACAGGGCTACCTGGCCGAATGTCTCCCGGAGATGTTATGCTGTCTCCTTCGGTAAGCTCCAACGATCCTCTTCGAACGAAACCGGGGACTCCTATACCTCCTCTTGACCATACTGCCGATCTGGATGCACTTCCCCGCCATTCAGTTCCTTCCTGAGCTCCTCGACTTCATCCGAATCGTGCTTCTTCCCGACATCAGGCAAACGTTCGCTCTCGCTTTTTCTCGGGGCTCCTGAGGTCTTTCCAACGACTGAACTTGGCCTAGATATCAGCCCTAAATCCTCGTCTTTCGGTCTCCCCAATATAGCTGCGCCACTCTCGCCTCTACTCCTCCCATAATCCCTCTTCCAGCTCTCGATGGCCCTGCCTAAGCCATTGTCGGCATCGTCAAGATTAGGCCTTATCAGAGCAGCTCCGCTGTCGCCCCTCGATCTCGTGTAATCCCGCCTCCAGCTACCGCCGCCCATTTCGAGCGCCGCGTCATCCACCGGTCGACCCAACAACGCCGCTCGAGAGTCGCCCCTCATTCGCCCATAGTCGGGTCTTCGAGCGCCTCGGGCGATTGCGTAAGCATCAGCTTCGTCTGCAATCTCCCGCCCGCCTCTTCGAGGGGAATCTGTTCCTGGATATATTGGTCGAGGGGTTGAAGATTCACCGCGTTTAGGAGGGGTAGGTGTCGATGTGGGCGGATATGTATAGGTACTGGTCAAGTTCAGGTCGATTTCGGATGAATTGTCCGTGGGTGCGATTGAGGGAGGTACTGGCACGTCCGGCACAAGACCATCCGTTTCGGCGTAATAGGGTGTGCTCGTTCCTGAGGGAGAGCTCGAGCCGAATCCATTCAGTCTTGGCGGTACTTCCAGCATGGGTGAGAAAACAGGCGGTAGGTTATCGAACATCCTGGATGAAGCTACAATCTCGTCGTGGGGACTGGCACCGTCCCCGTTCGCGTCGATCTGAATCAAAGGAGTCGCCCATCCATCCTTAACTTTCCCGGATATGCCCGCATCGTCATTGAATTGAGCAGTAGCAGCTTGCTCATACTTCATCTCTTCGACCCATTCTCGCAGTTCCTCCTCGTTCATGTGTCCAGGCATTGACCAGGACCTGGTTGGGGTCCGATATCCAGTGGTAGACAAGGTGCTGTTATTCGAGACAAGCCACGGTCTTCTCGCATAGATGTTGTTTCCCGTCCCCATGAAGTCCCGCTTATCATCGCTGTACTCTGTCATGGTCACTGTGGTACTGCCCTCTGAGATTGTTGGTAACGTTAGGGCAGCGTTCCGCCTCATGACGATTCGCATCTGATAGTAGATGTATACGGCGGCGACGATCGTACCGAGTAGAGTAAGCACTGTCGTACAAATCGAAATGATGGTGTTCTTGCGCGACTGTGTACCGAAGGCTTTCCCCAAATACACAATGGTAAATTGTTTGCTACATATAGCAATAGACATGCAGGTTCAGCTCGAGTAGGATGTCAGAAGAAGACAGACCAATGTGCGTACTCACGGCAGTGTGAGAAAGGCCGCCGCAAGATACATCCAGAAGTCGGCTCCTGCAGAAGCTGATACAGCGGTGACGATGTGTCCAGGAACCGCACTGAACCGCAAGACGAGGGTGAACATGAAGCTCTGTAATAGCGACAAGACGAGGTCAGTAACCCCAGATGCAAGACACCGAGACAGTGGGACGATTACCACTCACCTTCTCCCTAATCAGTTGTGTCAAGGAGGCATAGAGCTTGTTCTTCTTCTCGAATCTAGCGTGAGGAAAGGCAAGAGAGATCAATATTGCATCATGAACCGATTCACAGTCAGCACACAAGCCTATAACAATTCACTTACTTCGCAGCACGCCCTTGACAGCACCACTTGAATGCTATCCATGTCGCTATCTCTCCCAAAAATGTCCCCGCCGCCAGAATTGCAAATCCGATTCCTAGTCCCCATACTAGACCGCAAAGGATACCGATGACTAGGAAGTGGGGAAGGATTGTACGTCAGCAAGGTGAGACCCAGTCCCTTCGTTAGGATAATATCAGCCCTTATCGATATAGCTCATAGTCCCCCTCATTTCCAGAGTGCTGCTCTGATTGAATGGGGCGGTTCTTCTTGAGATCAGGAGCCTAGCAAATCTACCACTCACTCTCATGACCCACCAGCGGCGGAAACGACACCACGATTAAGATAGCTATCGGAATCAGCCAACCACCAGGCCAAGCTCTCACTCTCCGTGTGACGGGCTCGCAGAACTCGACAACAGTCTCATGCTTGACCGTGATGAGCGCTGTGAGGACGATAGCGATGATAAGGATCGCATACCACTCTGTGAGTCATGATAGAACGGTTGAGCTATTAGCTGAATTATGCGAACGGTAGCCAGCTGCTGCCTGTTCAAGCTCCCCGCGGGTCCGGTGATGGACCTGAAGGCTATGAAAGACCAAATATCGTGGCTGTCCACCCGCCGCTAACAAGAGTGACTTGCTCTCCGCGCAAACATATCCTCGCTCGCGCCACACGCCCTTTGTGTGCCTGTCCGACAGAACCACTCACTGTACATATGTCTCCTCAGCGCGCTTCTCAACGCCTGTTTATAGTCGAGCTCCTTCATGTACACACGTGCCGAGATGTAATCCTCCTTGAAAAGCGCTAGTACGCTCTGCGATGACGTATCTACTGATGAAGCTCTGTTTGATGTCGAAGCGCCATTGGGACTCTGAGAAGAGGAACCTGTGGTCGGTATTGAGGGCGATGTGGGTCTTGATGAACTAAGTGCTCCAGGTCCGCTTTCTACAAATGATGTTCTACTTGGGCCAGCAGTGGGTGGCGAGGGCGGGGGAGAGATGCCATTGCCTCCTCCATCGTCACCATGCGAATGAGAGCGGACGTGACCATCAGAGTCGGTGTGTTGATGGGAGGAGCGACGCCGTCTGGTCAATGCCAGCGGTATGGGAAGCAAGACAGCCATACCGACGCGCGTCGTCACACGACTACACGAGATATGCAGCAGAACAAAGAGTCTAAATGCACTCGTTTCCGCGTGGTGACGACGATCGATAATATCAAGACGGGAGCAAGGCGCGTCGAGTAGAGCCGACGCTCTGGGTACGGGATAACGCGATCTGCGAGGAGGGTTGAGGCTCTCTGACGCTGATGTGATGAGCCGCGGCCACGAGAAAGATAGACGTTGATAGTTCCTATGGATCTTTGCCTCACAAGTATCGGACCCGGAGCTGCGACAAGCGGCGGTGTGAAGTTGATGTTGAACTCTCGAAGACGTGATACGCTACGTTTGTCGTATGAGAAGCCCCTACTTCCGGTACGAACGGGTGTGTGAAAATCCAAGTTGCTCAGCTATGCCACCGATACTTGATACTTCGGCCCACGGGTGTCTACGACGATGCTGCAGATGGTGGATGATTTATGCTGATGATGACGATACAGATCAGAAGCAATCGAAGGATGCTTAATGGTTTTCACTCGATTGCGAAAAGTGCCATGCCGGGTTATCTATCTGCTTGACTTGCTTCTGCAGCTGCTTCGATCACCGCTTCACCTCTTCACCGCTTCACCGCTTCACTAGCCCACGTTCCTGATTCCTGATCGATTACAAAGTCGGGACAATTCAGAGACTCTTGGCATTACAAATTGGTTAAGCAGGTTCTAATCCAATCCAATAGAGTGACATGACATAATACAAGGTTCCACGCCCTGCTCTGCGGTGATGACTGCGCACGGACATCGCCGCTCGTCAGGATGAGGTCATCATGCGAACGATATATCGACTTTATAGACCACTACTCCCTGCTCCTCTTGCCTCCACCTCTTCTTCCCTCGCTCTCCTCAGCTCTCTTCCTCTTGATACCCTCTTTCCTCATCCTCTCCCTCTTCTCCTCCTTGATCTTCTCCGCCTTCTTCTCATCCACCACGCCCACTTTCTTACGGTGCTCCTTCCTCCTCTCTTCCTGCTTCTCCTTCCTTCGAGCCACTTTATCCTTCTTGAGCGTCTGGATCTGTTGCAGCAACGTGACCGCCTTCTTCTCTTCTTCGGACATGACCACAGCTCGAGACTGGAGGTAAGTCGGCTTTTTCTGAGGCGCAAGAGCTTTCGTTTTAGATGCGAACGGCAAGGACGCCTCCAGCTTCTTGGGTACCTTCAGCGGGTTGAATCGTCGAGTCGTCCTTGCGATTGGCTGTAAAGCATGAACGTAATTATCAGTAAGGCTTGATTTTGATTTTCCAAACAGGATTGCCTTGCGCTAGCGTCCGGTCTTCCGATTTGGGATCGATACATCCACTCACTCTGTAGGCCGAGTTGACGTCAAGAGGCGTCTTCAGACCTTCATCACGTCTGATCTGACCAGTCAATCGCATACCCTTCCATTCACCCTTGTCCGCCAGCAGAAGCGAGCACACGGGGTTGTAGAGCTTCTTGGGCTCGATCGAGTACCACGCTCGAAGGAAGACGATATCTGAGGTCGCCATGGCATGGTTAGCACTGAATGGCGTCTCGAAAGAGGAGTGAGATACGGGTTCTGGATAAGGAGCGACGTCTTCCGATTGTCAAGTACGAGAGTCTCACTCACCACTGAGGAGAATCTTGTCCTCAAAGGTAGCTCTGAACGCTCCATCTGGTTTACTCAGCGCTTTCTTGACCTGACCTCTGATGCCCGAGACAGTCTTGATATTCGCTCCTTCAAATTTGGCAACTTCAAGTGCTGAGTTGAACATGTCCTTGATGAACGCCGTGTTCTTGAAGATCTTGTAGGGCGCACCGGTCAGCTTGAGCTTCTTGACGATCTTGGTGGATCGGTCAATGTCTAGAACCACGCCGGTCGCAGAGACTCTGAACCCTGGAGTGTCTGACAGAAGGGAATTGAAAGCGCAGAAACCGGTGTTAGGTGCAGAGACTGGTCCGTAGAAGGTAGCGTAACAATGCATGTGTTCCGGCGTGTATTTGAGCAATCGGTTTCGAATCGAATGATCGTCCAGGTGATAGATTGGTAAGGATTGGAACCTTCGCCAGCCGAGCGAGAAGATGATGGGATTATTGGTCTTGAGCGTCCGCGTGAACCATCGATGTCGCTTTATACGGACGGTGACGTACCCGAACCTCTCCTCGGCCGCCAGAAGACCTCCGACGATGATGGGGAAGCGAGGATCAAAGTGTTCGACCATCTCGCAAGGGACATCATTGATCTCAAGACGTACGTACATACCCGACCGATAACCTTCGATCTGAGCTCGAGCATCGATGTCCAGGCCCTCAAACTCAGCTTCGTTCAGTTGGCGCTGTCGGGCCATGTCGGCCTTTTGAGCATCGTAGAAATCCATCTTTTCACCGTCCTCGTCGTCTTCATCGTCATACTGCTCGTCAAATTTGATCTTTAACGCTTCCTTCTTGGCGGCCAACGCTGCCGCTCGCGCAGCCTCGTGGTCTTGACCATGTCCAGCAGGCTTGACCCCGACATACGGCACATTGTCGCCATCCGCACCATCGCCACCCTCTTCATCTCCAGAACCAGCTTCAAGATCTTCAAAGTCCCCACCTTCCTCTTCATACGCTTCTCCGTTCTCGTCTTGTTCGCCTCCCACGGGTCCTGAAATGAACAAATCCTTGATCGAGTCCAGTATTACCTCGTCATCCCACTTCTGTCTCAATTGCTCTGCGTCGACCAGTTCTTTGAGCTGGTCGCCCTCGTCACCTCGGTTCTCCTCTCGTGAGATACGGAAGAATCCGTCTTGCGCCATCCGAGAGGATTCAGCGTCGGCGGAAGAAGGTCGGGTCTTGCCCGCCGCAATCTCCTCAGGCGAAAGCTCGTTGCCGTAGATCAAGGCCATCAGATCTCGTCGCCGCCCTATTCGATCAGCAAAACCTGAAGCAGCTTTTGAAGCGAGATTTTGCTTCCACTGAGGTTCATCCTCGTCCTTTTCTTCTTCGTCTCCAGTATCGTGTTCGTGGTCCCGGAAGTCATCGTCGTCGAAGTTGACCCGCTGGCCATCCTGTTCGAATCCCGTAGCGAGCGCAAGATCCTCATTGTCGGACTCAGAGTCCGCGTAGTTGATATCTCCGCCCTCTTCTGCGGAATCATCCTCCATTCGATGGGCCATTCCCTCTCCATCCTCGTTATCATACTCAAAGTCAACCTCGTCATCTGACCCGTCCTCATCGTATTCCTCATCCTCGGCGGCACCGAGCATGGGACCACCTGATCGAGGGGCCGCCGCTCGACGGACACGTTCTTTCGTCGTGACTTCCAGCGGGGCGGACGAATGACCGAACAGCCGAATCTCCGAGGACTGGATCCCGTCGGCAAAAGTTCGGCTGGCTTCTTGAAGATCCATGACCATCTTCTCTCCTTCTCCTTGAGGAGCTAGATTGAACTATAATGTCAGCCTCGACTTGATGATCACATCGGAGGGCGCAAGCAGACATGGGGAAAGGGGACGACAAGATTCGATACGGAGGGCGCCAGGTATAAGCCGATGTAGTGGGGCTTTTATGCGAATTCACACTCACCGTCGCCGCCTTTGGAGAAGCTTCCGGGGACATTGATATACACCGCGTCCTTGTCATACATGACACCGCCTACATCGCTCATGGGCGCGTGAATGAGTTTCGCCTTTTCGCCCATCTTCCGCCGTCTTTCACTCTCGAGCGTAGGTAGAGGACAAGGATCCGCAAGACGCTCGACTTCCTTGATCTCCAAATCTCCCGCGCCGGGAATGTGTATTTTGGCATTTCTGGCCGGCAAGTTCGGTCCCCTCAGATATCCGTAAAGAGTAATGGTCCGGTCAATCTTGGGGTTCTCTCTAATCATCTCTCGAGGTGTCATATCTTGCAGTCGATCGGCCAGCAGATACGGGTGCTGATTTCTGAATACGAGAGGACGAAATTTCATTACTGAGATGAATCTTGAAAGCAAGTTGATCTCAGCGTCGGGGTATCGGCCATTCATCACTCCTGACAGCGAGAACAGCTTGGCACCTTGATATATCTCCGTCCAGAATCGGTGCTTGAGTCGCTTTTTTGTGTCTTTGAGGGTAGATGCCTTTTTGATCAAGTCCAGGTGCGTTAAGAGACCGATGACTTTAGGGAAACCGTGTGACTGCAGGATGTTGAGGAATTCGAATGTTTCCTGGATATCGAAAAGGGATTTTGGATCAGTACAGGAGGTCTTAGAACGCAAGGACGATCAAGTTGTGTTTGGGAAGAGGCGCGCTCACCATCTCGAAACCGAAACTTCCGTCGATCATCAACAGGACAAGATCTACTACTTTACCGAGATCGATCATACTGTTCAGATCGTTGCCGCATTCAATGAATGTTATCCTCCTCGTCTTGCCCGAAACGACCGTAATGGGACCCTGAGGTTGATTGAGATTGTGCTTGGTATATCTCCGGACCAGTGATCTAAGCAAGGTCGATTTCCCGACACCTGGTGGACCGACGATACCAACAACGATAGGTGGCGGGGGTAATCGACCTTCATCCATGCCTTGACCCTTCTCAGCGGTCACTTTACGCTCCTCCGGGTTTCTATTGACGAGGGGAACATGAAGTCGCTTCTGATCCTTCTCGGCCGTTCGTCTGGCCGCTCGATCAGCAGCACGGAAAGACGTATTGGTGAAGGCCTGCAAGAGCAATTTCGATACAACGTGAGCATACGCCCCGTGCACCACAAATCTGACAGGTGGCGGAAGCATGTCGAAAACTAGCCCATAGATAGCAGATGACATGACCTTCGAAGACTCACCTTCGGATTGAAGTTCTTGCCTCCCGACCTATCGATCCCCTTTGCCGCATCTTTCTTGGCATGCTTGTTGCCTGCCGAAGCTTTGTGGTGAGATTTGTGCGATTGTTCCATCTTGGAGACGTCTCTGGAAGTGGAGAAGTCGTCAAACAAGATGCGTTTTATCGCTCAGTTGTGAGCCAAAGAAGAGGAGGCAAAATACGTTAAAAGAGATTGAAGAGATTGAAATTCCGTGTTAAGTTTATATGAGGATGTTTACGCATCACGTGATGCTGAATGCTTTCCCTTTCCACGTGTCTTGGTCCCATTTGGGAATAATGCCACCTCATTTTGTCCTTTTTAAACGAGAGTGATAAGGAGGGCCTGGATAGTGATAGTGACAATTAGTGACAATTAATGACAATGATACAGGACGGCGGCGATTTCCTCCTTTGTGTCAGGCCACAACCACACTGGTACCAGGCATGTCGATGGAAACCTAAACCTCAGTCGTGTCCGATTGAACCAAAAAACAATAACAATCACCGCTGGCCGTGCCACCCCTCACGTCGGACACACGCTGCAACACCTCCACTCGACACGTCCACCTCGCATTTGGGCAAAGACCAATTCGTTATTGTATAGCATAGCCCATCAGCAGTGCCTACCTAGTCGGTCAATCAACCTCTCGAGATGGTCGCTGAAGCACCGTCGACACCCCGCGTAGCGCCCATCAAGCTCAAGCTCAACTTTGGCAGTAAACTAGCCTCGGCTTCCGGCACGGGTACTCCCTACACACCTACACCCACCCTTGAAGATACTTTCGCCTATGAATCACCCATTGCTCTCCCCAGAAAGGGGAAAGGGAAGGAAAAGGCCGCGACAGTAGTGGATGCAGCTCAAGATGACTCGCCATCCACGCCTGCAAAGGTCGGTGGAAAGAGGAAGAAGGATGCGAAACCGACCAAAATATCGTTATCCATTCCCGCATTGCCTACAAGCAATGGAGAGTCTGCTGAACGGCAACCAAGCCCGATCGAGAATCGCGCACAATCTGAAGCTGGACCGTCCAGACCTCGATCAGTGACTCCGCTGGCACAAGCAGCCCTCGACGACGATGAGCCGAAGCAGGAAGAAGAAGAGTCAGCCGTCATCTCACCGGCACCGCAGATCGCTTCTTTACCAGTCACACCCGCTGCCTCGGACAAAGCAATAGCGAAAAGCAGAGGACGGCCTAGCTCTTCTAAGAGGACAGCAAAGTTCACCCCTAAGAGCCGCCTGAATAAAGCCAAAGCCCGCGCTCGACCATCAGCTATCCCTTCTCATATTCAATCAGAGATATCCACCCCCTCCACCCCCTCCACCCCATCAGGACTCAATCATTCCACGTCTCTGCCTGAGACTCCTGGCGGAGAAGGATCAGTGAGAATGGAGTCCTCGGAAAACACCTCACCCGACCCCCTGTCGTTGCCAATGAGTCCTGCGGGCGCGGAATATGACATTGGAGAGGCACCATCCACGCCCCAAGGGGGGGGCGGAGACGACCTTGCGACGCCTGCGACTGGCAGAGGAAGAAGAGGCGGAGGAAGGTGGATGAGGGTCAAAAGACCGTTGAAGGAATTGTTGAACAGGATCATGACCGAGATCAGGAAGAAAGATGATGTGAGTGCGCAGATGGGGAGCTTCCCGATGATAGAGACGTTTGGCTGACCCTCGAGTGTTCGATAGTACGCTCTGTTCGAAGAACCGGGTAAGTCTAGCCCTTTGTCCGAATCAAAAGGGTCGTACTGATCAGTGTTCTTCTCCTCTATCAGTCGACCTCGAGGCTTTCCCAGAATACCTAGATGCGATCGGCGGCGAGGGAAACATGATGGATATGGGTACGATGCAGTCCAAGGTGGACAATGGAGAATACACCAGCATCGAGCAAATCGAGGTGAGTTCACTCAAGCCATGAGGTATCGGCGCAACAGCTAAGCATATACCACTATATTCTCTCAGGCCGACCTGAAAACCCTCGTAGGGTCAGCACAGAAGTTCAATCCCCCGGGCAGCATCCCCTACAATTCCGCCAGCAGAATCCTTACCATCGGTATGAAGCATGTCGAGCGTTCAAAACCTCTTGTTCTCACGCCCAGTCCATCGCCCACGCGCAACTCTGCTACGCCATTCAGAGGAGGATCCGTAGTGTCTGGCAGAGAGAAGGAGGACACCATCGCTCCTGGATACGAAGAGCCAGCTACCGCTATCGAGGCTTTGCCGCCCTCGTCAGTGATCCCTGAGAAGATGCTGGATTTCCCGCCAAATTCGCTGCAGGCTCTCGCCGTTGGCTGGAATCTGAATGGCGGGCGGAGACTGCATGCCAAAAGGGTAGTCAGGAGCCGAGAGAAGTTTGGTGGAAAATGGAGACATTGGGAATTGGACGGCACGAGAGACGTAGCCGAGATGGAAGATATCGAGAATCTGCTCGATCAATGGCGATTCAAAGGTCGTGAACAGCTCCGCCAAGTGGTGAACTGGAAGGCACTACGCAAGAACGGTTCATGGTGGGAATCGGATGCATCTTTAGCATCAACATCGACAATTGCTGGCAACCCTCCCACGCCCTATGCTGCCTATTCACCGCGTCGAGACAAGATCATCGAACGAGAACTGGGAGCAAACGAGTGGGGCTTGAATGCCGACATCGATGCCGAAATGGCTTTTATACGTAAAAGGACCGGCATGAGAGACGCTGATGGCTCGGAGGTACTGTCTGAGCACATCAGACCCATGAGACCGAGACACCCGGAACGCGAGCTCCCATCCCCGCCAAACTTGATCAACATATACGATAACAACGTGAATCTGAAGACTGCTAAGCGGCCAGTCGGTGATTGGGTGAGGGAGATGTGTACAGGTGACACGCTGGGAGAGGCCTACCTCACCAGCGTGGACAGGTTTATCAGGGGCGCCATGGCGTCCGCGTCACCTCCTTCTTTATCTCAGCAAGACTCGCCGGACCGCAAAGGCGAGGATGAGAAAGCCGACTCCGCACATGACGCGATGCCGCTCGACGAATATGTGTTCAAGGAGTATCAAGACGGAGTTTTGTCTTCTGGCGCTCGACATGTAGCTTTCACCACCTTCGAGGCGCTCAATTCGACCTGCCCTCCCCGACCGTCAGCAACGCCATCAGTCTTGTTTTCCAAAGGCTCGACATCTCAAGCTATGCAGTACGAACCTAGCTGGGCCGTAGAATCAGCTCGACAAGCTTACGCGCGCTATGCGATGAAAAAGCTCACCTCGGCCGACAATCCAATGGACATCAAACCTTTGTTAAGGATGGAAAATGACTTCTTGCATCAGGGCGTTGGAGGAAAGAGCGGCGTACAGGAGGGTTTGAACTGGATCGGAAACGAAATCGAAAGAATGGACAAGGAGGTCAGGGCGGAGCTGAGAGCGGATGAGGAGGACGCGGACGGGGACAAAAATGAAGCCGGATCGTCATCGCAAGGAACGACCACAAGTGGCCACAGCGCTGAGGTGAAGAGGAAGAGAGAGGACGATGGAATGGAAGTCGAAATCGAGCAGGGCGATTTCAAGAAGGCTAAGATGGAGGCATCCGCTTCGGATCCTCAGATCACGGCACCACCATCCAGCTGCTCAGACTCAGCTTCCAGATCGTCTGGCAGACTTACCAATGTCCCTCCAAATACCATCGAAACGAACGGTACCACGATTCCATCTACAGACGCAAACAAGCCGAGCACGGTTCCCGCAGATACGCCGGAGCTTCGTCGACTGAGACTTGAGCTCGTAGCACTGAGTAAATTTTACCCCTTACCAGCGCTGAAGAAGATGACCAAAGAGGAGGCGGACAAACTGCTGCCCTTCAATGTCAGAGCTCTAATGACCGTCCCCTCGGCCGTGCCTGTACCTCCTTTCGGACCACCAGGCGTCGAGCCCCCAAAGGGGAAAGAGAAAGATAAGGGCAGGGATGGAGAGGGCAAGAAGAGGAAGTGACGGGCGTCAGGCGAGCGATGCCGCTCATTCTGGACTTACCGAGCTGCCCTTTGCCTATGACCCATGGCGACTTGCACTGTACGACCTGTCGGTTTCGAATCCCACCAGTTCTGGGGTCCGCCGCCATATGCATACTGTGTCAAAGCGGGTCAACTGCGTCTTGACAACTCGGTATAATACACTTCGTGTCCACGGTGTTTCTCACGATTGTCCATTTCTGATGTAGGCTCGGCTTCCGTACGGTTAGTAAATTGAACTGTATCGCACACAGCACGCTCAGCCCCTTCTCTCCTTTCGATGTAAGCATCCTCAAATCGCGTTCGCGAAATACGCTCCCCGTCTTCTTCCTTCTTTCATCTCGAGCATATTTTACAGGTCGCTTCCGTCGTGCAATAGTATGCTACATCTTGAGTAGACTTCTTGAGTCATCAAACAATTGTGATACCTGGCACAGCGAATTTGGGGATATACTAAACCGGACACCCACGACGGACAACCACCAAACAACAAAGTAACAGCCAGATCGCTCTGTCGACCGGGGTTATCGGTATTCATGAGCTTGCGAGCCGTCTTTGAACATCCTCAAACATCCCTCGCTTGCCGTTAGCAAACGGGGAACGACCGGCATCCCAGAGAAAGCTAGTACTGAAGCTCACGTCTGCGATCGGGTCCATGTCTTTGCCTTGGCACCAGCATGAATACAAGTAGCCGGATCATCACACCGGACACAAGACCAAGGCGAGCGTCGAGCATCAAGGCTCGGCTGGATGTCGCTGCTCTGCTTTGGGATATGGGAGATCCAGATTACATGTCACTACTCTCGAGACCGCAATCACGCTTGCCGGTGCTCGAATCATCGAGCTCAGAATCCAGCAAGAGCAACAGGATATTTGGAAATAAGAGGAAGAAGGAAGAGGACGAGACCCAAGGGAATAGCTGGGAACAAGTTCGAGCGTTAGTTTCCGAATGTGTGATATGCGCCGAGGAGCTGGAAGACATCCTCTCGTCCGCGGTCAAGGAGGACAAAGGTGGACTGGGAGGAGGGTTAGCGCTCTTCACGTGCGATCAGCCGAGTTGCGGAGCCCGTGAGTGTTTATGCTGCTCTCTGTCTTGCATCCCATATTGTATGACAGGCGATGACATGATCAGTTCATGACACATGCTGGAAACCTGCTTTGAGGTTTGTTGCATCAGCTGACCATTGTTTTTGCTTGTCGCTTTGCGTGTCGCCTCGCTGTCCTTGTAGTATACTGCATCGGCTGCGCTGTTGAGCACGTACAGAGAAGTCTTCGACGAGACCCCCTCCGCTCACCGAAATGCTGTGTTTGTACCAGACCGTGGAACCTCAAGTCTCTACAAGATCAAGCGAAAGATTTCGATCCTACCGCTTATGGGGATCTCGATCTGGTTTCCAACGATGAAGACCACTATAGGAGGTCCCGACCTGCTGTGAGGCCAAGGATTGAAAGGGAACAAGATCAGGTCGGGATCGAGCAGCGAGCGGAGGCAGCCCAGGCGGGACCTCCGAGCAGGGCAGGGAGAGGCAGCGGAAGGCGAAGAAGAGGTGGTACATAGGTCTCAGGCGAAACCCGATCATTCGAGCTGGAGCTCATCGAAGGGGAAGAAGTCGCTCTGTAGTTGATCGCACGAAGGCGTCTGGGGTGGATCGTACTATGTGTAAATATTATACATCCAGTATGCGGCTTCGTACCCGTACGTTGATGTGACTCCCTATGCCGTATCTTGGGTGTTTGAGGATGTCTCATTGTCTGACTGACGCAGCTCATGATAGATCATCAAAGCCCTGCATGCCAGTCTGGTCTCCTTGCGTAAAGTCCCTGTGGGACGTTCTCCTTCATCTCTGAATGCCCTCTCACGGTTTGCGGACGCGCCCTCCATAGATGCATAATTCCAGCGAACGCTCAGCACTCGCTCCACCCATCCTGCGTTCGTTTCCTTCTCACAGACACAGCAATAGATTGTATACGTACATTGTGTCTTTGGTAGACCGCGTGAACAGCTTCAGCCCAACGCCTGCTCGCGTGAAAGGCTGATTGTCGACAGCCTCTGCCTCGATCTGTGTACACGGTGGTCGGCCTTCCGGCTGAGTCGCGTCATCCGATTCGAATGCTTTTACAATGCCACCCGTAGAAAAGAAATTGAGGTTTCCCAAGGAAATACAGCAAAGCTTCCGGGACGATCTGGAAGATAATCTTATCGTCTGCGGAGAGCGGAATGCAAATGAGCGGCAGTTTTGGCGATCGAGCTGTGACGCCGAAGAGTTCGAACTTTATGCGTCAACCTCGTATATACAACCCGGACTTGCAATTCGTCTATTTTCCCCAATTCTTGTGCGTCAGGTAGATCTATGGTTGGGTGCCCGGCCTGATCTGCGGCGAAAGACGTGTCTGTCCGCAAGACGGAGTCATCCGCTCCCAACATGTGCACGCAATGTACTGTGCGAGCAGGTATGCGTGTCGTAAAGTGTGCACGTTGATTTTCATGCGACCCAAGTTTCATCTATGAACGTCATCATTATCTACATGTGGCCTTGATTCAGCCTTGATCACTCGGCCTTCTCCCTCTGGTCAACCCCCGCAGGCGTAGCATTACTCAAGCCCAACCCGACGCTCTGTCCATCCTGTGTCTCCTCTGTCTTTGCTGCAGCTCCGGCTGTAGGCCTCTTCTGAAGCCTATTCGTGCCCTCATCGTCGGCGGCGGGAAGTGGTACTCCGTCAAGATTGGGCGAGGCAGCACTCGATCCACTCTCGGATTTGAGCTGGGTGAGGTCATGATAAGACCTGCCTCGGCGTCTGGTTCGAGGAGATCCGGGGCCGGTTCGACGAGTATCGATGATAGCGAGAACCTGCAAAGCAGCGGAAGCATATCAGTGGCCCGTTGCTCAGAAGGCAGTCAACAGCAGCATCAACGGAGCATCCTCGACTCACATCATCGTAGTCGACGTCTGCCTCTTCCTCATTGTCAGACTCGGCGGGACTTGTGGGTGCAGTAGATGGTTCGCTTCTGTTCTTGTCCATCTTGGTACCGCTCCATACACTCTGGCCGACAGACGCGCTTCGATTCCAGCCTGGTTGTCGCAGCTCTGTCAGCGTCATATGGATACCTACATTGCAAGCAGCAAGCCGCAATGTCCGCTTGTTAGTGTCGGTGAGACTCACCAAAGATTCGCTCGTCAAGCCATAACATAGGGTGAGAAAGGACAGAAGAGTCGGCAGCTTGAGACTTTCGAGTGAACATTCCAGGATTCTTGCCTGTCTGCGGCACTGAAGCGGATGGCAGGATTCGAGCCTATAGGTTATTGTAATGAGTGAGTAACATTCAGGCACTGTTTAAGGACACATATCTGTACACCCAAATTCGACCTACAGATTGGAAATTCTGGTACATCTTTGGGCCGAATTCATCTGCAAACGATATCGTTTAGCTGATGGGGATATGCATGTCAGATAGAAAGACCGACTGCTTACCGATGACTTCACTTATCTCATTAGAGACACTCTCTCGCATCTGTCTAAGCTTGTTGACCTCTCGCTGACTACCGGGCCACAAGGACAAGAACAGCGGTCGAAGCGATCTACGGGCAGCAGGTGCAAAGGTTTTAGAGTAGCTTTTCGGCAGGAGGCTAGGTTTGGCTACACTCACTTGAAAACATCAACGCCGGCTTCACCAAACTTGAGGGTTGCCATGGCCCAGCCAGGTAAGAGAACGAAAATGGCTACGGGAGTCCAGTGCCTCCATGCTGGGGCAAGATCATATCGGTAGGCGAGATAAGTAGCGAGGATGGAGTAGAAGATGTAGAGTAGAGGGGTAACGGCGAGAGACACCAAGACTTTCCAGGTGGCTAGGACGTCTCGACCTTGGATCTTAACGGTCGAAGCGGCGAGAGCCTCTATATTAGCGGAATGGGTCAGCTCGACGCGATATCAAGGGGTGGCAAGATGGCGCGAAGGCACTCACCCTTGGCCTTCTGGATGCTGATGAGCTTCGCCAGGATGAAGATAGGAGCATGAAGGATAGCACCGGGGAGAGCAAGCATGGACCACCAGAGGAGAAGACCGGTCCTATACACCAGGAGAAGAAGAGACTTCACGCTTCTGCTGCTAGCCCTCTCAACCTGATGATCCGCCAAGCCCATATCCCTCAAGAGTCTGTTGTAGGCCAAGACTTTCTGCCGCAGATCGATGATCTTGGGCTCATCCTTGTAATTCAAGTAGCCTTCCATGAATCGTTTGCTGAGTTCGACGACTTGTCCGAGGGTGAGGTGCTGACCGGGGATTCGATACAGTCGTCGAGCAGCTTGAATGACCTGAACAGATCCATTAACCGCTGAACTTAGATCCTGATTACCTGACGCTACTTACCTGCATGGTCTCCCAGTCAGGAGCACGAAGAGTTACAGCTCTCAAACCATCATGCACCTGTTCCAGCAATTTTCCACATGCCTCCCTCTTCTTCGCACCACCTTGCTTATACAATTCTACCAACTCAGGGTCGACAGATTGAGGAGGCCCGAACTCGATGACAGCTCTGGATCGGAATTTGTGAGGATGAAAGTATGAGAGACCGACAGGGACAAGCTTGACGTTGAGATCAGGGTTCTGGGCGGTAGCTCCGAGAGCCATGATGGAAAAGCCGGCCTTCAATGGTAGGAAGTCGGTACGATCGTGTGAACCGCCTAGAACAAAGCGTATGAGCGGGGTTCTGAAACGGGCCGTAAATACGCAAACTCACCCTCGGGGAAGATACCGATAGCCCCACCGTCCTTTAGCCTCTGAAACACTGCACCATATGTGTCCTCCTGTTCGACATGAGGCAACACCTTGTACTCCAATCCATCCTTGCTTTCACCCTCGCTTCGGACCCTTGTCGAGGCTTTGACGTTGGCACTCCCGTCTTTGCTAGGAACGACGAATTCTCCCTTCAACCGAAGTTCAGTGTCCGAGATGACTTCTTCGACAGTCGCAGAGGCGTACCCGGCTGATTTAGGTAGGACAAGTTGAGACCGAGGCTGAAGTTGCGAAGTGAAGGCAGTGTCGATGCCTGTGACGAGAAGCGGATCGGAGTCTGAAAGGACAATCCGACCTTTACCGGCTTTGGCATAATCGGCGGCTCGCGCAACGGGGACTGAAAAGGGCGCAAATTAGTCTTACCGCCGAGCGAGTTCAAAATATGCGGAAACACCTACTACTGTCCATAATCCTGGCTACAAGGCCGATGAATTTCCTGTTCATACTCTACCAGGGGTGATATAATCAGCACCGGGTCAGACCTACAGGTCTAACGGCAGCTGCCTCACCTTTGCCGCTGTAAGAATTGACACTCTTCTTCCCGCTTCCTTCCTGACTTCTGAGAACAGCAACAAGGGGTCAAGGAACTGGTTGGCATGAGGGCCGCAGATGAACAGAACAGGACCATCTTTGGGGATGTTGAAAGCTCCTCTTGGTCTGCGAGGATGATTCACACATATATGATGCGATGCATCAGCGGAGACGTAGGCTCTATGCACGAAGAGCAAGATAACATACCTGATCTCTCGGAAGAAGATGTTGATGACAACACGCCAGAATATGAGGATGAGATCATCTGTGGATGACCAAAGAGTCGATGAGTATCAGATAAGGGAAGAGCGACATTGGCATCAGCGATAAGCTTCATGGATCCATCGTGGATTTCCCATGGGGATCATCGTATTTTCGCAAAAGCAGGTCGGTGATAGTTTGTAACTCACATGCGTATCCAGCCGCCATGGCGGACGATTCCTTCTTGGGTATTTGCTTGTTATAGACGGCCAGCTACGGTTCGACTTGTCGGGAATGGATGATGTCTTATGGATGGATTTCTAGCTAAGCTAAGACGGAAGAAGCAAAGCGGGATGATAAAGAACACCAAAATGTCAGATGAGGATGGATGGAGGCGTAGTGAGGAGTGAGGAATGTTGTGAATGGGGTGTAGTGCATGTAGTCCGGTTGTCCCCACTAGCTAGTTCCCGGGAGGGGATACACTGTAAACTGACTTACCATTACGATTACGATCACAATTACAATTGAGATTACGATTACGATTAAGATTACGATTACGATTTCTTCTCCATATTGCAATTTCTAATCCTCACTTGTAACGCGGGTTCCCCACAACACAACGATCCCGTGTAAGAGCAAGATTTGGGGACTGCAATACCTTCCTGTTGAGATCCAATGTCGCTCATATCTTTGCATGACTGTCCTAAGTGCCCTTGCTTCGCCATCTCCCCAATTGCTCACACCCTGATGCTCCTTTGAACGCTTCGAATCCCTTTCATAGGACAAAACCACGAGTGGCAAAGCTCACGCGACCTCCACGTGTGTCCGCAACAGAACCCCCGCCTGGAGGAGCGTGCGTGTCACGTGATCGGTATCCTGTAAACCTCGAAATGTTGGCGAGCGAGACACTCGCGAGTGCTACAAGTCGAAGGCGCATATAGTCTTTTGTTCAGACTACGAGGTCTCAACTATATACACGCAGAATCTCAACACAGCTGAGCAGCTTGCCACAGCAAGATGCTAGCTGTCTTACGATCCACCTCGACGGTGCGTCCTATCTCTTCGGCTTGTCTGCGGGCTCCTATCCTCCGAGAATATCACGGCGATCCAGGTCCTTCTTCGTCAAATCATCGGCAAAGTCGACGTACAGTACTTCGGCATGCGGCAACAACAGGGTCGAAACGTTCGTCCATCGCTGTGAACGCCAACAAGAATCTACTCGATGCCATCTTGGATGCTCCAACGCCTACGCGAGCGGGAGCGAAAGCATCGTCTCCTGCTTCAGCATCTATGTCAAATATAGGTAGGAGACCTTCATCGACATCATCGCCGCTCGTGAAATCGCTGCGCCTGCCCACTCCTCAAACAAGACCGGGATCCGTTGCCTCGAACTCTAGGCGAGGGACCCTCAAGGCCCAGACGAAAGCGGCGGGAAATCCTCACCAACTGATTGAGAAGCGAGAAGAAACGCCTTATGATACCAGCATGAAATTGAGGAGATGGATTGCGAAACATCCGAAAAACCTCACTCAGGCGCAGACCGAGGAAGTCATAGCCATTGTTACCGAGGCTCGATCGAATCTCGTCAATGCCCCTGTGTGGAATGTGCTGCTAGGCTATATGGGAAGGATGCAGAAGTTCGACAGAATGTGGAAGCTGTACAACGACGTGAGTTGATTTGAACCGTATCGGACTCGATATGTCTGGCGGTATCGAGTGCCCCTCCTGCCTTGTGAAATATGCTACATCTCGCGTGGGCAAATGCCTTCCGGAAATCCGGAGTCCTTGTCTACGGGCAGCTGACGAATCAATGCGCGACATCGTAGATGAAAAAACGAGGTATACAGCCCACGTCTCGAACATATTCAACTATGCTCAATGCTTACGCCGGGGCGTCCCATTCTCTCGAAGCGATGGACCGTTCGTCCACGCCGAGAGCGGTCGAAGAGCGCACGATATCAAGAGTGACAATCCTGTTTGAGCAGTTCCAGAAGTATCTCAAGGCCAAACTCGCTTCTCATCAGCCATCATCCGCTTCTGAGCCCGACTTGGACGACGACCTAGGGCTTACATCGACGAAAGAAGGAGAGGTCTTGAGGGAAGCTGAGGAGGAAAAGGCCATTGCAACACCACAGAACGAGCAGATTGCAAAGGACGACGAGATAGACGTAGCGCCGATCAACGCCTACCTTAAATTCCTGGGTCGACACGGCATGTTCAGCGAGATGCAGAAGATCTACATCTCGATGGACACGGACGGTCCCCTCTCACCTGACATTGTCACCTATACCACCATCTTCGCTACCCTTCACCACAGCCTTCTCGATCACCCTCGACCTGCTACCCAGCCAGGGAACTCCAACGCTACTAATCGGAAGCCTCAGCCCGAGTTATCGATTGGACCGACCGCCAGAGGGATCTGGGATAGGTGTGTCAGGCAGTTCGGAAAGGTGCATGATAAGAATAGAAGAATCGACAACGAACTGCTCATCCACGCCCTCACATGCTTCCTTCGAGGCCGTCATGAAGATCAAGGGTTCGCGCTCAAGTTGATTCACCAGATCTGGTCGCTCCCTCCTCCCGGTCAGTCCAGTTTCGGTGTATCGAGTCCGGCGGCGTCTTCAGCCTCAACAGAACCGATTCCATTCCTTGGCTCTGCCGTGTCATCAGCTTCGACGCAGTCTCAGCTCAGCGGTCTGCCACATCTCGAGCCCAACCTGGAAGCTGCTACCGCACTCATCCAAGTCTTGCACTCCATCAGCAGACCACATCTAGGCACGCACTACACGACGCTTCTCCTGTCCAACCCCAAAATATCCTTCGCCGCCGACGTTCGATTCCTTCAGTCATCAATGAACGTCTATGCCAGTACAGGTGATGTCGCAGGTGTGATGAATCTGCTGGACTCATTCCAGATATCATCTGGTCGTCAAGGGTGGGACATGCGAGCCTGGAGAGCTGCGATGACCGGGGCTAGGTGGGCCGGAGATTTCGACGCTGCGCTGACTATCTTCAGGAGAGCCGTTCATTTGCCCCTCGAAGTAGAGAACGATGATCCGCAGACAAAGGCAGACAATCTGAAGCCATATAAATGGTCACCGCCAAACAATCAGTCAGAAGATGTCAGAGGTATCAAGTGGGTCAGACCTCAACCTATACCTGTCGACGCTGGGATGCTATCGAATCTGCTGAAGACGGCGATGCAGAAATCCAACAAGGATGTCAAGATGGCCCTCAATATATTTGCATACCTAGGAGGCGAAAAGAAGATTGTAGTATTCCCCCCGACCGGCCAGCCCCTTAGCGAGCTTGATCCTGAGCGCGTCATGAGAGACCACAATCACATGACTGACTCCATGAAGTCCGAACTGGGCAGAGTATTTGACTTGGTGAAGACGCTTGAAAGGGCCACCGAGAGGCTTGGGTCGACTGGTGGAGCTGGAGCGTACGCGAGACTGAAGGAGAACTTCAACGACATCCTGCGAGTCTGGGGAGAATATGATACGGTCAATTCGGTAAGACCCGTACGATCGAAAGGCGAAATTGATTTGAGTCAAGACTTGAGCGTCGGTAAAACCGTTGGACCCCGTCGAAACGAACAGCGAAGTCCGAGGACCCCTGATCAATCCGAGCCCGGCTCCTCCGACAGACATTTCTCGAAGAATTGGACAACCGCCGATACTGGATCTTCTGGGCGAAATGACGGAGCCAGCGCGTACGATACTTATGCTGAGTTGTATCCGGGAAGGCATAGAGCCGCTCGCCGATCTGACGTCGATAGAGACGATGGTATTAGGAACACAGAACATGGCCGCCAACCTGTCAGAGATCCCGAAGGAAGAAGTGGACGGACCGAAAGATCAGCCTTCAAATCGAGAAACGAGAGAGATACGTCGGCGAACATGGAAGAATATGTACCTCGCAAACCGTTCGGGGGTGAAAGTAGAGAAAGAGGATGGTCCAACATTCGGGGCGAAAGGACATCACGCTCGAGATTCGGAAGTGAACGCGAGCTCAGGGCTCCCTCCAGCTTTGGCTTCGGCGGAAAGGGGAATCAGGAAAGTGGTCGCGCAAGTGGCTTCGGATCCACGAAGAAGACCTTCGGACTCAGAAGAGACTAGATAACCTTGCGCACTAGCTATGAACTACCATGCTTTCATACAGTTGTAACAAAAATAATCACGCACATCCATGCGGACAGCACCTCGAATGCATACATCGCACATTTCATGATTACAATTCTTGGTAGTTGTACAACTGGATGGCCGGTGATCTTAGCTGGAATGTGCTGGGAAAAGGTTTATCGGAACTACCGCGGTGCTGCTTGGAAGCCTTCCAGGATATACAAATGGTGTCTATCGATCTGTGTCTGATGCAGTGAACTACAGCTCGCCCTTCCCCGGAGGTGGTATATGGTCTGCTGGAAGATGCTGATGATGATCGTGAGCATTGCCCCTCGACCTTGGATCTAGCCTCGGGTTTCCAACCCTGTCCCTATTCAGATCGCTCATAACACTGTACACGTTATCGAATGAACCTATTCCTGAGTTTGGCCAATGCCCGCTGGCCTGAACTCGACGGTATATCCGGGCAAGCCACACACAGCTGAGAGCGAGAAACAACGCGAAGGCAATGAAGACTGATATACAGGTGTCATATGTCAGCGTTCCATGAGTCTACCAGTCTACGAGCCGATGACATGTCAGAGGGTACAAGATGATTGGTGGCTATTCCAAAGTGTAACAAGAGGTCATTCAGTCAGGGAGACGAGCGGGCACCGTTAGGGTGATAAAGGTATACTACGCGGAGGCTACAGCAATTTACGAACGGCCTTGACAAGTAGAACTCACGCAGGATCTTGGTCCGTAACTCAGACCTCTCGTCTCCACCCCGCTTATGCCGACCTCCGGTACCGCCGTACCCGCGCTTCATACTATCTACTAACCCACCCCCAATGCCACCCTGGGCTTGCCGGCGCTTGGCTTTGGAACTAGACGGTCTTGGGCGAGCCCTCAATGGACCAGCTTGGACGCGCAGGGGAAGGTCGCCCAAGTCCAGCTGAGCATCCGTGTCTTGACTCTGGGTCTGTGTGTGGTCTGTGTCGTCATCGTCGAGGTCAGGAGGGTCTACCGATCCACGATTCCCTTGTCCGCGTCCGAGAGGGATTGCCTGGATTTCCTCTGTACGTGCCATGGATGCGTTCGCTCTACAGGTGACTGGAGTAACTATACACAAGTGTGTCTGAGCTGTTCGGCGCATTATGGACAAACAGAAGACCGGCCTCGACGACTTTGGCATGTACATGCATGCATGCTTAACGTGGGCCTGACAGTTGTTGTCGATTGAAGAGGGATATCAATATGATGATGTCATCACTTCTTCACTGCACTCCACTCGCCATTCCGTCGATAACGTTATGCTTGTAGGTCGAGGTCGTGCTCCCTATCGGGGTCCTCGTCTCAACTCTCAAGCATCGCTGTTTAAACAAGCCCGAAGTGATCCCGCACGATACCCATCTCGGACCATCATCCCGCTTTTAAATCATCGTGCCACGTCCGGCTGTAGAGGGTCCTCTCGGCAACTCGCCATCAACATTGCTCTATATCTTTCTCATTAAAGCGACCGCCCATCGCGAAGGAGTGACTAGGCTTGGAACAATCCACCGACGACGGCGGCGATATGTCGCACCTCGATCTCACACGGGAATGGCTGGGCAATGTCCTCCGACCTTACCCATCGAGAGATAAGATCTCGGCCGAGGTCATGAAGATATTGGCAGAGCGGAAGACGTTGAGTGTTAAGACTGATGCATTCAGTGAGTGTGTTTATGCTTATCCCCAGTCTATCGGGGCGTATTCCTATGCTAGTACACGGTATTTCACCTGGTCGAATTCGAGCTAGGCGCCTGTGCGTTACTGACCTTATGACGACCGCATCTGATTACGGCCCTCTCTGTGTTCTGTTGTAGCCTTCAATTCAGGTCAAACGGCCTTACTCCTCCTCTTACATGGCACGTTACCAATAACATACAGAGGAGCGACTTACCACATCCCAATGCATGTATGGGTACCACACGAGTACCCGAGATCACCGCCAATGGCGTTCGTCGTACCGACTAAGGAGATGGGCGTCAGGAAAGGAAGAGAGGTGGATCCGTCAGGTAGAGTGAGGGAGGAAGTCGTCGAGGAGTGGTGGAGGACGGGACAGGTGAGTGGTCAGATTCATCCTGATTGACTGAGGGCGTGCCATACCTTGACCATCTCATTGTCGAGGATCATGTCATCGTTCTGAATGGCGTAGTGGCGATGACTGACAAAAGATCATCGGTCTATTCCCCCTGACGATCCTCGCATCAGATGAAAGACTTGGAATCACTCCTGCAAACCCTCGCATCCATATTCTCAGCTACTCCGCCTGTATACGCCAAACCGCCAGACCAAAGTGCCGCTCAACCTCCTCCTGCATCTCCCGCTCAATCCTCTCGATCAGTTGGCCCTGCCGGCTCTGCTACTGGTGCCGCTCCGGGAAGTCCAGCTGGCATACCCGTCGTGCCTAATCGGCCTGCAGCTGGTGTCGTTGGTAGTGGACCACCCGTAGCTGGTAGGCCGTACTCTGCTCTACAGCAAGAAGTGAGTGACGCGTGACGATCGAGACAAGGTGTTCAGCCTCAAATGCATCTGCACAGGGTTACCAGCTTCTGACATCCAATGACTTGATCCACTTTTACAGAATCTACCGCAGTACAGAGCTGCACCGACTCCCCCGCCTCAGGCATTTGCCCCAGGATCGCATTCTCGGCAATCGTCAGCTACGTTCCCCGCCCAGATACCGCCGGGTGCTCCTCCCCAACATCCCGCTTCACCTGTGATCCCGAATAGACCAGGACGAATACCTCAGCCGCAGCCTCAGCCTCAGTCACCTGGTAGTATAGGAGAAGGAGGAGCGCCGGTGATTCCGCAAAGACCGTATATTCCTCACTCGCACAATCAATCATCCGTCACGCCAGGAATGAGCCAAGGATACCCCGGACAAGGGTCACCTATCACAGCTGCTCGACCCATCGGTAATATGGCGGGCGCGATCAACGGCTGGCAGCAGCCGACTATAGCTCCAGGCCAGCCTGGATATACTTCCCCTGGACCGGAGCAGAACGTCACGCAATTTCAGCCATATCATCAATCTCAGCAGCAACCCCAAGGCTATAGTTATCCCTCACAACAAGCCCCGGCGGTCCCTGCACATCCGCATATCGCTGCTTCTACCCAACCTCCCGTCTTGACCCGCTCGCCTGAACCGCAACCTGCCACTGCAGCACCGCCGACACTCGCTCCAGCCAAGCAGCCAATACAAGACTTGTTGTCGTCGCCAGAACCCACATCGGTCGAACTGCCTTCCGATGCGGCCCCGCCGCTCCCTCCGTCCAAGCCCCCTCCTCCGTCATTATTGCATCTGCATTCCATTCTCCTGCCGCATTTGCAAGCGTCGCTGCCGCCGTTGCTGAACTCGCTGCATTCTACCAAGACGCATCTTTTGGAGAGAAGAGAGGATCTGGTATCTGGTGAACCGGCTATAAGGGACGAGATGGCCCGTTTAGAAGCTGTGCGGAAAGTTTGCGACTCGACGGGAAAGAAGCTGGGTGAAGTGGTCCATGCCGGAGAAGAGAGGGTGGCAGAACTTGAAGGCAAGGGCGAGACCAGCGTCGACGAGCTAGTCTGTGGCATCAGTATCGTTCATAATCAGTGAGTAGCTTGCAACCACACGATTACCGTTATATGTGGCACAGCGTGGGCCTTCCAAGCATTTGTAATGAATTGAGCTTCCCGCTGATCACCGCCCCCCGCAGACTCATCGACCTCGTAGCGGAAGACAACGCTATCGAAGACACAATATACCACATGACGCGAGCACTTGATGCTGAGCGAGTCGATCTCGACAGGTATCTCAAGGTGAGCTGAGGTCCCATCTTTTCGTCCAAGGGACGCCCTCTTTGTTCACAACGCTCTCCATGTCTGTAAACTCTCGGAACGCTGATCTTTTATGCAATGCCTCACAACTCTGCGCAGTCCATCAGATTGCTCGCTCGAGAACAATACATGAAGCGTGCACTTATTGAGCGAATCTTATCTGGAATGGGACAAAAACAGGGATGGTGAGGTCGTGTGTCTCTGTCGCTTCTATGTTACTTTGCTATTGCTGCTATCGCTCTTGCACTGCATTGGTCGATGAACTGTGTAGTCTGCATGGATGTATCACACTGCCCGTAATCCAAGTCAAAAGGTTTATACTGAACATGCGGTCGTACAACTTGCCGAAACATCGTATCTCAGCTGACACCACCAGCGGCATTGTCGATCTGTCTGAAATTTTTCCGTATTTCGCATCTCCCGCCTGTCCAACGAGGGGCACTTGTCGTCTTGCCAAGCCCTTTGCCGTGTCTAAGGTGTGCAAATTCTTCAATGTTTACTTCTTGAGATCGCTGTGTGCGATCAAGCCGGCTGTATGCGTTTGAAGGGTGTGAGCAACATCGCCGTGAGCTTCTGTCCGAACAGTCGATCACATGCGCCACCGATATGTCGAAAAACGTATGGCCGCTACTCGTACAATCGCTACTCACGGTATACGTAACGCTGATTGGCAGCGGTTGTGACGTGAACTTCCTCATTCTTCATGTTCTGCAGCAAGTTTGCTTCGTCCCACGGGTTGAGCTTCTTATCCTCTGCTTTCTTGGCCGCGGGCTTGACTCGTCTACAAAACCAGTAGAGGAAGGCCTGTAAGGTCCAGAAAGGGTAACGGATCGTGGATCAGCTCAGGACCTGACTACGTCATGATTGATCTTATCACAGTCAAGCGGGAACATCGTTGTTTGGACAATGGCTTTTTCACAGGCGGCAGCAGCTATGCACAGAATAGACATAGCGTGATGTAACCAGTGGTTGACCATCCATCTATCACTCAAACTCACGAGACCCGCCAGAGAACCTAATACGGCACCAACGATGATACCTGCATTGGGGCTGCCGCTGTTGCCTGGCGTGCCGCTACCTCCACTCTGCATTGGTGTGGATGAGGGGTTGCTCGACGATGAGGTGTTCGTGGTGCCTCTGTTTGCAGTTCACAGGAGAGTAAGATAGGTTTGAGTCAAAACAATCTCAGATGACGGTCAGCTAGCTGTGCCTCACACAGTCGAGTACATATTTTACAGTTTGTCGTATCTCAGAAGTGGATATGAGGTGACCGCAGTACAGTAGTGTATGGAATAGTACCGTCGACTTACCCAAATCCGATTCCCCCTTTAGGTCCCATAGCCTCCAGCTTGTCGATCACGACACCGCCCTGAGATTCCAGTGTCAGCGTATGAGAGGTACTCGTATCGAGGTTCGTGGCGAAGAACAGCAGGCTGTCGTGGACCGTTGCAGTGTTTTGGCTGTTCAGTGTGGCTTTGGTTGAGCTGTCGTCGAGCGTCACTGTGAAAGTGCCGCATGAGGGACAGGTCACGCCTCGAACGGAGATAGAAGCGCCTAACCGATGTTTGAAAACATACGAAATGTGGAAGTCAATTCTACACGGTTAGGCCAGGATCGTGTCATAACACACAAGACACATGACACCCGACACCTGGCATACGGCATGCGCCGTGTACTCACCGTTGAAGACGATTTGTGCCGTAGCTCCTTCGGTGGCGGTCATGCTGAGCGTTCCTTCGTAATCTTCGCTCTGAGTGACGTTCACGAGTTTGTTGTCCTTATTCACTGGAGCGAATCCGGCGTAGGTGATGACTTCCGAAGTGTCGTCGATTGCGACTGTGTCCAGCTCCGATCTGTGCATGCAGTATCACCGAAGGGATTGAGTTGGGCATGGTCAGCGTAACATGTGCGAACTGGTGAAGTTTTGGGCCTCATGGGCTCCAGATGGCGAAGCGGGTATCAACAACGATACCTAATACTCCTATCTATTTCACTCACCCGGGAGGTGTAAATTGCGTTCCCACCCACGCTCCCCAGAACCCCACTTGTTGGTCTTTACACTGATCTTCCTGACCATCCTTACACTTTGCAGCGAGCGTAAAGGTTTGGGCGTCGAATGTCTTCGAGTCGGTCTCGTTCCACGATCTACCCGATTCCCAGCCCTCGGGATCGTTTGAGTTTCGCTGGAGCGTCACTTGGAAGCTGTCTGGCGCGGTGAATATCGGCGTGAATGAGGTAGCTGAATCGTATGTTTCCGAATGCCTTGGATTAGCTCCCATACCGCACCTTCGGTAACGTTTCACACTGTGCGCCTGGGACGAGGGGAAGCCATCCATCGCTATAGCTCACCATAGATGAGAGGGACCACCACGCTCGCCGGCCCGGAAGTCGCATGATAGCTCCCCGTTTGTGTACTGCCAATCCCATTAGTGCCCGATTCAGAGCCAGAGCCTGAAGGGGGCTGCATTTGGCCGTCGCCGTCGCCGGCGCCAGTTTTTCCCACCCATGACGCTAGATTTTGACCCGAGAAGTAGGCTTCGGCGGGTGAATAGAAGAACAAGGGTGAGGCATCTGATATCCAGAGAGAGGACATTTTGCGCTGGAGAAGAATAGCTTTTGTCCGTTCAATTTGATCTAATGTTGATAGTCAGCGACGTGGGTCCGATACTTGTCGGCCTTATTTTGGCAATGCAAATCACGAGTCCGCTCAGTGCTCTTGCCAGAAATTACTCCGAGCACCCAGTATGGCTTATGGTTATTCCGATCACCGTGACATGGTGTCGTCGTCCAAGACTCCATCGAGGTCACTTCTCCACTCGTCAAAATCATCAGCAGGTTATACGACCTGGACTGCTGCGATCGTGTGGCCAATGAATGGTGCACGAGGGGCAGTATCCCAAAGGACGAGATATGAAAGGAGGAGTGATGAAAATTAGCATTCTCAGTTTTGTTTCGATTCCGGGCAAAGTCACGGTGATGTCACAGCTATCAAAAGCGAAGTGTCGGGACCGTTCCACTCAAGGCGGTTGTTATCAGGACGGACGGAAAGCCTTAAGCTTCTTCAGTGCTCGAGCCCGATGTCCCTTACGATTTCCGAGCAAAGGCTGCAAGAAACAGGTGGGCTATGATATGATTTGATACCTGGTGCGTTGGAGAAGGCTTAAGGCTTTGCTTGCGAAGGTAATGTGTAATTACTGTAGCATAAAAGCTAATTGCGATTACCGTTTCACAAGTCTTCGGCTTGTAAACGGGGATTACGAAAACGTTGTAAGGGATAGGACAGATACTCGAGTACTGTAGCAAAAGGCTCGACGCGTTGGGAGAGTCGGGAGAAACGATGCAGATGCATCTATGACCCGACCCGACCCTACTTAGACGACATAACCTCATCCTCATGTTCTCGTCGACTGACCGCAAACATATACATTCGACCTACAACATCATTCCGCCCCGACAGACAGCGGATCTGGCTTGCGATTCGGTACAACAGCAGAGAGAAACATCCCGAGGGCGACGAAAGCAGATGCACTGAGAAAGCTCGGGTACTTGTGTATGTATGATATGATTCGCGGACACGAACCGCGCACAGACGAGACAACACAAAGACCAGGTCTCACTGTCACGGTGACTGTCAACAAGGCACACACCAGCAACGATAGGAGCGGCCACTAGGCCTGTCGCCTCTCAGAGATCTCACAACCTTCCTCCTTTCTCATACCAACCATTCCTCTCATGGCTACGAGAGTCAACTCCCGACCGACTCAACCACATTGATCGTCTCGCGGCGATAGAAATACGCTCCCCTACCGAAAGCGGTTTAGGTGATGAAAACCTGATAAAGGAACCCCGCCTTAGGCAAAGGACCATGTCTTCCTCGTCGCCCACCAAACCCCCCTCCATTCCCTCAAGGAGCTCCTCCCAGCTCTCTCTCGATTCTCATCTCTCCAGTCCGAGGAAACGACACTCCAAATCATCCTCCATCGGCTCAAGACGATCCATTGACCAAACTGCATCGGGAGAGTCTCGAAGATCATCCGTCATCTCACATGCGCACGAGGGTCATCACCAAGCGGCCCTCTCACCACATATGCGCATGGCAAGTGGGTTTGCTGTCAAAGTAGGAATAGGAAGTCCTAAACTGGACTTCGGCAGAAGAGACTGGATAGGAGGTGTGAACAAGGAAGGAAACGCTAGTGCAGATAAATCGCCGACGGAACCAACCCTAACAGAGGAGCAGCACTACCAGGGAGAAGGAAACGGAAAGCAGACGGGAAACACTTTGGTGGATAGGGTATCTGGACTGCCGAGTCCTCCTGGGACAGAGAGCGACATCGCCCCGCCTTCTGCTGGATCTAGCAGAGCAAAAGCAACCAGCGGACCTGACAATATGGCGAGAGGAGACAAGGTGAGTAGGATTACGGGCACCCATCTTCTCTTGCAGTTCATCACTCCGAGGAAAGACCTTCAAGCTCGTCAGCGCTTACATCAACTGATCAGAGCTCACATGCTTCCCACGCAGACACTATCCTCATCTTCCTCCATCACACCTAAATCCCCTCCTAGGGCTTTCCGCCGTACATCGTCGACCGGATCGGCCCAGCTTCTTGCCCGCAAATCGTCTTCTCGTTCCTCATCCACAAGCATCGCCGATGCTTCCCCCAAGTTGCGCACCACGACTATCCGACCCAAACATTCTCCTTCCCTATCCATGTCCCGCTCTGCCTCTTCCTCTTCGAGCTTGGTGACGAGTCCTTTAGCTGGAGCCAAGTCCAATGGAAGCTTGAGTGGATCAACGAGGAAAAGCTCAGCCGAGATATCAAGGTCGAGCAGCCATTCTTCCAGCCTTTCACTCGGCGGACAGCCTGGATCCGCATCACGCAAAGCCAATCTCGCGCCCCTTGATACGAGAAGAGCCAACTCTCCCAGCTCGAAATTCTCGTCGCCCGAACGAACCGCAAAGAAGCTTCCTTCGGTATCATCCAGCATCGGCCAGATGGTGGAACGTAAGGCAGCGAGGAGACTCAGCAGGGACTCGTATGTGGAAGCTCTGGCGGAGGAGGAAGATGGGAAAGGGGTAAACATGTCGAGATCGAGATCACATGGATCGGAACTGGACGACAAGATACGAGAAGCGGAAGAACGCATAGCTGGGACCAGCCACGGGCGTAGAAAGCGTTCAATCGACATCGAAAAATCGACACCCGTAAGAGGCCAGATAAGGAGGCATGACTCGTATACTCGTGTCACCGGCTCTCCACTGGTGGCTTCATCCAGCGCGAGCGTCAGGAGAAGCGCAACGATGTCGTCTGCTTCTGCACCAACACATAATCCTGACTCCCCAGCCGAATCTCTACCGAAGAAGGGAGATATGGAGATGCTACGGGATGAAGGGCAGGAAGACAGGGAGAAAAGCGGCGGTAGTTCGTCCAGTAGAAGGAGGAAAGCTCTTCCCGCCGATTTCCGTAACACCGGACTGGTGAGTAACACTCAGTCATCGTCCCTTGGGCCGAGCCGATTGACCAGCGAGCTTACCTCAGAAAGCCCACAGTTCACACCATCTCCCCAGAAGCCAGCCAGCAAACATATCGACGAACCACTTGGCTCGGCACGATCCTCAAGGTTGAAACAATTCATTGACTCGCCTGTTGATCATTCCAACTCTTCCCCTCTGCCAAGCCGCTTCTCGACCGCTTCCCGTCGCTCTGGCGAACAAGAAATCATCTCCTCTTCTTCTCGAGCCGACAGATATATTGACGGACTCGAACGATCCGCTAGTATGGTGGGGATGCGTGGAGGTGATTCTTCTGGATATGCCAGGAGAAACTGGAGTCAGTCGATATCGGGACTTCCCCGCGCTGGTGATGACATCGATTCACGTGGTCTTCCTAGAGACAGGTATCGAGCGGAAAGCGTGATGGGCGGACTAGGCGAACGATCGACCTATGGGCCAAAAGCAAGTCTCGACGCCGGCATCACCCCAGATCGCGCGGTTGGCAGAAGGGGGATGAGCACATTGGTCAGTGAACGAGATTTGCTGGCTGCTTCCAGGTCTAGACTTGGCTCGATAGCACCCGGCGATTCGGTTTCAGCAGTCGGTGTCAAGTCCGAAAGAGGCGACAACAAGGACCCACTGGAAGTCATTCGTCGCCTGGAGGAACAGAGAGCCCAGTCCAAGCAGAGGTGGGACCATATGCCTCGACCGGTGACTTCGATGTCGTCACTCCGAGACTCATACAATCATCCTCCTAATTCTGCGCCGATAGACGGACTGAGGCATCGAAGGAGTATCGATCAAGATTCACCTCTCAGCCCTACGTATCGAGTGGGATCTCGAGCAGGTCTCAGAGGTCCCTCGACCGAGCCTCGACCTATGCGGAGCAGTACCTCGGTTGGAGGAAAAACCAGTGCAGGTTTCGATCTCGGCTCATCCACGACCGAGCATGGTCGACTTTTGTTCGAAGCGTTCCGCGTGCTGGAATCCAAAGTCGGGCAAGACATCCTGTCGAGTCAGCCTGAGATGCTACGCAGTCTGTACTCGGCCACCCGAACGTCCGAGAATATCAACACGATCCTTCGAAATGCCCTGCATCTCGCTTCTCAAATCGCTGTCGACGCTGAACTCGATGATCCCGTCAGAGTACGAGAAGAATACAGTAACCTGGCATTACTCCTTCGAGAAGCTGGAAAGTCGAGCGAAAGTAACGTCAGAGACATGACGAGGATCTTACTTGATCTGCCGAAAATCGTCCGACACCAGCAAAACCCAGGCAGGACCCTCACAGCTTCCACATCAGGCGGTTCGGGCCTGGGATCTGGGAGATTGAGACGGTCGGAATCGGCTTCGCTATCATTCGCGTATCATCCCGCCACGCAGGGCGTTATGTCTGAAGATCGAGCGAGGCGATGGCAGCCATCTTCACCCTCTACAGTGTTCGACAGATCTCCACTACAAGGCAGATGGAGTATCGACTCTCCTCGACGAAGCTTTGATGTCGTCAGAGCTTCGACTTCCATAGGCGATGCCTATTCTCCTCTGTCCAGGTATTCGCGCGAACGCGACCGGGAGAACGACAGAGCATACGGACAGGAGCAAGAAAAGGGCAAGGAGGGTGTCCGTGAACGAGAGAAGAGCGGCGGTCACGGGTCCACTGTATCTTCTCTGATGTCGAAAGTGCGAGCGATGACTCCTCGCAAGGCCACGCAGTCGCCTAGATTGGATCTCTCAACCATCGAGGCTTCGCCCCCTCAAGGCCAACCTCGGCCCAGGCTCCAGACCTCTCAGCAACAGCAACGATCTCAGCTCGACGAAACACCAGATCGTATGCGTCATATCCTCAAGAAGAAAGCATCGTCTATGTCAACCAATACAGTCAAGGGATCGAATTTCATGCCGTCCACATCTGGCGGGAAAGCGACAACAGCCATCAGCCAAGTGACCGCGGGTGACCTGAGTCCCACTCTCAGCGGACATGGGGCTGTAGGGGCTGGTAACGGGATCGGTTTGGCGGACATCGTACCTGATGAGCCTAACTCGCCTATGAGTCGATTCAGCTTCAGATCACAGAGAGGATTGAGCAAGACCGCTGTCGAAGGCCGGCACACCAGGAACTCAAGCGACGAAACGGACGAAGGTAGTCGACGTGGTCACACGAGAGACTCGTCTGGCGACAATGGATGCCATGAGCACGAAGATCACCGCAGCCAGGGTCAAAGCCAAGGTTACGAGGACTCAGGGCAGAGCTACGAGACAGACGCGGTGTCATTGCTGGCGCAGCGGTTAGTGCAAGCCGATAAGGCGAGGGATGGCGATGTCAGAAGGAGAGGCCCCTCGAGCGATTCGACCGGTCCAAAGAACAGCAGCTTGTCAGGATTAGGTATCGCTCCCGGTCAAGGACATGAGCAGATGGACAGAGAAGATGACGGAGCGAGCGTGACAAATGGGAACAAGAGACCTAGTATTAGTGATAGGTTCAGAGCGAGTCTGAGGAAAGGCTCAAGGCTCGAGTGACGGGTCGAGCACGGGCAAGGCCCCGATCGCAGTACGGTAGCATGTAGTCGAACGGCGGACGTATACCTGAGTCGTGGAGAGCGACAGTCGAAGGGTGGACTGTAGACATACGCGGTAGATTGTACATTTCATCACTTTCCCTTCAGCATAAGCATATGAAGAGCAGTATCATGTGAAGGAAACGATGCACAGAATCCTCATCGTCACATGATTGATGTCGATGGGGGAAAGGGTGGGGGGGGGGGGGGAGGCCTATCGCTCGACGTGGTACGCAACACGGTCAGCGTGCAGACCGTACGTCCCATCACGAATGATAGACATGAGTTACCCTTAGTGAGATCAAAAAGGTTTGATGAGTGATTGACTTGCTGCGTGGGCCTGGTTGCGGAATGGCCCTTGGCCGTAAGACATGTCGGGTGAAGATGGGATTCATGGTATGGGTACTGTGGAAAAGCACGGGAGTACTAACATGTACATGTGAAACATATGGATGTGAATGTAAAATGCTATTGTGATGGTGCGCAATTAAATGTATGAGAGGAATTGACGATGTTTGAAGTGATCCCTTTGCCGTTGTATAATGCCATTCATTCTCAAGCTCCAGTTTCTAGAGACCAAGCCTTCGCTTTTCCTTTGAAATCGAATCGTGCAAACCAAAGATCTCATTCTGCGTCCTCTCAATTTGCGCACCGAGCGCATTCGACATGTCCGGGTACTCGCACAAGATCTTGGTCCACCGTTCGATTTCGGACACTTTTTGACGGAGCTCTGCGTTCAGGTTGAGTAGGACACCTGAGTCTAACGTCGAGGCTGGTGTTGGAGTTGAGCGAGGGTTTGTGTCTGGCGCGATGTTGGAGGAGGTAGCTGATTGAGAAGCGAGCAACGAAAGGCGGGGATCGAAGTCGCTCATAAAATTCGCCATGGTCGACGTAGCCGGTATCGAAACAGAAACGATGGGGTTTGACAAAGACGAAGATATTGATGGATCAGGCGCGGTAGCACTGTCGGTCGCGCTGATGGCCGGCCCGACAGGTGAACTCGTATCGTGAGCGCTGGTCTTGGCCTTTTTTGACTTCTTCGAGCTACTATCAATCGCTTTCTTCTTGTTGTTGTCTACGGTCTTGGCATTCTCATCAGCGAGACTAGTCGACGCGCCGGACACGCTTGCGGTCTCAGGCTCAGCCTCGATCTGCACCTCGAGCTCAGATCGATCACGTTTTTTCGACTTTTTCTCTTTCTTTGGCCGCTCTTTTCCAGATGGAGAAGTGACGCCCGAAGTCTGCGATGCCGAGTGGGATGCCAAGGCTGAGAGGAAGTTGCTTGGCGGCGGAGCATTGGGTCGAGCTTGGTGAGGCGTTGCTATTTTCTCGAGGCCCGACCACACGTCAATCAGAGCGTTGTCAATAATGATCAGTCCGCCTTGCTGGACGCAAGAAGTACTCATTTGAGCAGGAGTCTTGGGCTTCGATAGAACGGCGAGCGCGTTCTGCTGTTGCTTTGGCCTCACAAACCGTGTTGCAAGTCCATCCGGAGTGGGATCATTCATAATTTGATGAACCCGGTTGACCCATTCATCTCGCTCCCCTGGAGCCCAATGAGCGTATCCCGGCGGATAGGCGAACAAGTCACGATAGGTGTAGTAACCGTCGGTCCAGGTGGAAGGATCATCGGGGTCCAACGAGCTGGCGACGGCGGTGGGTGCACTAGAGTTCTTAGTCGACGAGGTCGTAGATCCTCTTCGGCCGGCTGTATCATTTTCTGGTGCCACTGAAGCGGCAGATTGTGCCGGGAGATCAACAATTGCAGGCGGGGGTATTAGCTTGGAGCCGATAGATTCCGCTGACGGACCAACAGAGACAGTAGAGGTCGTGGATCCCCTGCGGCCTTTTTGAACACTTAGAGCTGTGTTCTTTGCTGACCCGACCGAAACGGCATGCTGTGCCGAAAGACTATTGCCTGCGGTCGGCGGTGTCGTGTTCGAGGCGTTATCGTGCAATTTCGCTTTTATTGGTGTTTGAGTGTCTTCCGAGGTAGCCGCATTCGCATGCTCCGGCGGCTGGACTGATTCCGGCAGTCGAACTGCGCCAGCGATAGCGATAGGCTCTACCGAAGGCGGTCCTGGTGCGGGTGTTGCAGGCGTCTTCTTCTTCTTCACCATCTTGGGAGAGGGTCCAGCGGGCTTGTTGGCGTTGCGCAATGTCCAATCAAACGCGACACCATCATCTCTCCAGTGGGCTTTCTCGATCTTCCGGCCCAATCGATCGAGCTCCAAAATTTTTTGCTTCCGTAGCGCAACTCTGGCGTTCTTTTTCGAAACGGGATCCCTGCTAAAGCACTGAGAAGGGATGTCGCGCTTGCTGTGATTGTCAATTGAACCCAGGTACCGAACATCAGCGAATAGTTCGAGCTTAGTTTCATGTACCTCGATCAGACTAGAAGGCGGAGTGAAAACGCACCTAATAGCCAGCGTGCCGGAAGTCCTTTTCTCCTCAGCAACTTCTACAACCTGTATATCGTCCTCCAGCTCGGCGATCCGAGGCTTAATGTCCACCTCTTCTGCGGTCACAGCAGGCTGAGCCGCAGGCACAGCCGGTCGCGGAGTGGTACTCGCGAGAAGGGGAACGACGTGGACAGGATTCGGGCGCGAGCTTGACTGATTCGTAGTGGTAGCTTGTGGAGGCAATCCTGTCGCCAATAGGGGCGCAACCCCTGGTTCAGTCTTGACTGTGACCTCCTCCTGTTTCTGCTTGTCCATTGTCGGTCCACCAGATTCGGCAGGCTGCGAGCGAGCTGAGGTGGCCATCAGTGCAGTAGGTGGATTCTGTAAACGAGGATCTGGGTGCGGCGCGGCCTGAGGAGCTGGCGTTTGGCTTTGAGCGGTGTTTTGCGGCTGAGCTGGCGCAACTATCTGACCGGACGAAGAAGCAGTTGCCGCTTGAGCAGCAATTTTGTTCGGGTTCTTCGGCTTGAAAGTGAGCTTCTTCACTTCGACAAGGGCGATCGGAGGGGCGGTGGACGTCGACACCAGGGATGCTTGAGCCGAAGTGTACCCAGTAGCGGTAGCATGGCTGTTCATTCCTGCTCCTGCTGGTCGACTCGGTCCGGGGGTCGCGGGTCGGGGCAGATCCGATAATCTCGGGATGGTGGGTGGTCTGTACCCTGGTTTCAAGGGAGGAACATCCGATGCAGATGGACCTGGTACATGGCTAGTCGTGTTTGTTATAGAAACTGAGCTGGCGGTCGGCGTGGAGTTGGCAGCATCGAAGTCGGGTTGATCAGGGGATGAACTGCTGAATATCACATGTTGCGGTCGGACGGGAACCATAGGTGAAGTCGCCGCAGCAGAATTGGACGAGAGATGGATCCTGGCTGGTTGCGGCTTGGCGTTGCTTTCTCTAGGTGGCCCGTTGACGTTCGGACGTGTTCTTGGGTCTTTCGGGGTAGGCGGTGTAGGACAACTGCTCTGATCATCATCAGCCAGGGGGATCCGCGACGTGGAAGCCATGTGAGCGGCATCGTTACCCGGAGTTCCTCCGTTTAGACCGTCTTCTTTGTTTCCTTTCCTGAAAGGCGGAGGTGTCGTTGATCGTCGGCCAGGAGCAAGTGTGGTACGGTCCGGGCGGTATGTATCAGCAGGGCGATAATCGTATTCCGATCTACCAGAAAATTGTACGTCGCCAGGTGTATCAGAAAATCTCGATGAGTCCAGCGGTGGCCGGCGATGATGAGGTGATATTGACCTGGGGCGAGAACGAGAACGTGACCGAAAACGAGGTGTTGATGCTGAAGGCGAGCGAGAGCGGCGAGGAGGCTTGACGGAAGAAGAGTCGATATATATCGGTCTAGAGGGCGAGTAAGGTCTACTGCGTGAGGTTCCGCTTGAATACGGTTGTCGATATTGGTCAACGTCCGCTGGGCTAGGCGATCTCCCGCCTTTGCTCCCGCAGGGTCTATCTCGTTCGTACCAGGGCGACCTTCTATCCCATTTTCTGTCAACGTCTCTTTGTTTAGGTATCCTCCCATTTCGATCCCCTTCCCGATTTCGGTCCTCGCGCTCGCCATGACGCACCGCTCCAGATCTATCCCGGTCCCGATCGCGTTCAAAATCCCGATTGCGATTCCGGTTGGCGAGAGTCGAGCCGTTCTGGGAGCCAGACGAGGATGACGAGATTGAGATACCTCGCTCCCTGGAAGAGCCTGCGCCGTTCCAGTCACTCGTCCTGACCCGCGGTCCGGAAGGTACACTGTACCTCGGTGTCCAGCTTCCGCCTATGCTTGCGCTAGAACTGCCAGGTCTCGAGCTCATACTATCAAGTGGCCCAATGCCATTGCTATTTCCAAGTCTATTTCTACTAAAGTCGTTTCTGGGAGCAGGTCCATCTCTTGAGGCGTACCCATCGTCCAACACCGCATTGCCGCCAAAAGGTGCGCTCGATCCCCCGGCCCCTGCTCGTGCCCCTCCCCTGCCCCTACCACGGGTCCCAAACGTGCCATCACCGCGTCCTCTGCTCACTCCTCGTCCGCGTCCTCCTCTTCCACGAGTCGCAGCGTTCGTCACCAGCGCAGGAGGTCCTTCTTGCGCTACTCTTTTGTTGGCATAGCCTTGTACATCCCTATCTTCAGGCTTGACGGGTGCCGCACCCTTGCCTCTGCCTCTCCCTCGGCTGGTTCCTCCACGAAGCATCGCCTAGCTAGGCCAACGATCTATCCGATCCCTGCTACACTGTTCGGCCGCTGAGGCAGCTCGCGCGCTGAGCTGTGCTACCGTTTCGGCAATGTTGCTGCTAGTGTTCGTATATCATGTGGCTTGAAACCGTGCTCGATGAGATAGCAAAGACGCTTGACGAAGTTCTTGTCACTGGTGATCCAAAACGAAGAAAGCTCTCGTGCGACGTCGGTCCGAGATGATTTCTTTTCAAGCTGTGCAGTCGTGCGAAGGTGCAAGAGTATGCTACAGCGTCTCCACCGTCGTTCTCTACTAGAAATAGGTGGATTGAAAGGTACAACATGTGAAGTATCAAACATCAACCTTTCTATCATCTTGCATCACTACCATGACCATCGGCATAGTTCAACTTTACATTAGCGGAGATAGCCACGGTACATATATCTGGACCAGGTCACGTGATAGCAGTAGCAAGGCACCACCTGCATGATACTGCATACTGCACAAGTCATCTTCTCGAGGGTTAGCGATCTAGGTCTATGTATCTACGGTGCTCTACATGCAATCAGGTTGCCGTAAGCAGATCGCATAGCATGCATCGATGTATGTCTACAGACGTAGTGTACGGAGTCGGCGGTGACGACTGAGTAGCTGTCGTGTCACGGCCATTCTAATCACTCTTCGGGTGCCTCTTCATCGTGCCGAGCATGTTCCAGCACTTCTCTCACCAATCTCACATACAAAGTCTCCCCATCACCATCCCCATCAATAGTACCATCGGCTTGATCTGTCTTGCTGACGCCGTTGATCCCAGACGTCGTTGATGTGGCCAACTGATCGTTCACAGCTTTCTCCAGCAAGTTGAGCTGCTCCTCTTGGTCATCGTGCTTGAATACCCAGAGTACGTATTCCTGTTCGGTCCATCCGTGAATCTCGTGAGGTAGTCTCAATGGAGAAAGGACAATAATGTGGTGTAGGACAATCAAGGGCGGTAGGTGGACCGTTTCTACTGGGTTGGCAAGTGAGGCATCGTCCGCAAATAACAATGTTCTGTGTGCCGCAAAAGACCGATATTCTCAGGTCAGCAGACATACTGCATACACGCCATACAGCCAGGAGCACAGAGTCGCTCTATTGTGATGGTGATGACAGAACGATAATGGACAAGCCACTTACCTGAACGATCTCAAAGCCAGATATTCGTCACCAACCTTCTCGACCCTCATACCACCCCTCGCACCCTGTACTCTCCCCGTGTTGAGCAAATTCGTGACTCCCATCTCCAGCTCGGTCATGTCACCTGTCAATTTCAATTTGCCACTTTCACCAAGCGGTCTCGCTATCGAGGCATGGAGCAGGAAAGTGCGTATCACGTATTTGCTAAGGTTGACGACCCTATAAGTTTGACAAGGACGAATCGATTTTCTTATCAACATGACTTCCCGGTTGACGGCAAATCCAGGAAGCTTCGAGCGTCATAACGGTTCCATAGCACTCACCAGTCCTTCATATAATCGCCTAACCCCATTCTCCCTAGGATTTCCGACCTCACGAAACTCATCTTATCGATCAGATCTTGCATATAAGGTGACCCGCCTCCACTGCCAATTAACATGGGGTCCATGGGTTTTGAGAAATCGACCTTGTGTATACGGGAGAGAATGGATGAGAACTCTTTACGAAGAGCGGCGTCGAGAGAGTCTGTGATGCGGCGATACGTTGTCTCGAGTAACTATCAAACGTGCGTATCACACCGAAAGATCAGCTTGATCTAAACGGTTGATCTGTAGCGTTTCGTCATGGAACGGCCACTGATCATGACCTATACACTCATAAGCGATGGTAGACTTACATCGACTGACGGACTCAGTATCTCCCATACCTTGCCCACGAAATCTTGCTGCACATACTGCACGTTCAACCAGCAGTGATAGAGACACCCTACAAGCTGTCCATTTACGACCTGTGCAGGCGTGGCATTCGGTCCTATCAGACTGATCGCTGTGAAGTCTTTCACCAACTGCTCTCAGTCACAATCGTCTTATCAGCAATCCGCTTCTCTTCAGCTGATTAGCGACCTAAAGAAGGCGCTCGTCCACTGACCATCGCATCCACCCGCTTGACGAAGGCGTCCAACACCTTGCTTGCATTCCTGGCAACCGTTCTCACGAGTAAAGGGTCGAATCTTGCCGAGTCAAGCTCATTCGTGATGATTCTCGCTATGCCGACACCTTCACCCGGACCCGGCGGATTACCTCTCGCCGAAAGGTATTGCGATAAAGCAGATGACACGGCATCGTTCATCCGAGTCGTTGACCGTGAGAGGTAGAGAGTCTCGAAGACCGATACACTTCGTAGTACTAGTACTGCCTCGGGACTGGGTTGGATTTGACAGTAAGCGTTCGTGCAAGATTATTAAGTCTAGCTAATGTTCAATGACGGTCAACAACTCACCTCTGGTGTTCACGAGTGTAAATAGTGTCCGTATGCACAGCGACTTTGGCGAAGAAATCATGGAACAATCGCAACAAACGAGGATAGCCTGTGCTCAAGGCCTGCTGAAGCCAGGGCGAAGCTTTAGAGGTATCAGCTTCGTTGGCAGCTTCGGCATAGAATCAGCTCACATCGTACCGCCTCTTTCGACTGAGCCTCAAATGCCTTCGCCAATGTCGTCCAGAATGCGAAACTAGGCTTCTCATCCAGAGTCTGAGTCATTCGTAGATCAGCAACAGTATTTCCACGCAGAGACGATGATGGGGCGCAGACATACCTTCATCACCTCATCCAGGAACTCAACTTGCGTTACTGCGTCCCGCTTCATCTTGAGCACTTTTTCAAGCGTATACACCTATTATCATCATGTCAGCCCATATACATACCCCTGGGTCCGAAAGGAAGGCTGCAGCGGGGAGCGCTCACTTTGATACAGCAATTGGCTACATCCTCTATCACTCTCTCCAGTCTTGACCAAAGGGTATTGACCCATAGTTGGGTATTGGACGAGGTAGGCTCATTGGCATTTCGCCCTCTTGAAGGGAATTTGATGGCGCTATGTGAAGCCGGCCCCTCTGCATTGCGTGAAATTTTAGTACACTTCAAGCATTTGATCCAAATTGTGTACGAATGCAACAAAGACACACCTTTTGCAGCTACCTCCTTACCGATAGCGGCAGAATCGAAGGCTTTTGTCACACGCAATGCTACAGCGTCGTTCAGGTCCGCTATCAGGTTCGATACGAGATCCGGTAACAGTCGCAGGTTGTGGGCTGTTTGCAGTGATGAGGAAAGCAAGGATTGATTCTGCATAGAAAAGTATACAATGTCAGTCAGAGTAAAAATGGGCGTCCCCCGATAAGGACTGCGGCCATGCCTATCAAGACTCACGAGATCCGCCAATCCGTTGACTACCATACTCTCCATCTCCTGAATGATGGTATCCCGAGCTGTATCAACGACGGGAGCATACGCCCGAACAAAATCAAGCTCGAGAAGGGAGATCTGCTCGAAGCTCGAGCTGTCTTCGTCCTCGTTTGAAGAAGATTTCAGCAGTGCGTCTGCAACGTCAAAACACGTATGAATCAGCCGAAGCCATACAGGAGGAAATGAGCCAAATATTTGGGTCGTGAGACGATAGGGAAAGAGATAAAACGAGATAAACTCACCAAGTTCTGCTACACTCAAAGCAGCTTTAGCTAATTCCCTCTCCCTCTCACCCTCCGTAGCTCCCTTGTCGCTCGCCTCCATCTTCTTGAGCTGACTCTCTAGTCGCCTCGCCAGTACAACAAACCTGCTGGCTCGACGGGTCAAGTCGGTTGCTACCCCTAACACTTGCTGCCGTGAGACGAGCGTTGATAGGTTAGAATATGGAGTATGGATCTTGGTATGTAGCCTTTCTATCGATGTTGATAAAGAAGTGAGTGATGATCTGATGGGTGATAGGTGTGATGAGAGGGATAGTGAGGTTGTTAGGTGGTTGAGCAGCAAAGGGTATGAGTTGGTTATCTAGCAATATAAAGTGAGCTCGATGTGGATCTCATCCGATCCAGTCACAGACAGCATACTAGCTCACCTCTTGGCGCAGCTGTCGCGTTACATCTTCCTGTACCCGTCGCATCACAGATGTCATTAGTCCCATGTTCCATGCCAATGGACAACGATGTTCGCCGCAACTCACGATACCGAAGTTCAACCTCGCGAGCTCAGCACCGACGTCGGCGTCCCCATCGCTCTTCTCCCTGTTATTGGCTTTACCTTCCTCAGTCCTCTCGTCGGGTCGGTAAGTTTGTCCCTGGAGGATAGCATTGGCGTACGCGTGTACGTCGAAGGAATCCGATAAGAATGGTTTATGGTCTGCCAGATTATGTCAGCTATCAAGTTCAGCCGTCAAAGATCTGGCTCACCGAGGAAAGCCTCGCCGGACAGGGTCGCTCGCCTGCTCGTCGTCATCTTGCCCTCTCCTTCTTTTTATAATCGTTGATGCGCTGATACGGCCCAGGTATCGGTTTACTGACATACGGTCACAGAGACTACACGCATGTCAACAATGAGCGTTCGTCGTTGACTACAGTGGTTGTAGGTCATCACTGTACGCAGCTGGGCTGCCCCACGTGGATGATGGAGATGGGTACTACATACAGTCACGTGACCGGCATACAGGATCATTTCAATATATGCCCTCCACCCACCTTCGAAAACAAAGATTTCTAGAACTCCTGCCCACCACTGCTCACCTAGACTGATTGACTATCTATCACCTCTTGACTTCTTGAGACTACCTCCATCACTATTGATCGCCCCACACCGTCACCATGCCCAAAGAACAAATTCGAAAGCGAGGTAAGAGAAAGCCCAAAAATGATGTTGAGGTGCCCGAACTCCCGCCAACAACGGAGATACATGAGCCCATCCCTTCGACTTCGGCAACGGGTATCCATCCGGCGCGAGCGGCCTTATTAGCTGGTAGACCGCTACCTCCGTCAGAACCAGCTCAACAGACCCAGGGTGAGAATGGAGAAGTCTATGGGGAGGGCGAGGGTGCTGCGGACTGGACGAGGGGGTCGAGGGTCGACTCCGAGTCCCCGTTCGGGGTGCTGGATCCAGATGTCAAGGCTTATTTTAGAAGCGTGGAAGAGCAGATCAAGGATTGGGAAGGCGTCAGCTCCGAAGGCGAGGAGAGGGAGGGTGAGTCTTCTCATCGATCCCTCGGTAACCCACTGATCCGCTTCCCGCCTGCATCTATTAATCGGGGTAATTGGGCCTTTGGTGCAGAATTAGCTAACTTTTATCGCTTCAGACCGTCAACTATTCTTATCGTCTGTACTGTCCGAATTGAGATCTCACGAACTTCCCACATCGACGGACCCCGAGACATCCATTATCCTGGAAAGACTTCTCCCTTCGCTCAACGATTGGGGTAGAAGGGTCATCGGAGATGCCTTCGGTGATAATTGGCCTGAGGTGATAAGGCATCGATTCGGAAGTCATGTAGCGCAGAGTTGGATGACTTTAGCAGCGGGGACGCTAGACAGAGAGGTAAGTGGGATTACCCTTCCTAATTCCCGCTGTTCAAAGACGAGGGTCGTGTGCCCGTGCTCACTCCCCGTTCGTTCAGGCCCGAGACATATGGCCGCCACAGCAAGCCAAGCAGGATGCTTCCGTTGGACTCTTACCGACAATGGCGAATCTCTTCACCAATCTCATCTCCACCCTGTTACCCATCTTTCCCCAGCTCCTTTCATCGCCCCACGCCGCACCACCACTTCGACTCCTTCTTCTCATTCTCACCCCCAACAGACCATTGCCAGTCCTTGGCGCCGAGGGAAGCTCAGCAGATGTCTCAAACGGCTTGATTCGATCTAAGCGATCAAACAAGTTCAGAACGAATCAGGGGGTCAAGGGTAAATCTATTTTGGGCGACGAGGAAGGTAAAGGCAAGCAAAAGGCCAGTGAGCGGAAGGTGCCTGCAGCCCTGAGTGGGTTCAGGAAGCAGATCAGGAAGGAATTGATGGACAAGTTGGCGCATGGAGAATGGAAGGCTATGGGCGTTGACGCTGTAGGCAGTGCCACTGTGCAGGTACGGCAGAAATCATCTGCATATAAGACTAGACAGTATGCTGACGTTCATGTACAGTTGCTGCTCGAGTTCGAAGTGGAGGACGGTGAAGCGGAGGTCGAAGGATCTCTGTTCGATGTCCTCACAGAAGGCCTGATCACTCACCTACGTGAGTGAAGCATGCAATGCAACAGAGAATAGAGCTAAATCACGATATCACGTTCCGCACTCATCTAGAAAAGACACCCGAAACACCTCTTGAGACACAGCCATACCTCTTATCACTCTTAGCTTCTCAAACAGGCACAAGACTGTTCGAGTCTCTCCTTGTTTTATCGCCTCAGCCAATCTTCAACGCTCTGTGGTCGACGTATTTCGAGAAGAAGCTCGGTAAACTCGCTGGACATCCCTACGCCAATTTCGTCGTGGCTAAGGGTGTTGCCCGGCTGGACAGCAAGGCGATCGAAGGTCTCATAGCCGAGGTGAAGGGTGTTAGTGGTGGCCGAGGGTTGATCAGTGGGTGCCATTGACCATTATTCCCAAATTCCGGGAATGTACCACGTACATAGTGCTGATTAACAACGTCGCGTGCAGAGGCCGCTCGGACCAGCGTGCTCCAAGCTCTTGTGGAGAGATCGGTGGCTCTCGGGCGATGTCAAGAGACTGTGTTGAACGTGAGTGTCACGAAATGTTCTGTTCTAAATGACATGTTGCACGGTACGAGCTGACATTATCTGCTAGCTTCTGTACTCGTGTCTTGAGCTTCCTTCAGACAAGAAAACCGGCCTTGTACCCTGTTTGATGGCATTGAAGACATACCCCGTGAGTAGCGCAGAGTTTGGCCATGTAACTTGGACATGTGCAGAAATGCCGTGATTTGTCCGACTATTAGCTGACGGATACAATCCTGATCGCAGATGTACCAAGCCATTTTAACCGGTGGTGCTGAACCTGTAGAAGATGAAGAAGCCGCTCTCCCCTCGGAAGCGGTAGATGCGGAGGCCGAGGCATCAGCCGCAGCAGCTGCTCGACTCGCAGCGTGGCAGAATCGACGAAGCGTGAAGCCCAAGGCGAAGGAGGGCGAGGTCGAGCCGAATATGCAAGGATGTTTGATCTTGCAGGGTATGATGGGAATGAAGGACGTTAATTCAACTATGCTCGACAGGTGAGTATTCAACCTCTGGTATCTTGACTTCGTCCCCACATGTGAGATCGTAGGCAAGACTCGTGCTCGATTAGTCCGTTTTGCTGACGCTATCACCACCTGTATCCTATCGTCGCTGTCATCACCTTCTTTCAGTCTAACCGCTCAACCGGTCGAAATCATACTCACCTACGCCAAGTCCCCCATTGCATCACATTTCATCGACAGCGTGTTCACCAACTCGACAGTCCCGCCCAAGTATCGACGCAAAATCATGATGTCCCTTCAGGATCACTGGAGGGTGCTTGTAGATGATAGATTGGGCAGTCGGGTTGTCGACACCATATGGGATCGAGCCGACGGATACATGAAGGTGAGTAGAGTGAGATTAGACGCCTTCCTAGTCGCATCTTCACAAACGCGTGCTTGAGCACCAATATAATGAAGTCTTCTGAGCAAGAGATGCATACGCTGACGTGCCCTCATGTGTCCCACTGCGACTGACTACTCGTAGGAGAAGATCGCCCGAACTCTCATCCCTCATCAAGTATCTCTCGGTCAATCGCAATACGGTAAATACTTTATTCGCCGCGCTGAGATCTCGCTGCTCGATCGAAGACCGAACGAATGGCGAGAGAGGATCGTAGGCGTCAAACACCATTTCGCGCACCAACAGGCAGCTACCGCCCCAGCCTCGGCGCCTGTGATTCAATCGCACAAGCCGCAGGCCAAGGAAGGTGCAGGAGAGAAGAGGAAGGAGAAGGAGGCGGATGAGATTGACGAGTTGTTTGCTGGGGTGGACAAGAAGCACAAGCACAAGAAGAGGAAGGTATGATGTGTATGCTTGATGGTATGCTGGCACAACTCCGGCGGACATACTCGATTTCGATTGAACCCAGTATATATATATATATATATGTATATATATATACATATTTCTGCGTGAATCGGTACGCCGAGTCTCAACAACCTGTCCTATAGATGACTTATGCATGGTCACACTAGTATACAACAATGAAGATCCAAGCCAGGCAGAAGATGAGTTGGGCGATGTCCCTCAGCACAAGTAGAAATACGATATTCCCAATATTGATACGGTTCCGCACTAGGCCTTTTGTCTATATCTATCGAGGCGAGGTGGTTCGCTGAGCGAGATTCGGCCCGAGATCCATCCGTAACACAGTGGGTCGAGCATATTAATAGCTGACACGACCCTTAGATCTCTCTGCGTGAAGATCAATATTCCGACACATTAGCGAACCGTCTCCCCCAAAGAAAAGGTTGTGTAGCGGGCCAGCAGCATCTATGGGTTTGTTGTCCCTGAGAAGAACGAGAAAAGGACAAGGGTTGACCGTGTAGACTGTGTATGCTCGCTGTGCCATGTCATGACACTTAGATGTGGACAGCCATCTCGAAAATATAGAGTAGCGCTGCGCTCCACTCAGCCCATGGACTTACTCTGCAGGAGGCTTTCTCATAAACCAGTCGATAGCACCGGAGAAGACGGCGAAAGCAACCCCACCACCGAGAGCAGCCTTGATACCGGCATTACGAGCGAGGATGGCACCGGAGAAGAAACCGGCCGACACGGCGTTTGTGATGTCGTTCTTGGCTCGATACTACGTCGTCCCATTAGACGAGATAGAGATGTCAGTCAATCGCGTTTGTTTAGGGGTTTCAGATATTATCCAAATGGAATCGGAGAGGTACAAGAAATGACCCGTTTATGTGCGGATGTCATAGTCTCGACTCACCCCCTCGATGCAGCACTCGACACCCGAATAGATAGCTCCGACCTTGGCGAAACCTTTTCCGCTAGACCACATATTCCTTCCCATTTCCTTGAACACCTGTACGGTTTGCGCTCGAGTCGACATGTTCGAAGACGCTCGAGATAGAGGGTCCTCGTAGGCGAACGTTGCTGACATCATGGCGAAGAAACCACCGAGGGCGAAACCTGGATTGAGAGTTGGTCAAGGCAGCAATACAAGCGTCAGTGATTTGCAAATATCGCTGTTTTGCCTCCTCTCATTCCTGACGATACTGCTCAATATGACCGTATCGAAACCAAAGATTGAGTTTTCAATCACTTAGAGTAAACACGAAAGGGGAAGAAACACATTCTACAAGGACGAAAGGCACTCTATTGTCCTCGAGGGCAATGGTGCCTCATCAATTTATAGTCTAGTAGAAACAAGCAAGACACCCTGCACTCGTCTCAATCACGGATATCAAGACACAAAACGCTACTCACCCGCACCACCAGCCATGGTCACTTTCAGAGGACAGCTCTCCATGGCCATCCCAATGTATTTCTGATATCTCAGCGCGGTCTGCATCTCCTCCCGCTCCCAATCTGACGTTCCGGCAGGAAGAGGTTCTTGACCCGGCAGGTAGATGGGCGCCAGTAAGGGCATCGTCGTCGGTAGCGGTAGGGCCATCGTGAGTAACTTGATGTCGTCGATCTGATATCTCGCCTATGCGTCTTTTCCTGTCAAGCGATATTCGCCGTCTGACACTGTCAATGCCCGTGTATTAAGACGCTGGCTCAAGCTCTTGTCGGCTAGACTAGCTTTCAATGGTATTCCAAGTGAGATTGTGTCGGCGAGAGGACACCTACGCTGCCGCCAGACTTTTTATCGAAAGCAACATAGGGCGGCGAAGTGGCGGAAATCTCCGCTTTGGGTCCACGTGGTTACCACGGACCGACGCGTCTATCTACGCGGGGTAGCGGGCTGCGGGGCACAAAGACAAAGACAAATACAACCAACGCTGTTCATCCTGTTATCCTGTTCTCGACGTTCTTGACGACCGAGTGACTGTGACTGGCTAGTGACGATCGACATCACATATTCTGCTCAAACATCATCGCCTGGTCTCACAGAACCTTTCGCATGGATCATACGTAGCGACTGTGCGACTGTGCGACTCGCTCAGCTCAAGTGCCGAACAGGTTCATTATCGACCGCCCCGTGCTCCCAAAGGACAGCAGCTACCCTTCCCCCAGTTACTTGCGCTTGCATCCTTCTTTCCTGGACGAACCGACCTTGATACCTGGGAGACTTACAATCAGTAGTAGCAGTATTGCTTATCCGTTCACGTTGGAAAGCATCAACGTCACATTGTATTCAATCTCCCTCTTCCCCATAAGTCAATTCGCCAAAAATCCAATGACCGCCTCATGCTCGAAGACATGAGCAACTCCCTCTCACCGCCCAGACGGAAACCGAAGCCGCAAGCTGAGAACTGGGACGACGACTTTGAGTTCTCCCTGCCTTCCGTTGCATCATCGTCAAAGAAGGGCAGTACTGAATCCAGGAGCAGTACCAGCTACAACGATGTTTCAAGCAGCACGTTAAAGGGGAAAGGCAAGGAGAAGGAAAGGGATGAGTATGTACCGAAACCAGAGCGAGGGAACAGTCCGACAGAAGACTGGGATGAAGATTGGGACGAATCACCCCCGAAAATCAAGCCTAGATCAACAAACACTTCAACGGGCACGAACATGAAGGGCCTCTCCTCCCCGACTTCCACTCGACATGAGCGGAAGAAATCGTCTATCCCCCCGCCTCTAGCGATTCCGCCGCCGTACCCCGTACGCCAACACCAACCTCGCTGGTCGCCCTCGCATACAGCTTCGTTGCCCACTCCAGCCACATTGCCCCTGCCAACCTCTAGTTCATCCCAGCTACACCAGCCGCTGCTTCCTTCGAGATCTCACTCTTCCCTCGGTCTAGCTGCTCAAGAGGATCCCCTGATTCAGTCTCACCCTCACCCTCGGTCAAGGAGCGGCTCGACGACAGCTGGCACCGTCACTCGGAACAAGCTCATCAAGCGGCATCCATCCACGTCCTTTGTATCCATCCCAAGTCGATCCGCCTCTTCTTCTTACAACTTGCCGGCAAGCACCTTTTTCCCAAACGAATCAGACGCTTCTCTATCTCCGTTGTCATTCATCAATCATGACTCCCCGAATCTACCACATCCACCTGCACCGCCAATTCCACGAAGCAAGTCAGGTGAACAAATGCCCCCACCCCCTCTGCCTATAGGCTCAAATGCAGGTATAGGGCTGGGTCTGGGTAGATCTAGGAGTAGGTCCAAGTCGAAAGCAGGCCAAAGTGGTCGACAGCAGGAAACAGTGAGGGTGTCTGGTATACCGTTCTCGCCGTCCAGAGACAATATGGCGGAGCAACTGCCCAAGAAGCCCGGGTTCTGGAAAAGATTATCTGGAGCTCCGACTGTCGATCGAGGTAAGCAAATTGTCAATAAACCGTTCATCTGTGAGGTGCCCGGCAAGACATTGATTCGCTGACCGTATGAACCGACTGCCTCAGAGTACGGCACGCCACCTGGCCATCGTCGACGTCGCAGCTCATCAGTGGGATCAAAAGTGCAACATTCTTCCTCGTCTCCTCGGCCCCCGGTTCCTCCCTTGCCAAACAATCTTCGCTCCCCAAGCGCAACGTCCAGCACATCTACTTCCTCCCATAAATCCGGTCCAACATCAGCATTTTCGGCCCTGCTCCGTCGCTCTTCAAGCAGTCTGTCGAAACGATCCGACAAATCGCGAGACACACCCACTTCAGCGTACCCTCATGCTTCTCCACATGCTCGTACGAGCTCAAGCAGTGTCAACAGCTATACCCAACAGGGCGTTCCCATACCACCTCGATCAGGAGATGTGACACCTGATCTTCCATCGTCTCATTCCTTTTCAAAGGGTTTCCACCTGCCCTCACCTTCACCCGGTTCGCCTTACCACCCGAGCAAGTCAAGAATGCCTAGTACAGCTTATCCTGGGATAGCAGCTATCCCGCCCTTACCGCATTCCTCGTCTTTCCCAGGTCATCAAGCAGCAATTCAAGCGCAGAACAGTGGGAGTGACACTGAGACAGAGGGAGATAGCAAGACACCGAAGAGACGCAAGAAGATCAGGCCTGCATCTGCGCTGCCTGCCCCCAGAAATCCCGGTAACAGCGGTTGGGGAGGCGAAGGATGGAAAGGCATAGGCGATCGTGATAAAGGTTTACCTCCAGCGGCCAGCTCTATTGCGTCTACTTCGCCCATTCCTGGCTTGCCAACCAGCCGACGATCATCATTGGAAACTTCCTCTAAACCGTTCGAGTCCAATACTTCCAGTGGCTTCGCAGCTACTACGTCTTCAACGCTTCGGCGCATTGGATCACTCTCGAAGAGACACGGTCGTCGGCTCTCAGGAGGTTTCAAGTTCGCCGCGAACTCATCCACTCCGTCAGGCGGCTCAGCGAGTGGTACCAGACCTTTGGAGCCTGTCCTAGGATCACCATCGAAACCTCCAAAAGCCGATGACCTGCCATTGTCACCAAGTTCACCGACGGCTCTACCGTCGGACGAAGCCCTCAAGCATGCTATACGGGCTGGTTCCGTTTCGGCACCAAGCTCGGTTTTCAAGCCCATGCCGACTCACCCATCCATTGATGGGCTTGATGGGCTTACAACGGCGTCAGGACAGAATCAAGTCGACAATGAATTTGAAGAAAACGCGGTAGCAGCTGCAGCTGCCGAGAAGAAGGAGAAACATCGTAGGCGACAGAGCTGGAACGATTTCATCATCCCCCGCGAGGTCATGGCGAAGCAGAAGGAATTGAAGGAGAACATCGGCGCTGTAAAAATGTTTGCTTCGGGCGTGACAAGTAAGTCTCAGCCAGTGATTGTGGACTACGTGTCTCGGAGACATCTTCAAGCTGAATATCGCGTTGATCCTCGTCGACAGGTCTCAAAACCCTTCTTTCGACACATGCAGAGATGCGCGATCGCATTCTCGCTTCAGGAACCGCTCGCGATGCCGCTGAATTCACATCGCTCGAGTCAGAATTCGAGCAATGGCTCGAGATGGCCGTAGTGCTCATCGAGGTAGGATCGACTGGCGCCGAGGCTTCCACCCAACCGTCCTTTTCCTCACCACCTCGTAGCCGCCGAGTCACCCTCGCCAGCGATGAGGCCAAGAAGGCATCAGCGGCCATGGTGAAAGCGACTTCTGCGCCCGGTGGTCCAGGCCAGTCTGCTGTGCCTCCGGTACAGCTGGCTGCATGGAGAAAGACCAGCTTGCCAGATCCTGAGGATGCATCACTGGGTATGTCACCTGGTCCGCCTAGGGCAGATTATCCGGAGCAGTGGCGAGCTTCGACTGGGCGTCAAGATCTCTCGAAACGACAACTAGAGGTATTAAGGACCATGCTTCGGACCCCGGTCACATCAAGTCCCGGTAGGCCTGGCTTACCAGCACGTGCAGCTAGTACGCTTTCGGCCAGTTCTACAACAAGCTCCTTCTTGAACGTCTCGCCTGATCGACTTGGCGCTGCGGCCCAAAATCAAGGCAGAGCCGCTTCCAGATCTCGATCGAGAACACCGGAATCTAACTCGTTTCCTTCCCCTGGCGATTCGGCTCATGTCAATCCTTCGGCTTCATACCCTTCGCCATTGAGTGCAGCCAGGTTTGCCCAGCCTTCTTCTGTTCAAGGGAAGACACTCAAAGATCGACGGGCTAGTAAAGCTGGGCTGGCAGGCTTGAAAGAGTTTCTTAGATCGCTCAAAAAGGATAAACCTCCAGCCGGCTCGACAACCACTGGTCCATCCAACAGTACTGGGGGCGGAGGGTTATCACCCATGCGAATCAGGACTCGGTTAGGGATCAAGGCCAGTACTTCTCCGCCAGCTTCTCCGACTTCACCCCTCTCTCCCGCTATCAGTAGACTAGGCGATGGCGTTTTCTATCCGACGCAACGAAGCACATTCTCCGCGTTAGGATCGGACGGCCCTCCACCTACAGCGCCCCTTTTATCTCGGAATCAATCAGATAAAAGTCGATCTCCGTCTCAAGGCCATTCTCAACAACAGCAGATGCCAACGCAGTACCATGGCCAATTCCAGTCGCGTTCCAGATCATCGCGGTCGGCCACATTGGCGGGTGCCGATCCCGCATCGGTGTCATCGTCGCCCAGATTGGGCACAGAACACAAAAGACCCTCGATCCGGAGCATCTTCCGGACATCATCGGGGAACTGGTCGGAGCTTGTCAAGGATGCCAGTACGCCAGCATCCCCCGCTGCAGAGCACAAGACAAACACAGGATCTCCAGGTCTGAGTGGATTGACGAAGAAGCTCTCGTCCCATCGCTTGGGTCTTGGTGGCGGCGGCTCGCCCAAACATGTAGTAAGCAAGAGTAACAATCGCTATGGCATTAGTCCCGGTGAATCCAGAGTATCGGTCTCCGATCCTATGCCATCACGAATCCCTTTCTCGATGTCAACAAACACCTTGACCCCAACACCGTCGACGACTCCATCTACTGTATCTGAATCTCAGGAGGAGAACAGCCTTGAACCATCTGCGGCAGGGTCTGGCTTGGAAGCAGGGAGAGGAGGGGATCGCGAGATTGATAGGACATTGAGGCCTAGTGCGAGGAAACGCGTTTCGGGGTTAGGGCTGGGATTGGGATGGCCCGAGAGTCCGGTCAAATCGGCATCGTCGCCTCCAGCGCCCACTACTGGTGGAGGGACTCTAGGGGGTGTAGACGAGATGGGGACTGTTTTCGAGTCTCCGGGGTGGATGGATGATGACACCCTTAGACCGGGTGCGAAAGGGCCAGGTCAAAACGTGCGATCGGGCTCTTACCCCACTTCGGCATCACTGTCGACTACACCTAGATTGTCGAGCGGCTCAGGCCAAGGTCGGATGCCATCTGCATCGTCTATTGCTTCAGCTCCGCCTGCGTCTTCAGATGCCTCTGTTGCACCGATAGTGGGGGCACCGACGAAAGATGGTTCAATGTCTGCTTCGATCACGACCCATTCTACCGATACCAGCAACTCAATTGTAACTTCCTTTGCCAATGGCGCGCACGGCGACATGAGCTCCTCCAGATCGCCCAACGCAGCTCATACCGTTTCATTGGCACATAACGCAGATGTGAAAGACGACCTGGTCGTTGCCCTGACGCCTGAAAACCTACCGACACTGCTAGATTACCTCAGGCAGTGCGAGAGCAAGCTTGGTGAATGGAAAGGTAGGGCCGAGGGCTTGATATCGGTCTGAAGAAATGAAAGAGAAGAGAAGTGGAAAGAAGACAGGGATGCCTGATTGCATTCTTTTCGATAATATAGTAGTGATGCACTTACCATTCTCATGTGGATGTTGACCATAACCTGCTTGAAACTTCACGCTCACAAATATAATTGACCTTGCGCAGTTTGGCGCTGCGCCGCTACAAGCCTGCTCGCGTCTGCGTGAGCTTATGTATGGCCTTGAAAGGCGGAAGATCGTATCAAGGCAATACCAGTGCAAGTGCGATATGGAACTGTGCAAACGGGAGATCTGTACATGATCGCCAACCATGTGAATGCGTACACATGTATACAAAAACTCTTATACAACGCAAAAAAGCTCCCGTCGCATGTACCAGAGTTGGCAGCAGCTCGGATTAGTGCTCGGCCTCTTTCTCCCTCGCCTAACACCTAACACAACCTATCCTCGTCATTTAGTGCCGCCGCCGCCGCCTCCTCTTACAACCCCAGCACCGACACCAACGATAGCGCCCCTATCAGCCTCGCTGGCAGCTATCAACACGCTCTTTAGGACCACCAAGACCGCTCGACAAGCTCTCGTCCAATTCTCCTCTGCTGTCGAATCCGCTCCACCTCCACTGCCACTTCCACTTCCCTTGGAATGCGCCGCATCCCTTCCACTTCCACTTCCATCTTCGTGATGGCTGTTATTGTTGTTGGCAGCGCTTGAGGATCCTCCTAGACCCATCATAGACATCGAAGGGAGACCTAATGGCATGGATGATATGCCCGGTAGCCGGATCGAATAACTTCCGATCTTGTCTTTATGGATCCTGATATATCCGGACAAGAATGGTAGACGGATGCGATCCCAGTCAGCACCAATCAGCCAGCGCGGTCACCAAGCACGATTCGCCGTTCCTGCATGATTCCGTCGACAGGAAGTAACGATTGGGAATGCGGCTGAACATGCCTGTATCGCTCCGAAATGACACAACTGGGCCCCACAATCACTCACTCGGTATTGCCCTGAGTCCACTTGCCATACCGCTTTCCAAAGTCTACCAGCTGTTTCAGACAGTCCAGAACGCCGACCATGGCATGGTTGAATCGCCTGTTTTGGAGCAATCTGGCGGGAGTTATATCAGACGAGGCGTATAGCTCGTAGCTGTTCTTCGAAGGTGGTAGCTCCTCGACTCTGGAGTAGGATCCGAGGGGCACAATCCTGTAGCTGTATACGAAAAGTCGACATATCACGTCACGTAACCGTACAGCATCAGCTTGATGATCACGGCTTGCACTCTTCGAAAGATCCTTCAGGCAGGCGATAGATCAAACGTTGCACCGCACTCACGTCTGGAATTGGCACCCTACCTTATCGGCGACCCTGTCCAGACACAGCGCCACAAGACCCCAAGCCGCGTTGATCTCCTCCCATTCCACGGTTGGTCTCCCACCGAGTCTCAACCCGTTGATGGTGCCCACTGTGATTCCCGAATGACTACTCGGATCAAGGGGAACATGTCCTATCTGGAAGGCGTCGTTGTAGACATTGGTGGATTCTAAGTGTGATAGTAGAGATTGAGAGAGCAGGAGGTGGGTCTGGGCGGTCGATAACGTCGCATTGAGGTGGGAAAGGTGGATTGATAATGCGGAATGGGACAGCAGGTAGCTACGAAGCGAGAGGAGATGGAAGGTGCGATGTTAGCCGGCGGGTCCAACATTCAGTCCAGTCCGCCGCCCCCTCGGATGCACATGGTCGGAATGGATTGAGACAATGATCCGTAGATACGAGCACGATTTGAAACATGCTATTAGACGTTGCACTCGGCAAAGAGCTCAGGTCCACTCACTCGGTCTCTTCTCTGTCGACTTCCGCTTCATCCTCCTTGACCCTCTCCTCCTCTTCCCTGACGGCATCCAGCTCTTTCTCCTTTGCTTCCAATACTGCAATGAGCTGTTCTTCCTCTCTCTCCAGCTCCTGCCTCCTCTTGACAAGCTCGTTCCACTCCTCTTCTGACCCTTCAATCTCGCTATCTTCCAATCCGCTGCCATCCTCCTTCCCGCTCTCCCCTGCCGTCGTCTTGAGCCCGAATCTGGGATCTGAGTTTGACTTTGAAAAACTCGGATTGGGTCGTTGCGAGTGAAGCTGCTTTTCCCTGTTCCTCTGGATCGACTGCTTGAACGAGATATAAGCATCGCGCTCTTGAGCCAATTCCTCCGCCTTCTTCCGGTACTCTTGTGATAAGTAGTCGGTGCATTCCTTGCACAGAGGATGAGATATCGGTGTATTAGATGACAGTATCGCGTGCAGCTGTGACACGATATGGTCGCTCTTATGAATGAGATTGGGATTGGGGTTCCTTGAGATAGACGGAGATGAGGAGGTTGCGTCCGCACTGGGATCTGGCGGCGGAGGGATCAGAGCCGATTCTGATAGCAGTATGAACGAGTCCAGTACGCCTTTGCCTCCTCCCATGGACGTTGCGGACGATGAGCTGGCAGGGAAAGCTATGCCATTCGCTTCAGCCCATACTTGAGCCGCTGGATGTGATGAAGGTGGTAGTGAAGCGAGCTTGGAGAGCCCCGGTAATGTCGATGTTGGGGCTGGTTTAGGTAGGTTGGATGCGATGAGCGAATATTGGGATTGCGTTATGTCATGTATCGATGGATCCAGGAGGAGGGGCTACGGACAACAGCAGGCAACATAAATCAGTCGCTGTCATCGTAGTGTCATACTTGCAAGAGTACGACAACCTACCTGATGACATTTCTGGCAGTTATACGAGGGGTCTGCGGCGTTCCCGCCTGGCTGCTTTGAAGAACTGGCAATTGCGCGAGACATGACGAAGCTGCGAGATGTTCGGGATGTATCAGGCGTATCCATCCGTATGGCCAGTGGTACAGGGCGACTACGCAGATGCGATACTTTCTTTCTCCTGCGTTGCTATCTCACTTGCTGTCGCTGTTCGGTGATCATAGGCAAAGATGTGGGAGAATGACGCAGCTGTGCAGCTGTGGACGAAAGAAAGAGGATGTTGCTGTTGTTGATGATGATGAGGATGGCAATGGTATGGTGATGAGATGAAACCCTCGTTCCTTTCCGCCGGAAGCGATCCAGATTGAAAGGACGGATGGGAATTGGGAACACTCGAAAAACATCAGATTTCTCTTCTGGTCAGACCTCGTACTTGTATCGTTCCCTCTGGTTTTGCAACACACGATAGCATCTGTCCTTCGACGAGCCCTCCGCGGAAGTGAGAGCTAGAACAATCACACTCAGAACACCGGTTACCTCTAGCTGCTACCACGCCTCGTTCCCTCAAGATGCCCCGAAGACCTCCTTCCCCTCCATCATTCACCCCTCCCTTACCGGCGGACCAACACCTCGTCCAGCTCACCTCGCCTCAAGGATCCAATAATTTCTTGTGCGTCGACACGAAAGATGTGGAGAGACTCGTGGAGATCAGTAGCAAGTTGCGGAGGATCAAGACGCTGATTGTGATGCGGGGTGAGCTAGGGATACCTCCCTTGTTCCTTCCTTTCTAAACATTGCTTCTCGCCTGGATGCTCTGGGTAAAGTGGAAACTGCTGCTTGTCATGTGCCGTGCCGTGCTGTGCTAACATCGCCTGTTCATATCACTTTCTTCTACGCTATCTCTGGTTGTGCCAGGCGACTTCGCCATCATATCGCTGTACCCCACGACCGAGAAAGGCGGTAGATTAGTCGGCGAGATCGTACATATCCTAGACAAGGGCGATATCAGAGAATGGAAGAAGTCAGGCTATTGGTAAGTTTGCTTTCGCGGACCTCCCCAGGCTGTTGTTGCTTTTTCCCGCTCCATTTGGATAGCCTGAGGTTCCGTATGTGATTGCGAATGCGGCGCGTTGACTGAAGTCGAAAATTGAATGACTGTCCATCTTCTTGTTTTCAGGCCAGAAGGCTTTGGCGAGAAACCAGCACCTGTACCGGATGAGGAAGACCCATCAGAACCAGAGGAAGACGACAATGCGTCCCACGACCAAGAAGAAGAACACGTCGACAGAGAGTGACGAACTCACAGCGAAGGATAGACATAGCTCCGGACACTCTTTTAAAACGAGGAGCGCCATCATCTCACCATCTCACCATCAGAACGCGAGCGTACGCTTTCCGTCCTCCTGGCTACCCAGCAAGCAGCTAGGCTTGGTGTGCCAAGCGGCTCTCTAATGGTCTGTTTACAGGCCCGTTCCGTCCGATCCTACACTTCTGCGTAGCTTGCTGCCTAAGTACATCCTTGGAACACTGAAAACGCAGTTTGTTGTGATCAGGTCCTAGTCATTCATGATCGTGCTCTATAGGCATCTACACTCATGCCACTAGATATGTCTTTCCGTAGTATTGGAAAAGCAGTGACACGATACCATGTGAGATAATCAACAATATATTGAGGAGAGATCCCGTATGATGCGTGAACATGCATTATAAATCGTCCATCCTATCCTTCTCACTGACTATAGCTACATTGTCCGAGAGCTCAGTGTACACACACCTACGAGATACAACATGTATACAACCATACCGGGTTATGCTACGCGACACTGCCGATTCGCCATCGTTATCTTGGCCCTCCTCTCCGGAATTCCTATTGATGGGTTCTCGCTGTTCCCCCTTCTAACACCCCCTGAAACACCACTGCGTCCTGACGCTGTTCTCGTCCATACTGCTCCGTCCAACTTCAACCCCGAACTCGCCCTTCGGAATAGCCCATTTCTGCTTGACGACATCCCAGATCGAAACATCATACCTCGACAACTCAAACGTCACCGTCTGGGTTTCTTCGGGCCATAGGTTGATCCTGGCGAAATCGCGGAGAACTTTGGGAGGTTCACCTGCGTCAGGCGGGAAAGAGAGGTAGAGCTGTGGGATCTCGCAGCCGTTCAAAGGGCCGGTGTTGGTCACGTCTACGGAGACGGTCCATCGGGGCTCGTGCAGCCATTTGGTGGTGAATGAGCCTAGTTTCGCAGGCAAAGGGCCTCTTGTGGAGCCATTTGAGAGGGTACTTGTTGTATTCACATCCGGGGTAGATGATGGGGAAGCTGCCGAGTTGGTGTAAGTGATAGATCCGCTTGAAGTTGTCGTCGTAGCGTTCAAAGTCGCACTGGCGATATCCGTGTCAGAGACTGTCGAAGAGCTTTGCGTTGCACTTTCCGACGGAGCTGCTAGGCTAGCAGTATCATTCGCCTCAGACTGCCGTTTCGACCATCCACCATCCTGCGGGTCTCCCTTCATGGAGTCATTCCAGTCACCTTCATCTCCCCCCTGCGCCTGATCCTCCTCATCCTCCCATATGTGCAGGTTGCTCAGTTCGAAGGTAGTATAGCTCAGGCCGTACCCAAATTCGTATCTAGGCGTAATGTTCTTGCTCAAGAACCATCTATAATCTATGTCCAGACCTTCTGCGTAGACGACCTCGGGATGTTCGGGACTTGACGAGTTGACGTATTCGATATCTGCCGAATAGTCATCCCTCGATTTGGCGATGGTGTATGGCAGTCGGCCTGAGGGATTATATGCCCCATAAAGGACATCAACCAAGGCATTGCCTGATTCCTGGCCAGGAAGACCAGCCCATAGCACGGCGGTGACGTTTGGGTGATCTATCCATTCTTCCATGGTGATTGGACCGACAGAATGCACAACCACGATAGTATTGTTGTTGGCTCCCGCGACAGCTTTTACGAGCTCGTCACCGTTGTGCCAAGCAGTCAAATTATTCCGATCGCCTTCGTTGCCGTCATAGGTGATGTAAGCTTCACCCGAGTCGGCGTTGATGCCAACAATGGCAACCTCGGTACCGGTGGCCCAATACGCTGCTGAACCGGTGTCGAAATCGTTCAACCACCATTCGAGAGTCGTACCGTCATGCCGAGCTTGGACAGATATAGCTTGAAGAGGGTCAACCAGGTATGGGAAGTTGGCGGTACCTGAACCCCACCCTATAGCGAGTGTACCATCTACACCGCCCCGATCGACGATCCCGTTCGGTCCACGGATGGCGGGCGCTAGATCCGAACCGATCAGGGAGATGGAACGAGGCTTGTTGAGTGGCAGAGTCTGATTGACATTTTTGAGAAGGACCGTTGAGGAGGCGCCAATATGCTGGATAAGTCTGGTCGCACACTGTCAGCTAAGACAGAAAACTGCTGGTGACAAGGGAGAAGAATGATTCGTGGCGAAGAATTGCCAAAAAAGCAGTTCTAGGAATCTTATATCGCCATAGCTCAACTCACTTCCAGTGATCGTCCCTCACGTCCACATGTGAGTTGTTCGCCTCTGCTCTCGGTCTCGCAGAATCAAAGCTGACCGGTGGGTATTCTTCGTTTTGACCCAACAGGAAATACGCCGCCATGATCCGCTGTGTCATATCATCCAGCCTATTCTCTGTCACGCTCCCATTCTTGACGGCTTCTGTCAAATTTCTGCCCCAATAGCTCGTCAATGACTTCTGCTCGATATCGCCGGGCATGGTCATATCCATGCCAGAGTTGGCAGACAACACGCCAGAATGCTGAGCATTCCAATCACTCATCACGTATCCCTGGAATCCGAAATCCGTCTTGAGTACGCCGTTGAGGATCTCCGAGTTTTGACACGCCCACGAGCCGTTGAGCAGGTTGTAGGAGCACATGACGGATGCCACGTCCGCCTGGATAGCTCTGAGGAAAGGGTGAGAGTAGATCTCCCGGAACGTTCGATCGTCCAGTTGGGATGTCGAGGTGGTTCGATTTCGCTCCTGCTCATTGCCGATGAAATGCTTGACACTGCGAGAGCGGACGGGATAGACCAGACGGCAAAGACAGTGAGTTGTATTCTCGACTAATGGGGTAATTCTTACCGGTCAATTGGTGCCAATGACTTCTGCTGTGAGAGAGGCGATTGCGAATAGGAAGAGCGACACATACCAAGCTTGCACACCAGCATCCTGGACTCCCCGCACAGTCATCTCCGTAGCCCACCCAGCAAGATAGGGATCCCCTCCAAACCCTTCCCAAGCCCTTCCTCCCGCTGGAACACGATACATATTGGTCATCGGACCAAGATGGATATGTGCCCCTTTGCCCTTGAATTCCTGGCCCATGGCGTACCCTCGGGCATACATCAGGTCTTTATCGAAGCTATCCGGTGAAGACGTTTGGGATGTCAGCTACTCAACTGACAGATGTATAGTCAGACACCAGAATAGGATCAGACTCAATGAAAGGAACTTCTGCTATGCCCGCTAGGGTTGACTGAGGCGTATGGATGATTCAGCCAGCTCTGATGATAAACTCACGTAGAGGCAACATTAATTCCAGCCGGGAAAGCAGAATTGAAGTCCGTCAACCGTATTCCAAGCGGACTATCCATAGCGCACAATCCACTGAAATTCCTCGTGGGTATCTCCCCTATATTGCCCAGACATCTCCCTTGTTCCCAACCCAGTCCTGTTGTCAATGCGACTTTCTCTTCTATGGTCCAGTTGGACAGATACGCTGCGGCTTTAATATGCGCTTTGTGCCATCTAGGCGAGTAATTGTGATAGCTTGCGTTCAAGGGGGAGGGGGGAGAGGGCACTTGATTGGAGAGGTAGACCGTTGAAGGGTTTGGAGAAGGGCGGAGTACGGCACTTGTTAAGCTGTAATTGGACGAAGAAGTCGAATTCACAGTGGAGGTAGAGCTGGAAGCGAATATGTGGTTTTGACCAGGAGCATCGATCATTTGGTTGCCGCTTTGCCCGCAAGAGCTGAAAGGGAGAGCGAATCCGAGCCAGACCAACGCAAGCGTTAGGATGACCATGATGAGCGAGGTTTTGAAGATGGTAGAGAGGGGGTCGGAGACTTGGCGAAGCAAGGGTGTCGACAGAGGAGTGGTGGATCGATCAATTGGTCCCTCTTGCTCTGTAGGACGATCCGAGTGAGTAGGTGGCACAGAGGGAAGAGGTAGGTACTCGTTTTTAGAACGTCTGGAAGGCATCGTTGGTTTAGCTGTTAGACTCTGGTTGTCTTGATGTATCATCGAACAAAATAGGATATGCCAGACCCGACTCTTGATTGTGCGAGAATGGCGTGGGTAGTAAATTAGATGACGGGGAGGAAGGTATCACCTTAAACGTCAGACTCACGATGTTGCGCCAGTCCTTTTGACCTGCTCCCTCACGTACAGAATGAACCCGAGTCCAATCGAGGGTAAGATGATGGGTCCTTTGATGAACGAGCTGCGCCCCGAGAAGGCCGTCTGTCTGATCTTCTCTACGACGACATGCGAATGAACGCGAAGAAAGGACTATATCGTAGGTGAATGCCAGAGGGTGATGGGGTCAAGCTCATTCGCTCAAGGGGGGCGAATTTTGTTGTCGGATATCCGATTGTATACAGGAAGCAAGCTACGATGATACGTCTAGATATACAACCTACAGTAGTATACAGGATCGACAGATCGGCTGGCGTGACTGTTGAAGAAAAGTCAGAGTGAAGAGGAAACAGAAAGAGGCGAAACAGCTTTACGATCGAGAACGGGACCCGCCTTCCAATGCCGCCGATATGATCTGTCAGTCCTCAGTCGCCAAGAACAACTCGTCGCCTCCTAACCACGTCCACATGCACAGCTCGCTAGAGTCACAGTCTGGGATATGTGTGAAGATGGGTGTCAGAATGACGATGCAGGTAATCACATGCTACAGCCGTCTTGAGCTTGGCATTAAGAGGCATCCTTAAATCCCGTTGTCGTCATCGTTTGGTGCATCCTCCGCATAGATTAGGCTAGGCTACCCGCGGTCCTCCGCAACTATACTCCGCATTTCTGGTAATCTGCAACTCAAAGTTGAGATTATGCGAGACCAACTCTCCCTTTCACTTCGATTGAAAGAAAGACTTGGCTTCATGAGTCCTGCACGACCGAATCATGCGACGGTATGCATATGCAATGATCTGACGATTCGCAGTGCTTAAGATCGTTTCTCTGCTTTTACGTACATGTTACAACATCCTCTACATCGATCACTGATCACTTATTCCCGGACTACCTCGGGCCATATCTATATAGCGGTCCCAACACCATCTAGCCGTCCAACGGTAGTCCACAGATATCACAGTCCGATGTCCCAGGCTCGTTGACGAACGTACAGTGAGGACATGTCCTCGGCCCACTAGCGCCACCACTGCCACCTCCACCACCACCACCTCCACTCCCCCCAGCACTGGGCGCGCCACCGTCACCGCCGCCAGATGTAAGTCCGGCTGGGTTGGATCCACCGACCGGTGCACCTAGTGATGGGAAATCGCTTTGCGACACGCCGTGAGGCGAATCAATACCCATATGTTCGAATGCGCTCATTGGAGGAGCCGCCTGGACAGGAGGAGCTACAAAGAACAGCGAAGATGTTGCGGTCAGACAATCTATTAATACGTACAGAGATGGGAAAAGGTGCTCACCTGACGACGAGCTTGACTCCACAATAGTCAATAGCGTCTGCCATCCGCCGCTAGCAAAGAGTTCTTCTAACGCATTCTTATCCTTGGGGTGCGCGTGCATGGTCGCTGCTCGACAGAGAACTTTTTGCTCCTCCTGTAGTCGCAATCATGTTGGATCAGCGAGAACCCCCCCCCCC
>KI669517.1:33483-76764 GCA_000507405.3 Kwoniella heveanensis BCC8398 | reverse complement strand
AGTGCAAGTGCAAGTGCAAGTGCAAGTGCAAGTGCAAGTGCAAGTGCAAGTGCAAGTGCAAGTGCAAGTGCAAGTGCAAGTGCAAGTGCAAGTGCAAGTGAGTGTGGTAGTGAATATAAATATCATCTCCATCGCGCCAGCTCACCTCTCACATCCTAGCAGCGCAGCCACACCGACCAACGCAGCTCTCTCTTCAGGCTTCAAATCATTCCCTTTTCCTGGTGCTGTCAAATGTCTTAGCGTCGACAAGATCTGGGAAGAGATGGGGAGAGCGGGGTGGGTAGCCGATGGGAACAGGGGGATCAGCTCGTTTGATGACATCGACATTGTACGTGTCTGGGGAGCGCAGGAAGTGTCTTATTCCTGGCGTGCTAGAGTTCAGGTAGGCTCTATGAGGTATCTGTATCTGTCTTCACGGTACAGGAGCGGAAGTGGATTGACCGAAGAAGCCGGGCCGTAAGTGAATTAGGCCAAGTGACAGATAGGTTGGTACCTGCAGTAGTCGTCCTCAAGCGAGAGACCAAGGAAATTCGCACCGCTAAGATCAGAAGACGAAAGGGCGAGGCAGCGGTAGATTGGTAGTGCAGACGATCAATGGCTTAGGGGATCGAGGACGAGTTTTGAGTTGATGACATCCGCAAGTCAAGAGATCATCGCGGTTAAGAGTCGCACATAAATGTACGCGTCTCGAGTCTCGCCAAGGACAATGCGGTTCCGGCGGAAACAGCGGGTCGTGGCTGCTTTGACTTGCCATTACATGGACAGGTAGCCTTATTAGCTATAGATTCTTCTGTGCTTTGGATCTCACCGAAGCTCTTGCTTCGGCGCTATATTTATTGAAGGGAGAGGGAGAAGAGTGCCGAGATAGCAACAAGTCAAGATGTTTGTTGTATCATGGCATAAGATATCTACTGTCTTCTTGTTGTATATATGAGTGTATAGATATGTTGATCCCTACACCGCTCGTGGTACAAGGTGATCTATTTCGTCATCTACATCTACATCTACATCTATTCGTTATCAACGTAATCAAAGTCAAAGTCAAGCCACAGATGGTGAAAGGGGTAGTCGGTAGTGATGATGATAAGAGTTGTACAAGCCTGGCAACGAAGCTCTGCCCCGAGCCAAGCGGATTTAATGTATGGTGTCTACGACACTAGGTCAGAAGGTTCACCGATTAATTCGAAAGAAGAGCGAAGCGAATGACAGAACCGACTACAAATAGATAAACAAATGACTGTCCGCGCTTGGAAATCGCGTTATTTAGTCAGACCTCCTTCGGAGCAACAACCTCTTCTTCATCGCCTCGGCCCTCTTCTCTCGCTCCTCCCTCTCTTTTGACTCCTCATCATCGGCTTCGGAGTCAGCGTCGACCGACATCGAATCACCCTCGAAAAGGACGACATCGCCCTCCTCCTCATCTGACTCGGTCTCGATGCCGTCGCGAAGAACGGTCTGAGGAGCGGGAGTACAGGTGATCATAGGTACAGAGAGGGATGGGCTGGAGGTCCCGGTCGATCGAACGCTCTCGGTGGGAGACGCAGGTGAGGTAAAGGATCGTCGGGGCGAAGGAGTGGTCATTCGAGGAGGAGTCGCAGACACAGACAGGTTGAAACGACCCTCGGTAGGAGTGCACATTCCGCTAGCATTCATAGTCCAGGGGAATGAGCCTTTGGTTGGGGAAGGAACGTTGCCAAAGACTGAAGATGCCCTCTCCTTCGGGGGAGTGATCTCGAAAGCGGGTCCGGAAGCAGCGGCGTTGGCCTTGACGATGGCCTCGAAAGAAGGGAGATCGCCAAGAGACATAGGAGGCATGGACATAGGTCGGGCACGACCACCGGACATTCGGCCGCTAGTTCGCTCTCGGAGGAAAGGTGCAAGTCGAGGCTCTTTGTCCTTGACGGTAGTCAAAGGGGGACTAGGAGGAGTCGAGGGTCGCCTGTTGAGGATCGAGGCGAGAACGATTCGAGGATTTCTTCGAGGACTCTCGTCGGTCGGAGTCTTGATGACCTCGACCGACTCCGAGGAATCGGTTCGGTAGACGGTCCTGATCTTAGGTACTGGTCGAGGCTGAGTCTGAGCTTGGGTTTGTACCTGAACCTGAGCTCGGGGCTTGATTGGCGAAGTGGACGATGAGGGCGTCGCACCCAGCGAATTTCCTCGGCGATGAGCATCAGTCATCTTCGCTTGAATCTGAGCGAGGCTTGGAAGTCGCATAGTGTGCCTCGAAGGGACGGCGGGGAGATTGGACTGCGCTCGAAGTTTGTCGGTAGACGAGATCTCAGCAGAGTTGGAAGCTGGAGAGGCGATATCAGACTTGGTCCTACCGTGTTTGGCAGCGGTAGAAGACTCCTTAGCCTTGGCCGAGAAGTCAGCAGCCGAAAGTCGGGGGACGAACTCGGGGGGAGGCCGAGTCTGGTCAAGAGCTGAGAAAGTTGACTTGGTAGGTGACGGTTCCGCAGATCGAGTGAATAGAGGGAACCGTCGGTTGTTCATGGGAAACGACGACTTGTTGACATTGTCGGGAGATGCACCGACAGCAATGGACGCAGCAAGAGGCGAGTTCGAAGGGAGCACGAAGTTGTACGAGCCGGGAGAAGTGGGAGGGCTCTGAGGCAGAGTCGACTCGCTCGAAGTCGGAGAGGCTGTTTGTCTGCACTGTCAGCTCAATGTCAAAATACCGCTGGATCAGCTACTTACACTTGCTCTTGTCCCTTCGGTCCTTAGCATGCGCTACGATGTCCCATAGAGGCCTTCGCCGTTGGGACGCAGCGTCCACCACCTCCTTCTTTCCGCTCCAGGGACCAACAGCCGCCCAAGCACTCATCGGCTCAGCCGTTCGTTCCGAAGGAGCAACCCAATCGTCCATCTCCAGGTGAGTAGGCATCTTGCCCATTGCGCTGGTGAAAGAAGGGGAGTTAGGATCGGGCTGGAGGGCGGCCTCGGCAACAGAGAACGCGAGGAGTCGAAGAGGTGTAGGGTCGGGCGACGAGGGGCAATAGAAAGGGCTGGAAGACGCCGGAAGAGCGGGTCGGGTGATGATTTGTGCCATCTTTGCTGTGCAGAGCCTTCTGAAAAGTTGATCAAGATTGACGAAGATAGATGTACGTTAGATGCCGAAGGAAAACTAGCGAGACCTGCTCGAGTATCAATTGAGGTGGAGTCGTTTAAGGTTGGTAGATAAGTGTTGGTCAACGATTGGAGTGGTTACCAGAACCCGTATATCGATCCGTTGATGATTGACAGAGGGCGTCAGCGATGGGGATCGTAGAGCGTGCAAGAAGTATTTATGAATGGGTCGAATGGCTAGGCGAGGGGTTTTGTTTTAAGTCGATCCTTTCACGACTTGGTGTAGGGGATCAAAGGAAGTGCAGCCTGGCAGCTATGGAGTCTGGGACGAGAAGAAGGGAAGAAAGGGTGGGTTTGATCTGCGCGTGTCGATGGTCAAGACAAGTGTAGTCGATGGTGTGTGGTTTCCGAACGGTGCCGAGTGGGTGATTGGTCGAATTGGAAAGGAAGATTAGGTAAGAGATCGTATCAGCGAACGGCAATCCTAGGTTTGAACGATCCCGACGAGGAAAGCGACGACTACGAATATGATGATACTTGACTGCACGGCAGGTGAGGAGGGGAGGAAAAAGAAAAGGAACGGTAATCGACAAGCGATAGACGCGTAGATATATATGGATGTACTGGCTTTTTGTGCCAAGAGGGTGAGAATAGTATGACAATAAGGGCAGCTACTCAATTGTAGTTGAGCACGGAGAAGAGAGAGAGAGAACGAAGATGTCAGGCGGAGGTTGACCGAAGAGGTCAACGCGTCGTGACCAGGTCGATTATAAGGTAAAAGAAAGGGAGGAGCACATGGGGGATAGTTCAAGGGGGAGATGAAAGGGATATGGACGTGATTTGCACGCTCTTGAATAGTAGCAGCAGCGTCCGAGCCCATCACTGCCTTGAAATCAGATCAGATGCAACGTTGAATGATATGAGGGGAGGACAGTGAAGGACAGTGGGGGAGCTGGCTATAGCTAGCTGGAAGATGAAACAAACTGGAGAGGAGGCCAAGTAGTAAGGCACAAGGCGCGAATGATTTGTTGTGCACACAGCGCTCGAACCACCATCATTCACACAGACTTCACTCGCGTCTCTCTCGGTCGCGCAACGTCCCACATCTCTCGCCGATCTGCATGCATTGACGGGGAATGGGGATAAGAATGATTGCCCAACTAGCACAGCCATATGCCTCCCGTAAAGCTGATTGATCCTTCATGTCACGCCGTCGTCGATGGTCCCTTCCGACACACATGCGCACACACTTTATCCCAAAGGAACCTCCCTCCTGATCAAAGAAGTATCAAACGCTTCCTTGCCAAAGGGGGGTTTAAAGCGATGACAGTCCAGGACCACGGAAGAGGAAGACTCACTCACGAAGAATGTGTAGTATGTCGCGTTTCCAACAAGGACACCGGGTCCGTTTATCTTTGACTGACTAGCAGCGAAACAAAAATAGAATGACGATCTACGCCTTGCGAATGTACTGGGTCTCCGTACCGTTCTGTCGTAACGTATGGTCTCGTTCCTATCGATCAATTAAACAGCAAGCAAGCGATATACCGAGTTCGAATCGATCTCGGTTTATATATGATCTGGTCGCTGTTCTTGTTGTTTGGTTTGTTCAGCTGCGTAAAGTGGAGCGATGTCGATGGTTTCCTGTTTTCGATTCGAATGCCGAGACAAAACCGGGTGATGAGACACTAAAGAACTGAATGCGGGAAGGGAGAGAGAAACCAAGGAATGATCGGTATGTCGGTCGACTGCTACGCTCCTTTGGGACTGACTTGACTGATTACGCTGAGCCAACGCAGCAAGTAACAAGTCAAAGTGAAATTGGCCAAGTCGGGCGGGAGAACCAAGACAAGTGTTGTAGATCGGGCCGGATTGACAGGAGAATCAATGCGTGCAGGCAGGCGGGCTCGACGAATAATGCTCGCAGTCGTGATTGGGGATTTGTCTGACCTGAGACAAAGACAAAGCGAGACGAGATGAGACAGCCGGGTTTGTATCGATGGATGTTCTGTCAAAGTGTGGTGTTTTGTTTTTCCGATTTGGGCGTCGGTGTCGGCAAGTCGATAATGGGTAACGATTTGCTTTCGTGAACGAACGGTTAGGTTGTTGGGATCGTGAAAATCGCGTGAGTGAGCTTCGTTAGTTGTTGGTGATAATGATGATGATGATGCTGCCGATGCTTGTGATGAGGTGCGGTAAAGAATGTGTTTTCCAGCGAGATGTATCTCGTCGATGTTGGATGCTGATCAGATTGGCTTGTCGTGAGTTATGACGGTGATATTGCTAGTGATGGTGATAGTGGTATTGGCGAGCCAGTCTGCCTTTGTGGTCGTGTTCGTGTCGTTTCAACGGTAAGAGAGTGTCTGTAGAACGAGACAAGAAGAGAAGAGAAGTTTAAGGAGGAGAGATAGGAGGACAATGCAAAGTGATACGATGGGATGGAAGGATGGAAGGATGGAAGGACACAAGATCAACTTGCAAATGAGACGAGCCCACCAATGAACCAGTCGCGAAGAGAAGTCAGAGTCAGTGAAAGAGGGGCGGTCAAAGCGTTTCCCAACAAAATGAACGGAGCGAACGAGTGACAAAATGACAGGGATTGAAGGAAAAGCAGGCACGAAAGAACGCCCTGCCTAGCTCTAGCTCTAGCTCTAGCTAATCCAGCAAGTCAAACAATCACGAAAGGCTAAAGGTGCTAGTTAACAAGGAGTGAGCGGTAAGGGCCGGTCGTAATCTCTTCTGCGTGCGTTATGGATGACATAACATGATCAGCAGGACGCCCACAACCGCTCGTCGCGACATATCGTGCTTGATCCAGGGATATCCCCCAACATTTTCACCCAAAAAGCACTTGAAGATGTCAATCACCCTTGAAAACCCTGGATTCCGAACGAAATGATAACACGGACGTGTACGACTAAACTCGAGGCTTGGCACGCTGAAATAGAACACACCGCATACTTGAGGCTCCCCTCTGTTATTCGAGATTGTTGGTAGATTACCTTCCGCCATGCATATAACCCTCAGGATCAGGATGCGATGAGACACCCTCTTCAGCGGATGTCACAGTCACAATCGAGGGTTAGTCAGTTATCAAGGCTTAAGCAAGTTATCGGTAACACACGACTCTTAGCGCGTTTCGTCTCGGTCTTGTCTGTTGACGATCGGTGCTCCGTACCGTTGCTTGCTGGGCCAAGCGTCTGCATTCCCCTTGTTGGCCTCGATGTTGCACGGATCATATTGCGCTCTCAAGGACTGTCGGACGTGCTTGCTCGCCATTGTCCCGATCTATAACTTTGATCATATATGAGGGTACAGCCACGAGCTGCGAACGCGCAAGGACAGCACTTTTCTTTCCATCAGCAGATGGCTGACTGGAGGCGTTTCCAACATAGCGGTATGTCATAACACTATAAACTCGAACAGCGCGTGAGGTGTGTGTGATGTATCAGGTGTTCGCAGACGATTTCATCATACTGTCTACGAGACATGATGCCGTTTCGCATCTAGCCATCTGTTCCAAGGAGAATATGCCAGACAGGCCAGAGCGCGCGAAGCTGGAAGTGCGATTCGGACGATAATAGAGCAGAGCACGGCACAGCAGCGTCAGCGTCGAGCCCCGCCTCCGGCACACCGTGGGGAATGCGCGTGGGTAGTGTAGCGGATGCTACGAAGCACGGCATGCTACGTTGTACACTCAGTGTCGTGGGCTTTCGTTCAAGAGATCCCAGAACCCTTCACAGAGTGAGTTTCGAGAAAGTGAAACAACACCTACTCGCGTCTCTGGATCATTTCCTGACCTTGAGCCGCAAGCTGGGGCTTTCTAAGAAACTCTGCCCTGCGCTAAGTGAGAGTCAGTCACTCTGGTTGCTCATCCAGCGATCAATCGCGACGGAGCAGTCGACTCCTTCTGATAAGTGATGCTACTGCGGATAGCGGAGTCACGGATCAGTGCTGTAATCGAGGGAATCTGACTTGAAGGAAGCTGTTGACAGACTGTACGCTGTAGATTGAAGATAAGGCGGTCGCGAAGGCAGCTGTATAGCTGACTGATATTGTCACATCACCAGTCTACACGGATGCCGCGTTGCGTTTCTAGCGAACAATATTTAGATCACATCCGAGTTACTAGGTTACGGCTGCTCGCACCACTAAGAGTGATTCTTCGTTACTTCGTCATCGCCAACGATAAAATTCATGAGTCCTTCGGGTGCGCGTCCCCATTGTTTCTCAAGGAAGTCGTTGACAGCGTTTTCTACCCTTTTGCTATTCGATCTGGCAAGATGCTGATTGCTCGTCTCTGGTGAAGAGAGTGCCAGTATTTCCGCATTTATGATCTCGAAAGTCTGGTCACTGCTGTCACCTCGCCATCGAGGTAGACCGAGGATCTGCTTCGCTCGTTGTCGACTCTTGTTGTGTATCACTTGTAAGGTCATCAACGCATCGTCTCCCCTCAGTCCAGAGAGATCGATGTCAGACCTGAGGAAGCTGATCCGATAGAGCCTCGTGTAGACATAAGGGAGGCAATGATCGTCAACATTGTGGAAAGTCATGCTTTCGAGTGGCTGTAAGGGTGAAGAAAAAGATGTTATTAGGCAGACTACATTGTTGTAGACTTTATCAAGCTGGGAATGCTGTCTGCTTTCGTAGACCGCATAGAGGTCATCTTCGATGATCGGATGGTTCAAGGAGTGGCCGTATGCGGTAGTCAGGGTGCTAGGAGTGGGGGTGGCGAGAGCCTTTCGTCCTGAAATGAGATACAGGTCTTTTCCATAGGTGACACCGTACATTGTAAAGAAGATCTGGGGGTACCACACGCATATATGCTTCGGTCGCAAGGTCTGAGATAGTTTGAGGGCTTGGCCGATCGATTGTGGTTCAACGTCTCTGATTAACGCCTCGCACAAATCGGGACCTAAAACCAGTCTGTCGAGATTCGGAAAGAGTGGCGTGAGATCCCCTCCGATCGCTTCTTGCGTCTTCACAAGGTTCACGGCTGAGGGTAGATCCTGGATGGTGAGAGTCTTACACGTCTGCAGGAGGGCCAACTTGCGCAAGTGGGTGGTGGCATTCGGGAAAGGGGAATGGACTGAGCCGATCGATGTGCGGAACGTGGTGAGCGCGGGCTGACCATTGACTGGGGCGATTTAGGATCCTCCATCAGCTCATCACTTCTCAAAAGTCAGTGGTGTCAACAGCGCAAGCCATGAGGTATGAGTCAGACTTGATTGGATCAGAAAAGGGGGCAAACGTCTTGGCAAGCGCCATATGCGCCTCTACCGACCGACATACCTCCCATGAGACCGGCGAACACGGTATCACCGCGCATGCTAGCGCGGAGATCGAGGCCGTCATACCCCAGCACAGGCAAGAGTAAGTTGTATAGTACTTTGGAGCATGCCATGAGGTTAGCGGCTGTTGCCTTTTGTCGCTTTTGGATCAGTATTTTTTTGAGATGGACGAAGATGTCGAACGGAAGTCTTGGGGGTGCTCTGAGCTCGCCACTCAAGGAATGAGGGTAGATCATTTTCGCTTGAGCTGAGGACTTCTGTTCGTTTTGAGCTGAAGGGTCTATGACCCTCTTGTACAGATCGATAGGGGGTCAGAAAGGACAGAGAACGACTCAAGCCCTGGTAGGTTGTCACAGGATAAGGAAGTCTGGTGGGTATGATACGATGAGGGATAATAAAATCAGCTAAGTCTCGCAAGAACGATCGCTCTCCAAGAAGGTCGATAGCCTGGTGCTTTCCAATACTACAAGGTATGTTGATGTTGAACTAGAGTGAGGAGCAGAACAAGAAGGAAATCGCGAGCAGGAAGAAAGGCAGGAGTGCGCCTCGGTTGTCGGCAGTGGGGGTGGGCCGGAAAGGGCACGTGCCCTTGCACCACGTGTTTGAAGCATGTCTCGATATTGGGCTCGGGCTCAAGTCAATCGGGGTTCGGCCATTGACCACTCTTCTGTGATGCGCGATTTTCTCGCTGCGAGCTGGCAGCTGGAGTCAAACATCTCGGCAACGGCGTCAGCGTCGGGTTGAGCGTACGTACGGACTTAGCGAAGCACTGCACCAGCGCAGCTGCTTCTTCCATCATCGACAATGTACAATGTCCGAAAGCACAGCGGTCACTGGCCCGTTAAGGCACGATGAGATAAGCTTCTAACACCTGCGTTCGGACATCGGCACGTTGATTGAGGTCTTGCTATTTTCGTTCTGCATAGAGTAATTGCCTCATCATCGATCGTTGCCGACCCGTACCTAGCTTGATGTACGACTCACAACGGTCCAGTGGAACAAGGAATGCTTGTTCAGCTTGCGGGTAAACCCACTCTCAAGCAAAGCACAGCATAGCTCCTGGATCAAGCACGCAACAATGGTCGAATGCCGAACATGTCGAGTATGCATGAAGGAGTCGTGCCGTCGCTGGACAGTATCCGACTCCGAGGCGGTTCAAAGTCAACGATCGTCCGAGAGATAACAGGTATATATACCTCGTAGCACCAACCTATCTTCTGCCTGTCCCAACACCGATCACAATAACGAACCACAACACAACCACTCGCAAGAGACCGCACACCAGACCTAACACATCATACACAATGCACGTGATCCTGCTTGGAGCTTCCAAAGGCATCGGCTACCAAGTGCTCCAATCCCTCTTATCCTCGGCTGGCAGCGGAGCGGAACAACAGCAAGATCAATGGTCGACGACGCTTTTATTGCGAAAACCTGAGCTTATCGAGCAAGATGCAACGATCAGGCCTTACATCCAACAAGGTAGAGTGAGGATCGTCAAGGGAAACGCTACGAGTGAGGATGACCTAAGGAAATGCTTCGAGGGGGTGAACGTGGATTTGATCATCAGTTCGATTGGTGGGTGCACAAACCCACGACAAAGCTCAATGCGGATCCCCTTCCCTTCCTTGCCTGGATTTCCCACGTCCAACCAGCTAGCCATCATTGCACTGCTCTGCTCTCCTCTGCTCTGCTTTGACAGTCCTCATATGCGAAAAAAGCAAGAGCTGATTTGGTATTACTTTGTCATCGGATGCAGGCGCTACACCCTCTTTCACCCTCTCAGGAATCCACATCGACCAGCCAGAACTGTGCACCAAGGGCACCATCGCTCTTTTGCACGTTTTGCAAGATTATCAAACTAAAGAGACGCAGGCGCAGTTCCCGCTCCCTAGATTGATAGTTGTCAGCTCGATGGGGATCGGGGATCATCATAGGGAGATTCCGTTTGCCATGCGGGTGAGTGAGGAGTCGCCGCCGCCTGAAGCCTCGCTACGATGGATATGGGTCCTGTCCAATTTGTGCTTAGCGTTCTGTCCCATGGCTCACCCGGATCATTCGTCGAGAGGCGCGCCGGTGACGAACCAGAAACAACCTGTAAAATGCTGACTGATTGTTACTTGTATCTTGAATGTTTGTGTCTTAATCCCGCAGGCCCTCTACTCGTGGCTCCTCACCAAACCGCACCAAGACAAACTTGCCCTCGAATACCTCCTCCGACGATCCTCCACCTCCTTCCCCACGCCCGATCCCTCCTCGAACCCAAATGCCATACCACCGGAGAGCTGGCTCCCTCAATCCACTGTCCATAGCATCCAATCGGACTTTTTACCCCGGGTGACTATCGTCCGTCCGGCGATGTTTGGCGCAGATGGACCTGCGAGACCGGCCAGCCAGCTGAAAGTCGGGGAAAAGGCCCAGGTGTATTTTGTGAGAAGAAGCGAGGTCGCCAGATTCATTGTGGACGAGTGTGTTCAGAAGGGAGGATGGGTCAACAAGTTGCCCGTCATTGGGCTATGAGCTGGTTTGACACACAAGCTTTGTTCAATATCTTGTCAATCGCCAACCTGTGTAGGCCGGGTACGTTCTGTTCTTATTGCAACGGGAATTCGAGTCAAGAGCCTTGCTCTGGAAAGCCGGGCTGAGGTTCTCCAGAGCGACTATATACATTTATAATAACGCGCGATTGTATGCATCTACTCGATTAGCATCGGGGCCGTCACCGTGAATGCGATATGTATGTCATTCCCCTTGATCTGATGCTCAATACACGGCTGGCGAGCTTTGATTGAACCAATCCTCCCGAGCACCCTACATGTGCGGAATAATCGCGATACTGACCTACAGTGGAGCCTCATTTTGTCTTGGCCACGTAAAGTCCAAGAGACATGATTGGAATGCCTAATTGCGGGAAGTGAGTGGTAGAAGGTCGAATTCGGCTTCTCCTGCATACACACACGGTGTCGTCGTAAGTTGCGCAACGGTCCACCTGTCTCAATGCATGTGACCGTTTATATGAAGGCTGATGGTTCATAGGTCGTGTTTCATGCGTCAGAGATCATACATATATCAAATCGTTGTATCTGTTCGTGAAGCGAAGAGATTCCGTAAAAGCATGAAGAAAAGCATAACCTGAACAACACGACTCTCCCTGTCCTCTCCAGCGAGTTTTTTTTGTCCCTTTCTATGACCGTCCGGCAGCTGAAAGCGGTTGCGGAGGTGGAGGTGGCGTGCTGACAATGGGTGTGGGTGGCTCGATCTCCAGGGCTGGCGTAGGTGTCGAGGTTGAAGCTAATGAGAGCGCTGCGATGGGTGATGCTGTGTGAGTGGTGTCGGCAGGAGAAGGCGGTAAAGGTGTGGTCGCTGCCGTCCCTAGTCCGGGATGACCTGCGAGATCCACAGAACTCGACTCTGCCTCCTGACGATCTAGTCGCTCTCTGTTGTCCAGGTTCACTCCTGAGCTTTGACCTGATTCCTCCCCGACGTATACTGGTTTCGCCAGATTCCGCCTCTCGAACGCTTGGTTCTGCCTTCTCCGATTCTCGCTTTGTTCCCAGGACGGGGGGAGAGCTTGCCCTTCTTCAAATTCCGCACTGCTCTCTGAGTCTCTTCTCAAGCCCTCACTTCCTTCCACCTGCATCGCGCCTAGACCGGTTCTATCCCAAGCTCTTGCACCGCTGCTGCTACCGACCGATCCGCCTCTGCTCCTGCCACCAAATAGCGTCTCGTCCACACTGAGCGCTTCGCTTCGACGTCTCCTCTTCTTGTTATCAGGTACATTGTTGAGCTTCACCCCCGCAAGGTTGAGCGCCTCCTTGCTTCCCAAGAATCTCATCTGATCATCCGATAGTCCGGCTTTGGGCAATCTAGCCGAGTCGAACGAGGCCCGAACGGCTGTATCAGGGATTGGACTGGATATCACAAGGGAGAGCGTCGAAGCTCCTGGAGAAGAACCAGGCGAGTTAGGCCGGAACGACATGGACGAAAGTCGGGAGGTGGTAGGTTGAAGCAGCAGTGAGGTGGACGAAGTACGGCTCTGGGACATTTGCTGGTCATGCCTTGAGGGAGCGTATGTGAAACCTGCTTTGCTCAGTAAGCCCCTGAAGGTGGATGACGTCCTCGTTCTGAGGTCCCGTGGCGGAGGCACATTTGCGGAGACTGGCGAAGGAGTCTGTGCAAGATAGGCAGAAGGCGGCAGAGGGCTCGACATCGCCTCTAGATAGGTCGGGGCTTCTCCCCAACCACGTCGGCCGAGAGTATCCGATCGGTGCATCGAGCTTTGGGACTGAACCGTTTGGTCCTCCTGCGATTGTCTTTGAGATTCTTCCTCCCTGCTCGAGGTTGAACGAGAGCTGGAACGAGGACGGGGCAGAGGCGCGGATTGCGGAAATCTTGATACCGGCGACACTAGCGGTGATAGCAAAGTCTCTGACGTTTCGTCGCCCACTCTTACAGTGGACAGGGGTATATCACCAGCATCTCCAGTCTCGTCATCTGATCGGGGCTCTTGCGAGCCGCTTCGTCTGCGTGAGGCATTTGAGCGGACAGACAGAGATCTTGGTCGTCGATCAGAAGCGAGAAGACCCCTTTCCGCGTCGCCCAGGGAGTCGGTCACGTCTTGGTCGAAGTAGGATCCGTCAGAGAAGGATGACCGAGAGCGTTGTCTGACGAGGCCCAGTCAACGACCGTCAGTCCCGCAGATCACCAGTCATGGTTTGTGACAGGTCCACAGCAGGTGCTGCGTAGGTGGTCGTACGTCCTTGACTGCCTTCAGAAGCCGACCAGCGAATCCGAACTCACCTGACCAACACCAACTCCTCATCACCCGCTTCCTTACTATAGACGGGCAAAGTCCTTACGCTCCTTCCGCTCTCAGTTCTCCTTACATTCCTCTCTCTCCTCGTCCTTCGATCCCTGGCTCTAGCGTTATCATCACCAGCATTACTGCTGTTAGCGGCAGGGGTCGGGGTCGTATGACCCGACAGCTGCTCGGCTGTCAGGGCACGCGAAGAATCGTGCGTTGAGGTATGAGGAAGTCCATTGGCAGGGACAGGAAGACCGAAATGTTTCCGGAGGAAGGCTTTGACCTGGACCCGATAATTGATCTGACGTAGGCATGAAGATGTTAGATGGGCTGAAGCTCTTATGATGCACCTGGTCGCTGAGCTTCCGGGGAGTCAGAATGCTCGTTGTGCGATTTATTGAATGCTCCTTCCTTTCTTGGCGGAGCGCCAGAGCAAAGCCTTGATGTGAAGGAAAGTAGAACTCACAATAATCACCAGCAAGATGCCAGCTGCCAGCAATACGATTATCGGCAGGATGATCTCCAACGCAATCCCACTCCCTCCCCCTTCTTTATCATTGCTAGTCCCACTTGCGCTTGCACTCGGACTCACAGTCACCGTTGGTCCAGGTAGCGAAGCCTGGTCGGGACCAGTCACGGTAGGGAATGGGTTCGGATCTTGACGTTGTTCGATATTCAACGTAGGTGAAGCGAGGGCCAGGGTCGTTCCAATCGTTAGGAGGAACAGGGGTGGATGAAGGTTCGGAGTGAGCAAGCGACGTAGCATCGCGTGGGCGTGTACGGACGCGGCGGGATGACGTTGGGGGTTCTGATGGTCGGCAGTCGCAAGACAGAGGTGATCTAGTAAGGACTCTCCACGTCTCTTTAGACGATGATATGTCGAATCACCTGTGGGCTGTACCAGATACGACCACCTTCAATTATTGACGCGAAGGTTGTTATTCGATGAAGGTCTCAAGTTCAGCTGTGTAACGTGGTAAATTCGGGGCGAGGTGAGGCCAGGACGCTCTTCGGTTGCGTCACGTCGATCAACCGATTAGCGTACTTTGCAATGCCAAGCACGAGCCATGAAAGTGTGATCGTGCTGGTATCAATCTATACCAGGAATGGGTTCGCCTTCCCGTCCGATGTTGCCGTCACCGTCCCTGTCGCTGTTGATCTGAGACTATGGAGTGAGGTTGTGGGACTGCCTCCTATCGTGGGCAGGCAGGATTGCGACTTATGATACTACGATGCGATGTACCGCTCACTTGTCTTGCTCCCCTGCTGTGATAGTCATGTTTTTCTAGCTGTTGGTGAGGGAGACAAAGTGGGTCGTATCTTGATCTTGATTTGGTGTTCGTAATCAAGGAAGGGACAGAAATCCTCGCTCGTCCGTCCGTTGACCTCGGGGGTTCGGTGTGGCCTCTGTTCGCTTCAAGTTGAAAGCGTCATATAGCAGTAAGTGATATGATCGCACGTACCCTTTGATTCCCCTGCATGTTATGATGGTCAAAGGATGTCTGAAATGATGAGATTAGTTATGGCGGTAATTTTATAGCATGGGCATTCTGTCTGCTGAATGGCGGATCGTCCATTTCCCATGAGTCTTAGGATATACATATATATACAGGTTATATATGGATGTGTATCCAAAACCATACCGCAGGCGTACGCAGGCAAAGAGAAAGCAAAAGTTAACGGTTATATCGGCTGAGCGGTCATCCCAAAGAGTTCCAGATCCCCTCCTTTCTAGGGTGATGGGTCAGAAGTAGGTTGGGACTGCGAAAGCGGTGTCAAGTTGAGTTGTCATCATACTTTGGTCAAGGTAGCTAGGTAGCTTGATAGACAACGTCAGCAGGTAAGGGCAGTTCAATGGGTAGTATGTTGATGAAACGAGCAAGTGACTTTAGATCTACTACGGGTTGCAATTGTTACAAAGCAGGCACGTATACGTCGTTGAAATCAACCATATATACGCAGACTACATCATCCCGGTCAGATGCGTGCGGGATGGATGCGAAAGCTGTGCTTGGCCTATTGCTGCGCGTTTTTTTGTTCCTCTGCGAACCAAACAAATCAGGTTCCGGGCTTTCTCGACTTGAGAGGCATGATCTTGCTCGCGCGTCGACTAGTATGAGTCAGACCCATGCAGAGATACATATGAGAGAAAGAACACAAATCAGATCGCCAAAAAAAGCCGAATGTCGAACAGAGTATAGAGGCATGGAGCAGTATCATCGTACGTATGTCGAGGTTTTATCATCTATTCCGGATCAGCTTCCATGCAAGGACAAAACTCCCCTCGGTCCCTCAAGCGGTGCCACCATCTATGACTCCCTCGTACCGCCCATAGACCTCTTCTTCTGATACCTCTTGATCCAGGGGTGCACCATCACTTCTGTCAGAGGGAGTCGATCTTCGGGATTGTATCGGAGCAGCTGCAGAGCAACGAGGCGACGACGATCAGATGAGAGTTGGTCAGCTCTGAACAAACATTCATCTTCTAATTATCAACACTTACCCTCGTGATCAAGTCCGCCGCTTCTGCTGATACGCTGTCAGGGATGTGCAAGTCGATATTCCTGATCCTCCGATACGTAGCGGCATGACCCGATAGATCCTATCGCGAAAGGACCAGCAAACCCGTCAGCGAAAACCGGAGAAGCGCTCAATCGGAAAAATCTTCCGACGGCTCACCTCAAAGGGCGGTCCACCAGCGACGAACTCGTAGCACAATACTCCAAGAGCCCACAGGTCTACCTGCGCGGTGTGTTCCTTTCCTTCGACCATTTCGGGTGGGAGGTAGTCGAGCGTGCCGCAAAGGGTGTTTCGTCGGTTGCCAGGGGCGTGCTAGAGTACGATCGCGGAAAGTCAATACATTTGGTTCTCTGAAGTCTGCTAAAGCCTCAACACTAGATATTCGGTCGAGTTCGCTCACCACACTCCAACCGAAATCCGCGATCTTCAATTCTCCCTTGAGGCCGATCAATAGGTTTTCAGGCTTGATATCCCGGTGTATCACATGCTTTTTGTGCAGGTACGCAAGCGCATCGGCCATTTGGGCGATGTACTACGTGACGCCCAATCAAATAAGCGTGAACATTTGCTGCCCGTTGCGAGTGGATAGACAAACGATGAGGAGCCTGAGTACTCACCCTACTACTCCTCTTTTCGTCGAATTTGCCAACCTTGGACAACTGTTTGTACAGCTCTCCTTTCGCAGCGAATTCAAGTACGAGGAAGATCCGCTTTTGATCGTGGAAGTAGCCGTACAGTCGCAAGACATTTGGATGTCTTTGAAGCGTTAACGACCAAGTTCAACATCAGCGACAATGGTCTCACACTAAGCATCCATACATGAGACATACCTCAGGTTCTGCTGGATCTCAATTTCTCGCCGGACCTGCTTCTCCACCTTCCCTTGAACAATCTCCGCTTTGTGCAAACACTTCAAGGCGACGATGAAGTGAGGAGGTGCTTTGGTACGAGCCATGTATACCCTGCCGAACTTTCCCTTCCCCAAAGGCTTTCCTATCTGGAATGCGGGCAGCGACAGCTGAATGGTACCTCTACGATCCAGGATAGGAATAGTGTAAGCTATCGCATTTGATGCGAAGATGAAGCCAAGAGCAGCTTACCCTGCACTTTCCATCTCAAGTATTTTGGCTGCTTCACCGGTGACGACGTCTTTCCCCTCTGCATCAGCTTCAAGTCCACCGTCATATTTGCCCAGCTCCATCGCTCTGGACGCGCTGGCGGCTGCAGAGGGGTGCTTGGCGGCGTTAGGGTTCATAGAGCTTGACAAAGCTCTCGACGAAGTTGAATGAGCTGGACCGTGAATACCATGTGCCGTGTGCTGGGAGAGACCCGATTTGCCCTTCCCGGATGGTGATCCGACCGCTGACCCTGCTTTGGACGGATGGTGGCTTGAGACTGGTACGTTGACTCCGGCGAGCTTGAGCAAGGGACCTCGTTGAGAGTCTCCATAGCCTGCTGAGGCAGATGAGCCGGAAGCGAGTCCTGTGTTGGGTGGACGTACAAGCCCTGGGTTCATGTATTTCTTCAGTACAGGAGGGAGCCGGTTCTGACCGTTAGAAGAGGCAGATGACGATGCAGTGCCGCTGGTCAAGTGATGGTGGGACGTCTGCGATCTCCCGACTGGTGAAGGCGAGGGTGGTCCACCAATGGAGAGACCACCCATCATACCGCTGAGATGCTGAGACATGGTACGGCAAGGTCGACTTAACGAAGCGATAAGGGAATTCCTGGAGGTTTTCTATCTACGCGCTATTTGCTTTCTTTTCGCGAAATGTGTAGATGTGAGTGTTCTCGAGACAAGAAGAGATGTCAAAATAAAGTAAGCACTGTACGAGTACAGAGCAATGTTTGGTCATCTCACCATCTACCATCCCGTACGTCAGGGCGCGCACACAAAAGCAGCCGCGGCGAGACCCAAGTCGATAAACAAACAGCGGAATTGATAGGCTCACCAAAGGGTTTTCCACCTCTCGAACGGCAAGCCTAAAAAGTGATGTACTTGGCGCACCTAAGTTGCCGCTCGATTTTGTTCGCTTCCAGCCGGCTCAAAACAACGTTTGCATGCCGAAGCAAGCGAAAGCAACAAAAATCGGTGACGATGCCATCCAGTCTGTCTGGAAACATTGCTTGACCTGCACCTGTTTTTTCATTGCTGCCTTTTGTATATAACAGTTCGTTGTCCATTAAACCGTCGTCAACTGTCGTGCACCATAAACGGACTTTCAGGAACACGCTTGTTAGAGATAATACAAAGGGTAGACCAGCGGACGATCAATCAATATGTCACGAAGAGATGTTGGAAGGGTTGTGATGGATGGTTTGTGTCCTTTTTTCAATGTCGGCTATTGATATGAAGAACGGGCATCACCATGCCGACATGTCATGATCACGCTGACCTGCCTGTCTGTAATCCGCGTCCTAATCAGTCGCCTTCTTTGCGGCATCACAGGTTCGCCTATTTTTCCTCAACTTAGACCCGAGAGGAAATGGGAAAGCTAATCATATGTTCAATCACTATCTGCAGGTAGCGCTCTACTATGCCCTTCGTTTTGTCCTGTCTTCAATGGACAGCTCAGGCCCCAACTCCTCGTCATCGAAGAAGGCCAAGGCGAAAGGCAAAGCGTTGCTCTCCGAAACAGGCTTGACCGAAGCTCAACTTGCATCTCTCGAATTGGATGAATACGAATCAACAATAGCTGGCGAGATCGTCCCCGCATCTCAGATTGACGTGACGTTCGACTCTATCGGGGGACTGGATGAGATCATCGCTAGTCTGAGAGAAACGGTGATTTACCCTTTGACGTTTCCGGAGCTGTTCGCCAGTGGCGGTGGGCTGTTGAGTGCACCCAAAGGAGTATTGCTGTATGGACATCCGGGATGCGGGAAGACTATGCTTGCAAAGGCTTTGGCGAAGGAGAGTGGAGCCACATTCATCAACTTGCCATTGTCGAGCTTGTGAGTATCCGCTTTTGATCTTGGCAGTTTTCGCCCTACTGTGTTTCCGGAGGGGCGTGGGCAAATTCTCCCATGCACGACGAATCTGAACTACCCTACACCCCGATGGCCGCTCTATTTCGACGAGTACATCGCTCACAGAATTCCGTTCTGGTAGAACGAACAAGTGGTTCGGTGAATCCAACAAACTCGTAGCTGGCCTGTTCTCACTAGCCAGAAAGGTGCAACCAAGCATAGTGAGCTTTAGTATTCAGAGTGATCTCTCCACCTTTCAATTGACAGCCAGCTAATAAATTCGTGTTTCTGGTTTGCCCAGATTTTCATCGACGAAATCGACTCGCTGTTCCGAGAACGGTCATCGGGAGATCATGAGGTAACGGCTATGATGAAGGCGGAGTTCATGACGTAAGTCAGCTGGTTAGTGTGTGCCATGCAAGCGGCTTCAGCTGACGAAATCACATTAAATCTTCACAGGCTTTGGGATGGGTTAACTACTGGAAACGATTCAAGAATCTTGGTACTGGGGGCTACGAATAGACCTAATGAGTGAGCACAAGCATCATCGGCTAAATTGAGCGCGTCTGCCAACTACCAAAAGCTGACTGTACAACTCCTTCAAATACTAGTATTGACCCCGCTATCCTTCGACGAATGCCTAAGCGGTTCCCCATCAGACTACCGAACTATGAGCAGCGAGTCAAGATTTTGACCCTGGTACGTTAGCTTCTGAGACCATGAGTTTGCAATGACCAAGCTGAACGGCCCGTGATTTCCAGATGCTCTCACATACCACTCTGGAGTCTGAATTCATTCCTCAGCTAGCTCGGCGAACAGACGGATTATCAGGTTCGGATCTGAGGGAGACATGTAGGAACGCTGCTATGATACCTGTTCGCGAGGTCATGCGGGAGAAGGGAAGAGCAGGTAAAGAAGGTCTCGAGGCTGCCCGGAAAGAGGTGAGTTGGCGTGTGCCTGGGGTCAGACTGTCTTCAATTCAGTCTCTCTATCTTTAAAAATGTGCAGTGGAGCATCGTCCTTGAACGACCCCTAGTATAATGCTCGCTCGGAGGCCCGGCGTAAATATATTGCTGACGTAGCTTGCAATGTCTGTCCGACATCTATCGCACTCGCAGGGCTTTAAATTACGACCATTACGATTGGACGATTTCGTCTTGCACGACTCACATGCCTATGCGCATGTTGAACCTAGTCGGAAACCGCCAGGAGCGTATGGAGAAGCGTTGGACTAGATCGAAAGGCGGGCTTCTTGTGCATCGTGTGGTTCTCACTGTTCCAGGACTCTTCATCACATTTCATACACATATATAGATCGTATCGATGCACTGTTCAAGGGGATTTCACGGAATGCAGCTACCTATCACTCGTTTGTGCATTGCCCTTACCTTACCATCAGACGGATTTGATGGCTTGCCTGCTGCGGCAGATGAACACATGTCGATCAATTCAGGGTGGGTTGGTTCCTCTCCTAGGGCGAGGGCGGCCAAGCCGAGGCTCAAAGGAAGGTGAGTAGCAAGTACTACGGAAGTGTACCTTTAGGCATGCATGATCTAGTGATTAAGCCGCCAAGCGCGATTGTCCAGCCAAGGTTGATACAAATCGGCCGGCCTCTTGGTTACTGCACGTTACCGCTTGCACTCGGCTTGCGAGCGCAGCAGTAGGTGCACTCAATCCTCTATTGACACATTGTTGCGTACTCGTACAGCGATCTATCCCTCAACTTGAAAGCGATTCTCATCATCACCGGCGGGCTCGATCCTTCGTAAGCGGCAGCGAACCTCTTCTCTTACACGTACGCACTACCTTCCGGTACCTAGCTACAAAGTCGCGCGTGTTTTCTTGATGCCGAATCAGATCTGCGAGCCTGTATCAAATACATCTGCCTTCGGTTCTCGTAATCGGCTGGTCACCAACCGGCTGTCATAAATAGCACTACCCATCAATCACCAGTTCGTTTGACGTATCCACTTCGCTCCATCTTCTCGTCGCTCTTGACATATCTCCATTCGACCCATGAACACAAGTTGATTCTCCCCAGTTCGGCAAGACCTCCTCCTTCTAGATACCCATTACCGACTTACCCATCACGACCCGTCGGCAAGCCGAGGGTGTCAAACTCTCCCACTCACGATGTCCACACTAGACCGCTCGCAACCTTCTCCTCGAATACCCTATCGGGCCACCTCTACCCCGCCACGGACACCGCTTCGTTTACCGGCTGCGCCCCCTTTCCACGCTTCCTCCCGACCGGGTCCTACGTCTCCCCAATCAGAGTATCCTGAATCACCGACGAGCGGACTCAAGCCGCATCGCAGTTACCCAAAGCCGCCGCCTTTCTCGCTTGGTCAACCTCCTCCACCCCGACGGAGAGCGCCAAGGTTCTTCCGCTCTCCCAAAAGGGTCTTGCTGTATCTAGTGCTGCTAGGATTAGTAGGGGCGCTGGCTAGGACGGTAGTTTATTTCGGTACGGATAGGATTGTCGGAGGCGGACTCAGAGTCGGTCGGTTGATCTGGAATAGAGGGAAGGGCGATAGCTATGTTGAGAACGTGGACGATGGACTGTGTAGATTCGTTTCGACGGTTGAGGCGTACCATCGGGATCTAGCAAGATTACGAGCCATGTTCCCATCTACATCCCATGGCAATACCACATCTTCCTCCTCTTCGCCAAATCACCCTAATCTACACTTGCATGCCCAAAAACACCAACACCACACCTTCTCCCCTACAGGCCACCTAATCGTCTCCGACTCCGCCGAAGCCCCTCATCCTATTCCCATCTTGATCTCACTCGGTGAGAAGCGATGGGAAGAACTGCTCTCCCGTCAATCACGCACACTGGAGGAGGCCGTGCGAGAATATACTAGGCGATATGGTCGAAGACCGCCAAGAGGGTTCGACGCGTGGTGGGACTTTGCGATGAACCATAATTTGGTCTTGCCTGATGAATATGATAGGATAAATCTGGACCTGGCGCCGTTCTTCGCGCTGCCCAAGGACGAGATGAAGAGACGGATGAGTCTGGTGGAGGATATGGCGGAGACGTTCACGTTGGTCGTTGAGGATGGCGAAGTGGCGATTGAGGTAAGCAACCTTGGCCTCACCGTTCAGGTCAGGCGTCCTCTTCCTGCGGTCCTCGATTGGTGACAATAGAGATCCCTGTTGCGTTTTCATCTATGCTCATTCCTAACAGGCATATCATGAAGCTTACTTTGGTTTCGGGCTTACGATCACAGATAAAAGACCAAGGCGGCCTGAAATGGGGTGGAACTCTCCCCCGAGCCCAAGACACTTCATCCCTCCTCAGCGCATTCTCAAAGTACCTACCCGACATGCGAGCGACATTTTCCATCTTCGATCAACCCCAGATATATCTCTCATGGGCCCGAAGGGCGAGCTTGGTCGATCTTGGACTGAGGGGGGAGCATACCACTCATCTGGAAGAGACGGATAGTGCACATGTTAAGCTCTCCAGAAGCTGTGCGCCGGACACTCATTATAGGAAGAACCAGACGTATTCCGAAGGTGAGTGAAGCTGATCGCGACTATGCTGCGGAGCGCTCTGATCCCGAATGTCCGTAGAGTTGACCACAATGTACTACTCTGTAGGCAAATCGTTCATCTACGATAGCTTGGAAGCTGGCGACTTATGCCAGAGTGAGTGTCTGGCCCTCCCGAACCCGAACGAAGTGTTGCAACTCACGAGGAAACTTATTCCTGCACCGATTACTTGCAGATCCATACCTCATACCTCTGCATGGCCTCACACTAGAGCCGCATGGACATGATTCCCATCCTCGACCTCACACACAGCTCCTACCGCTCTTCAGTCTCGCAAAGACTTCCATCAAGTCAGTTGATGAATTCTTGTGAAGGTGAAGTGGTATAGTATACCTATTCCGAGCTGACAAATTGACTCTTGTATAGCTCTGATATCCTCATCACTCCACTTGATCAATTCCACGATAACCCTGGTAAAGATCCTGTATGGGCTGAGAAAGATAGCTCCAAGCTGGTTTGGGTGAGCAGAAAGAACTAGCATCATTTCCAGTTCATGATAAGGGAATGTGAGGTGTCAACTAAGCTTCTACGATTATGTCTTTCACAGCGGGGCAGTCCTACGGGAATATCAATGATGAGCGCAGATCTGCCATGGCGACAAGCGCACCGAGTCCGACTACACCATTTCGCAGCAAACCGATCGTCTGAGCCTATGCAGTTCCTTGTCCCTGATGTAGGACAACCACGATTCCCAGATGATATGGACATGGAACAAGACGGGGGTGAAGACGGGGCAGGTGACTACAGCCACAACCAGGAAGTAGAGCCAGAGGAAGATATCGAGCGACACCTGCTCCGGAAATCGAAGACTGAGACCGAGTCGCCTGTGGAGGAGCGATATGTCAGTCCGGACGATGCATTGTTAGCACTGAAAGAGGAATTGTCAACGGATCAGGCGATGGACTTTTACTACGATATGAAACTGTCCGGAAGCCCTATCCAGTGTTCGGAGGAGGATGGGACGTGTGACGATATGAGGTGAGTTCGACAGAACACCTGGTATTGCCATCGGTCGATACGTGGGCGATCAAAGCGGCTATACCGATCTATAAACGTTAATGCTGATATGGAGTACAGGCGAGAAATACAATGGGCGGGTCATCAAGGCGCCGAAGAACTCAACAAACACAAGTTCCTGCTGGATATTGACGGAAACGGCTGGAGGTAAGTGATCTTGAGCTCCGGTTGGGCGAAACAATGTTTAGTCCCTCGTGCACCACTGCAATTCGTCTGAACATTCTGGGAAATACGCCCATTTTAGTGGCCGATTTAGAAGGTTGATGAGCACCAACTCCATGGTGATCAAAATGACCATGTTCACCGAATGGTTCCAGCCGCATCTTATCCCGTAAGTGTCGAGTTACACAATTAAATCACAGGCTTTGGCTGATGGCTTGAGCTGGCACTATAGGTGGTTCATGTATGTTCCTGCCAAGCTGGACTTCTCCGACTTGACGGATATCATGGCATTGTACGTTGAGCTCTGACATGTGGTCGTCCGCTGTGGGTGGCTGATATCAGATTGATCTCCATCCTCAGCTTTCGAGGTACACCTCAACATCCAGAGCTAGGCTTCGACGAGACTGCCGCTGCCCTAGCTCGAAACGGAGTGAGTTGGGTTTCATCCTCAAAGATCAAGTAGAGCGCATTGGAACTAAACTGATTCGCTCCGTTTCTCGTCATTGTTGTAGCAATGTTTCGTCCAACGTATGTTCAGAATGGAGGATCTCCAAGCATACATGATGCGTCTCTTCCTCGAGTACGCCCGAATCGCAGCGGACGAAGGCGTCGATATGGATTTTTACCTGGAAGATGAGGAAGAAGGACATGCGCCCACAGCCGAATACGAAGATACGTCCGAGCCAGAATTGATCGAAGCCGTGCTTGATACGCCTCAAGCATACAACGAGATCCCCCTGAATCTGGGTGTTAACACGGAGAGTTTAGAACAGCAAGCTGTCGGGGTCACAGAGGAAGAATTCGAGCGGGTGGATGGAAGTGTGGAAATGAGGGATGATGCGGAGGTACCCTGGGATGAGAGTGGGATCGTTCACGTAGGAGAGGAATACAACCAGATATGACCTGGAGTCAATCCATCCCATTGATTTGCTTTGACGATCCTTCATGGCCCTTCAGAAACAATGCCTACCCACATCTTTGCCGACTTGGTATCTCTTCCGGGATTCATACGTTCTCATTTTCACAACCTATTCACAAACATCACTATGTTTCGGAATGTATTTTGCATGGGCTTTCGCGGGCTGTTGGAATGCATCGAGCGCAGAGGGCAGGGATTTGTTCGGTTCGAGGTGCACGGTTCGTATGCATCAGACCACGTGGATATCGCGCTTTTATCACTAGCACTAGCGTCTAGCATCGCACTACTGACCCTCATCCCGTCGGGATCAGTGTTAGCGCTCGGGCCTAGTTCAACCGGTAGGTCGCGGTCGGTGCGTCAATTGCATTCATTGCTTCGCGATTCAATTTAGGGGTACACAGTATGATACTGATACTGTACCCATTCCTCACTCAGACCCATTCCTCACCTCATTGACCTACACAGATTGATTGTACATCTTGCTTGTCTGATTTCTTCTTGCTTTCTGCTCTGGACTCTCTCACTCCGACGACCGATATACCCCCGCTTTCCCCTCGGTCTTCGGCTGGATTTGACCAATTCGTTTTGCTTGCTGCCATTAGAGTCTGATGATGGCTTCCATCCTATAATAACATCTCAGGTCTATTCATCCTTGACTTCTCCCTCTTGAGCTCTGAGACGACTCACCCAAAGACCAAGATGGTTTCACTCCTCTCCTTCTTCCAGTCGAAGAAGAAGTCGAAGCGATCACCCTCCAGTCCCACGTCACCTACATCATCCTCGTCGACACGTTTCCCTGCACCTTCGATGACGACTTCCAGCCCGCTCCCGCAGAATAATCAAAGGCCAACTCTCCAAGGCCCTAGCGCAAGCTCAAGCTCGAGCACAAGCCGACCGAGACCCGCAGGCAGGTTTCTCTCCCTCCGCCATAAATCCTCAAATGGTCGTCCGTCAGCACATGACCTGAGCTTGAGCTCTAGACGAGCGAGTAGCGAGCTCTCGCGAAAACGCAGTCAAGTGAAAGGTGCCTCCTCCAGAACCGATGCCCATGGACAAGGACAAGGACTCACGTCTGCTTCTACGACCATCTTGCCCAAACTCGATCTTGGCTTCGAGGTCAGTACCGCCGGTGGAAACGACAGTGCGAATGGTCCAGGAAGAAGTAATGAGCTGGGCCTGCTCGGCATAGGCGAGAAGGTTGATCTGTCGAGGGATGAGGTGGATATTCTGGATAGACTGGAGTTGAGCGTCGAGGATGTCAAGCTCGCTTGGACCATCTTTGGGCAAGCGCTTAGGGAGTCTGGTGAGTCTGGCGTCGGTCGTTCCACATGCGCAACTGTGCGCGACTTATGCTCAGTTTCACCGGCGACCAGATCACCTCATTGCCCTCATTATACTGATGCTATGTGTCCACGAACGAACAGACCTCAACACCGTCGGACTCATGCTTCCCCATCGCCTAGACTCAGACCGCTTGACTGAGCTCTACCTGTTATCAATATACGCCCTGACCATCAATCCTGCTCTTCTATCTTCGTTCCCTACCATCGCTGCTCAATTTGCGCAACCCTCTTTTGACCCTTCGAAAGTCTGGACAGAACGCTTAAAAGTCATAGCAAGGGATACAGAGCGTCCGAGCGATCTTGCTGAGGTCCTCAAGTATATTTTACGTCGTTTACATACCTTTCCGACGCCATCATCGACTTCCAACAAACCTCTCATCGACTCCACTTCATATGTAGCATTTGTTCAAGCCGAAAATGCTGCTTCATACCCCTGGGAAGCGTACAATACCCTCTTGGTACCGAAGCTACAACCAGGGGTGCCGAGGTATCTGGATGAAATCTTCGAGGTTTGGTCGGCTATAGCGGCTCATGCGGACGAGAACACCATGACAGCCGGTCGGCTGGCGTACCTTCTGGGCTGGTGGGTCCTGCGTTCCGGAGTGAGCAAAGTTGCCGAGTGGGAAAAGTTCTATAAGGACTGGCAGGTTGCTGGAAGACGGATAGAACATCTTCTCTTTGCTTGGATCAGGTCAGTTGCCCGTTGATCACTGTCTTTGGCGTGTCCTGCAGCTGATAAACAGAACCGCAGGTACCAATCCACTCGGATGCAAATACCCACCCGTCTCCTTGAAATTGTCGACAACTACCCCTTTGGTGAATCAACGGCTTCTTCGGAACGTTTGCCGGTGCCGCCTCCATCATCGTTCCCTCGTCAGACGTTGCATGTGACCCTGTCCTCGACTGTCCCACCAATAGGTCTCTTCAGATCGCCCGAAGAACTGTTGAAGTCAGCCGTTTCCGCCAAGCAGGACGAAGACGCCTCACTACCACACTGGGCATCCCTCAAAAGGGCTGCGTCCGATGATCAAGTCGACCTTGCAGCCATCATCGCTGAAGACTCGCTTGCCTTCCTGCGCAAAACGGCCCAAGCTTCCGCTCAGACTCCTCCTTCCACTCCAAGCCTTTCTGCAGCGTCTCCAAGAACACCAATCAATACGAACGATGGACCGCTATACCGTCCTTTCTCGACTGTGTCAGGCGGTCGGAGTTCCCCTCGAACTAGGGCTTTCTCTCAAGATGCTATCGCTTCTCCACCTCCTGGATCCTCTTCACATAATCCTTCTGCTGGCGACATGAGTGACTCAAAGCCGTACAAAGAGGTCAAAAAGCAGTCGTCTCTGTCTATCCTGCCAAATGGAGGTGGAGGTGGATCGATATGGGATGACTTTTCGAAATCAGGTTTCGGCGATTCCCCTAATACAGTCGGAGAGCTGGGCCTCGCGTTCTCGCCTCAGTCGAATAGTGCACCCCTCAGTCCCGCTGGCTCCAACGTCAACCTTTCTAGTGGATCGAGGCGACCTGCGGTGAAGAAACGTACCACTTTTCAAGAGTCGAGCAAAGCCGTAGCAGCTGAATATACGATCCTCCAAGAAGACGTCATCGAGATCGACGACACATTCCTATCATTCGTCGAAGACGCTCAAATAGATTCAAGATGCGTTCTGGACTGGCCACCTTTCTCTCTTGTCAGACTCGCTTCACGCATTTCGAGCGACACTGCCGATCACAGACGCATCGAATGGTTGCTTGTCACCGTCGTCCATCGACCGCCTCCACCTCCGCCCGAGCCTGAGGTCGTCGAGCCCGATGTCCAAAATCGACCGACATCGCCTGCTTCGTCCAAGCAGGGAACACCGCGTGGATTCAGAAACATCGCAGACTCATTCAAACGGTCTTCTTCCTTCCAATCACATATGGGACTTCGGAGAAGCTTCTTCGGCACATCCGGCTTTTCCCTCTCCAGACATGTACCCGATGATCTCGCGACTCTCCCAGAAAGCCAGAGCGGGGAGAACTGCGAATTGCGAGCGCCGCCGTCAGCTCAGTCTTTGACCCCAACCGAGTATACTCTCGGAGAGATGGGCGAAATCGTCAAGATTCCTTCCGCAGCTGAAAAGACTGAAAGATCCCGGGCTGCCTTTGAGACTGTTCTGGCAAATCTTTCGAAAGAAGAGGATGAAGTCACCATCAAAGGTGGAGAGAAGGCTATACCTGGGTTGTGCACCGAGACTAGCGCCAAGGACTGGAGGTACAATGGTGAGGGTGCAGAACATATCGTTTTCTCCTACCGAGGCGAAGAACCATCACATATCGGTCAAGTGCTCCGGATCAAGAAATCGACTTTGGCTCTGGCACCACAATCTCCAGTAGATTTGAAGCCGGTTCACGCCGTATGGCGGGATAAGCTTCTACCCAAGCTTGTATCTCCCGACCTATTATTACATTCGAACACAATTGACCTGGAGCAATCGTGGGCCAAAGAGCTGCTAGGAGCTGCCGAAAGTGTCAGACCGGAGAAGAGAAGGGAAGGAGCTGGCAAAGGATTAGCAGATTTGGTCGCGAGTGATATCCAAGCGTTGGTGATGGAGGACACGACTATCAACGAGAAAGGCAGCGACAAGGTCACCCTGGCAGTCGAGATCAAGGTGAGCTATCGTTTCTGTCGGAGGGGGAAAACAGCTTGCTAAATCAAGTTTTCCACAGCCCAAATGGGGCTTTCTGCCATCTGCCGAGTGGATCTCACCCTCCGAGGCTGTACCCATTAAGTCACAGAACTGCCGATTCTGCCTCCACAGCCATCTTCGCTCCGAAGCCCCCGACTCGGAGAAGAAGTACTGTCCACTCGATTTATATTCAGGCGATGAGATGAAGATGAATCATGCCATAGAGCAGCTTTGGGGCATGTGGGTGGACAGTGGTGGTAAGGGGAACAACTGGAGGTTGTTCATTGACGGTGATAGGATCAAGCCTGATCAGGTCAGTCGAATGTGCGGCATACAAAAGATTGGCCTAATCGACTGACACTATATAACTTCAGATCGACGCAATTCCTGCTTTCGCTGGCGATGGTTCTCCAACTGCCATAACCGCGTCACTTGTTATTCCAGCTCTGCGATCGTCAAACGCGCTCGGCCAGCTCCAATCCCTTCAATCAACGCTTGATCCAACCGATATATCAGATCTTGCTGCACGATTCACTGCAAGCTATCCCGATGCTTCGCTTTTCGACTCGTTCCATCTTCCTAACCCGACAGTCGCCGAGCTAGAAGAATTTGTCCATGTCTACCTCTCATCACCTCAAGCCGGAAAGGAGAAGGCCGATATGTGGAGTTTGCGACAACGTTTGATTGCTTATTCGCTCTCTGCGATCTTCAAAGATTGTTCCGTCTTTGTCAAAGTAACCCTCACGAAGCTCGATTCGGGTGATTGGGAGGCTGTGAAAGGAAGCGAGAAGGTTAAAATTGTCGATCTGGACCTAAAACCCATCCAGAATATGGGTAGATGGTATGAGCGCGATTCGGAGATCTGGCGTCATTGGCTCAAGACCAAATCATCGGCAACAACGACGTCTGACGGTCCTGCGGTCGGAAATGACGATGACCATCTACGTCAGCAAGCTGCGCAGCCTACCACAACGGAGAATGACCGGCTCGCCACACACGAACCGGTTCGACAGAAGACGATCTCTGGTCTCACCGTGCCCACGTCCTCTGAAGGAGCTGAAGACGGCGCTTCGACCCGAGCTGCATTCGTGCCGACCCCTGACAGGACAAGGGCCAGCACTCCTCTTGCTTCCGCTGTGCCCGGTACTATCGCCATCACAGACACTCCTCATACTGCTCCAGAGGAAGCAGAGGTCAAAGTGTCTGAGGAAGCACGATCGGCTGGAGAGATTGTCGCTAGTAATGCCTCAGCCTCCAATACTGAGACCGCTCACGTTTTCCCTCCATCAACTGAGACCACATCAGTCGACAATGCCGCCGCAATCTTGATCGCGCCCATTGCTCCTGTAATCCAAGACGCAAACGCCGCGCCAGTCGTATCAAACACTGCCGACGTTGAAACGAGACAGCGGACTGAGAGCACTGCCACGTCTGTTTCGGATCAGCCGGCGAGAAAAGAACGGTCGCTTGCGCCATCCCCCTCGCCTTCAGTCGGTTATCGAGAGTTGGCTGTGGCTATGGAAGCGGGTGACGAAACTTCCAGTGCAGTCAAAACCGATGGACAAGGAGCAGGAAGCGAAACACCCAATGATGTATCCCAGATCGGGGCTGATACGAAGAAGGAACCAGCCGAAGCAGAAGCGGGACATGATGTCATGGAAAATCACCAACCCGTCGACGAGGTGCATGGGCCCGTGATCGATGCTTCAGGCGTCAAAGGCGAGCAGGAAACAATCCCTGTGTCCCAGTACAGCGCGACCCCTTCGGCTTCTCATAAAGGAGATGAGCCAAGTGCGGCCGACGATATCAAACGATCCGCCGAGCAAGATGAAGTCTTGACCGGAGGTGCAACCTCGCCTGCTCCCGCGGAGGGAGACGCTTTCTTCACCCCCACCGAAACCCCCCTCTGGGATCTACACGAGCCGATCATCGCTCTCGCCAAAACCCTCCCGTCGATCCCGAACGACTCGTTGCCCAGTCAAGTTGAGATCACCGAGCATAAGGGCGAACCTCAGGCTTTCGAGGAAGAGATAGCTTCTGCAGGTGAGCTGTTGTGCTAGGAAGGTTTCTTCTACTTTAGCTGACTGGTGCTCGCAGGTGAAATAACTGGCGCGCCCAAGCTGAGGATAATCTCGATTGAAGATGCGACCCCGAAGCATGAATCTGCCATCACATATGACAACGACTCGGTCGATGGTGGTCCGGTCCCGCAAGATCATTATATAGACAAGGCAACGACGGAAGATCCCTTCACCGTCAAAGCAGCTGGCGAAGTGGAGGCGATCACTTCAGCGAGATCAGTCTTCCCGCTCGAGCCGGTTGAGGACCAGGCTCCGAATCCCGACGGCCCCTCGAATGTAGAAGCGGAATCACACTCGAGATCTGCTGCCCCCACGGACGAAGACCTTGCCCCATCTGGGTCGTCCGCCGAATCCGAGGGATCTATATCCCAAGCAGGAGAAGGCGTTCCTCCCCCTCCGACATTGGATGATAGCGCTTCAAGTGATCTTGCAGGAAAGACATTGGACACGCCGCCAGCTGCTGGATCGAATCCTCAGTGGCTTTCCGCTCAGGCCCTCCAGCTCGGCGAGCCCATCGATATTGATCACACAACCGACCGGTCAACGATCAGCGCTGGAAATGCGTCTTCCCTGCCTACACTGGCCATCGCCTCCAAAGAAGGATCAAAGCTCAGTTCTGAGCCAGCTCGTGCCGATTTTCAGGACAACGTTTTACCCATGCACTCTGACTCCGCGAAAGCCGAACCCTCGGCAAATCACTCTGTTGTAGAACCGGACGATGCCGAAACCGCACAAGAGCACCTCGATATACCTTATCACGACCTCGAGACCATCTCAGAAGGAGGGGAATCGTCCATACCCACAGCCACTGAAATGTCGAGAGATAACACCGACGACGCCGTTCCTGCACAGTCTGAGGTCGATCAGGGATCGAATGCGGGCGAGCAATGGGTGGAAGATGTAGATGGGGGTTTGGAGGAAACGCCGAGGGTGGTCAAGCGCGACAATTTGCCTGCGGATGGGCAAGGTGAGGAGAGCGAATCAGTCCACGTCTCACAGCTTCCTTCCGGTGCGGTACCTGAGATCCCAGCGAACACCGTCTCTTCATCTGGACTTGCGGATATCGCTCATACTCCTCGAGCGGCCCCTTCTCGGGAGGCCACTGTTCCAGCGGCTTATGGGAAGGAAAACTTTGAGGAACCCACCGCCGCGGCTCAGCACCTTGGTCCGAAGGATATCGACAATTCTGTACCTGTATCGGCTCCAAAGAAAGTATCGCCGGATCGGGCCGACTACGAATCTCATACGCCCAAAATCGACCTCGTTGCCCAGGTGGAAGCCGAACAAGAGCCAAAGAAGGACCTCTCACCCCAAGCCGCCGGCGTCACCGAGATTGCGGACCTCGAGGGCGCTCCTGCTGCGCTCGAGGCCACCAAGCAGACTGAGCCGGTCACCACCGCACTTGACCATGAAGAGGTCGCGGTTGTTCCTGAGCACGATAAAGTGACCGAAGACAAGTTTGCAACGGGTCCAATCATCGAAGAATCATCGGAAACGTCGGTTCATGAATCTGGGCCAGCGACCGACGTGCCACTCGATGTCGGCCACACGCAGCACCACGCGACAGATGTCCTCAATACTTCCCAAGAGGAAGATGTCGAGAATTCGGACGATCCATCGGATCCCGGGAACGTCCCAAAAATCTCCAAGCCGGTGCACGAATTGTTACCTGCCCTGCCGTCCGAGACCAATACAATGGAAGAATTTTCTGGAGGGGACGCACAAGATGACAAACAAGGAAAAGGCAGCTTCACCGGAGATCACACCGCTACGACCGAGTCTAAGTCCGTTTCAGATCCTGTTACCGAGGCGCTGGCCACCAACGACATTTCTGCACATGTTCCTGGTACTACTCCTGATGGCAGTCCAAAAGTCAATGCCATCGCCCCGACCACTGCCGAATATGTGTTGCCTGCCTCCACCGCGCCTGTTGACGGTGACAATCCTCCTTACGAAGCCCCCACATCTGCGCAGACACCACCTGTCACCGAGAGTGAAACCCCAGTCTCCCCCTCGGCCACAGAACTCACGGCGACGGATGATGCCCACGAAAAAGTGATTTAATGCCTATATCATACGCGGATTCCCGAAGATTCCTGCCCTGCATGATACCTCAGTTCGAGCTGTACATACACATACCAATGACACAACTATCATCCCAGCATTAATTAACTTTATATACGGTACACAATACTATTTTCCAAGACGTAATAATTGCTTGCCCAATTTCAGTGCGCTCTTTCGTTTGTCTGTTCACGAATAAGTGATTACAATTACGACATCTACTTCTTTCCATTCCGGTTGTCTGTCTATATTGCATGTTTCCTTTTGTGAATCTATCTTTAACGTACCGTAAAAGACTCGAACAGCCCGCACCCACCTACCATAAATACTACGATGACGCGCTACATACCGCGACGAAAAGTACAGTAGTTTTTCATCGTGCAATTCAGATTCTAATTGGCGATGAATAGTCATGATTTCGATACCAAGTCACACATGCCTGCAGGTTGACTCCGAGGGGGAACTCGTACAATACAACATTGACCGGGTACATTTCGTTATCAATACTAAATACTACAATTGATCGACTCAATTGACAGGACCATCCGGTACAGCGAAGAATGAGATGCCGGGCACATTCGACTATTGAAGACATCTACTGGAACTGGATACTGCTGCGACTATAACTGAATAACTAAGTGATCTATACATCCTGTACTCTGTACTCGACTGTTGAACGTTTATAAGGTCGGAAAGAGAAAGAGAGAACAACATATATGGATTGAAAGTGGGGAACGCTGGTCCAAATTCCAGTCAGTAATTCCTCACACCCACTCCACCCCACTTGACTCCCTTCTTCGTCTTGGCACCGCCGCCCCCTACTACAGCCCTACTAACGTACCCGGATCCTCCACTCCTCATTCCAGAGTTTGGGTGAATAGCAGCTGGATAGGCGACTCCCTCGTGAGTACCTGGTCCAGAGACGTAAGCTGAGCTGAATTGAGGGCCTGTGTATCGGGGTAATGTTTGATTGTGAACCGCCGGATAGGGGATAGGCTGAGCATACCCCTTAGGAGGGGAGGGGTATGGCGGCAAGACTAGATGTGGCTCGATTTGGTGCTGATGTTGGTGCGGGTATTGAGGGAGTTGGGTGAGGGATCGCTGGGAGTGTCCTCGTGAGCGAAGGTACAGGAAGACGATGAGAGCTGCGACGACTAAGATGGCTCCTACGACGCCTGTAGGTAGAAGCATCAAAACAAGACGGTTCACACATGAGGGGTCAGAACGGGTGCAATTCGGTCAGAATCAACCATGAGGAAGATCCGTGCATAGACCTTGACTTGCACATGGACGTGGACACAGCTCGCTCACCCACCTCCGATAGTTGCTCCATTGATCCCACCCCCACCGCCACCGCCACCGCCTTCTCCCTGATCAGAAGCATCGCCTTCGGCCCGGGTGTCAAGGAGGTACCGTTCACGCAATTTTCCACCCACGTCGGAATCGCCAGTGTTTAGTCGCACAGCATTATCGTCGGGTGAGTTGGGAAGAAGGATATCATCACTGAAGCCTTGAGGGTGTTGTCCTACATCGTCTGCAAGAAAGGACGAAGATGTCGATGAAAGCGTGACTGGAGATGAGATGCGCTGTGTATGCTGTATGCATCCAGTATCTTATCAGTAGAATGATCCATCTGTGTGAATGTGAAACAAACCATGCAAAAGGTGCGGAGAAGGCGTGTTCGATGCGCTTGGACCATCCCATCTACTCACCTTGGCAGGCATATCCAGAGGTGACGCTCCGATCATTGGTGCAGATTGCACGAGGAAAAGGGTCGTCGCCACCCACAGACACGTTGTCCACATGTACTTGTTTATGTCAATGTTGGGGTCGTGTTGGAGGTGCCGTCGCGGCGAGGTGGTGGAAGAAGATGAGGAGGAGGATGAAGGAGGTGGCATGTGGGATATGATAAGATATGATATGATATGGGGTGGTAGGACCGGTCGTAATATAACGACAGGATGTAAGAACTGACAGAGCAAATAGGTCCTTAATTTATATTGAATCGAAGTCACTGGTTGGAATGGGTGAGATGTGAACGAGTCCGACAGTGGTAGAGGTAGTGATCAGTAACACAGCTTTGGATCCCTTGTGATGTATGCTGTAAATATATTCGCTCATAGTCTTCCCTCCTTCCTGGTAAGTAAGCCGAGTTGGAGTGAGTCAGCTTGACGACAAGTACTGCCTACTTACAACACGTATAGCCGCCACTCGCTCGCTCGCTCGCTCGCTCGCTCGCATCATCGTTGCGGCGATGGCGGTACTATGGAAATAGCATAGCCGAGGACTGCTTTAAGCTACAGTATCGGATGTGAGATCTCATCTACTCACTGATCCGAATTCCGAATGACGGATACGGATACCCGAGCTGATAATCGCTCAAAGGACTCTGTGAGCAGATCTACCCAAGTCAAAATCACCCACTCCGAGGTGTTTAGAGGGTGACAAGAGAGGGACGACGGCGATCGTAGCTATGCTTAGCTGACGAGAGTATCGTGGATGAGATACGGCGAGCACTATTAGCCGCTTGTGCTGAGATGAGTGGGGGTCCTTTGACACGACAGAAAAGCAGCAGATCCCCAAGCCGCATGACGTAGCTGTCCTTTTCGGTATGTGGGCGACCAAGAGACACCAAGGGACGTGGGCTTTAGTTTGAGAGTGCCGAGGTGCGTAGGGGAACATTCAAAGAATGGGATTGATCTGCAAGCATCGCCTGGCAAGAAGAGGGATGCCCTTGTCTAACAGAAAGCGGGCCAGTAATACTTCAGCCTAAGGGCGAAGTGTTCCTTTGGTTTGATGGACGCTGAGCCGCTGCTCATATGCGCTGGGAGGCCAGAAATATCGCTGAGACGAGATTGGCTGGACGATATTCGCTCATCCCTCGATGTCGACTGGGAAATGGACGTGATAGTGCTCCGAAACGAGTCAGAGAGAATGGGGATCTGGATCTACCGTGTGATGGATGTCTACTTGTATGCCTTGTCGCGATGGAGAAGAGTGGGACTGGGGGAGCCATCATGAGCCATCATTCCCAAAAAGCTGGTGGTCTACCTCCACCACCACTCAGGCCCTCCCCTCGCAACTCTCCCACGGTCACGTGCCTTTTGACTTTTGACGCGTAATGTAATGTTACGTTGTTGCGCGTGGTCGAACCCTGCAAAATCGCGAGCCTCCTCTGTGTCCCTTGCGTGTACAGTCGAACATTAACATTACTTTTCCCTCATGTATATACACTTACTCTTACTGCCTTCACCTGCATATCATATCTCATCGTCTATTGTTCATCAATATTGCATACACCACTTCAATCATATCATCCTGTGCTGTCCATCTCTGCGCACTTGCTTCTTATCAGTCTACTGTATTCATATCGTCATCGTCAAAACTCGCAATACCTGATCAAAGTTCAGCGTCAATACTCCGTTCACGTTGAAGGATCGCGTCGCGCTTGCGGTCGCTCAGCCACCCGACTCAACTCATCCTACATCCTTGACACAGACCCTTCCACCCATGTCGACCTCCGCTATCTCTCCGGGTCGACCTTCCTACCATGTCTCATTCACCGACACTTCCGGCGCCGCGCATGCTACGTCTTGTGATCATGATACGCACATAGGCTCGTCTTCGCCTTCACCGCCTGCTAAGATGGACGCGCTCGTACCGTCTAGCTCGAGCCCTGCGAGACCGGAGATGGTCCCCTTGGGAGCGGCTAAAACTGTTGGTGAGTGATTTAACAGCATCCACAAGCTATTCCTGGTCGGAAGACCTTCCGCTCACATCGCTTCATACTCTTAGCCATAGCCCGTCGAGGGGTCATCTTCTCTCCTCGGACAGACACGAAATACTTTCACACGGACGACCTCATCTTACCTTCACCAACCGCCAAAACCCCTTTGGTTCCTTCATCTATCCGCTCATACTCTGACCCAGTGACACCTCACGACTCGCCCTCGGCCTCACGCGGTAAAGGTCGATTGCTCTCTGATACGCCTATACTGGTCCGGAGTATCCTCAAAGCTCGTGCCGCTCAACAGATCCGACTCGCCGCATCCGTGGAAGAAGGAACTTTGAACAATAAGGAGGCCGCTAGGTTACTCGTCAGTGGGAAACGGCCCGGGCTGTTAGCGAGGGATTCATATCAGCTGGCGATGTTGAGAGGTGCCGCTGGGGAAAGCGCAGATCGGAAGGGAAAGGGCAGAATGCAAGGCGAAGTTCCTGGGTCGGACGATAGCGCCGCCTCGACGTCATCCGCCCTCCAGACATCCGATCCAGCTGAAGGCGACGGTGTAGCAGAAGAAGGTAGCTCGGAGGAAGAGGAGGAGACCATCGAGGAGGACGGTGCTCTGGCGACTGGGTCACTGATCAACATAATCCTCGATGGCGCGGAAGATCTCTTGACTCTGGAAGAGGCGTACAGCACGCTCACGCAGCGCCTGCGACAACAGTTGACTCCGGGCGTGCTTTTCCCGATACCTGTTTCGGTCGCTCGGATGTGTACTCAGCCGATTCGAGATGAAGCGCCGGCAATGGTGCGAGCTATCCAGCGAGATCTCGCCAGGCTACTGGGTAAACTACCGCATTCCGATCCCGCTTTCCCATCGAGCGATAACGATGCGCCATTCATGGATCTGATGCCTCTCAAAGATCGGACACCGACCCACCACAACAACAATCGAAGTCGATTCACTCCCTCCCCAACGCCAGGTACGGGACCGAAAAGCTCTTCGCCCACGAAACCTACAAGGCAAGGATACACTGAATCGGAAGTTCGATATCGTCGAGAAGCGTCTGGCGTTGGTGCTGCTGTGTTAAGATTCATCGACTTCATCTTTAGCGAACATCGCTTGTCGTCGTGCTACAGCGAAGCGGACCTTCAGTCGATACTCGAACAAGTCATGGTAATCCCTCGAACGCCCCGACTACCCACTCCAAACCCGAAAAGAACGTACTACCTGTCCATCCTTATCTTGACGCATCTGAACCTCCCTTCTGCTTGTGTGCAACCTGTAAAGGACAAGATTGTGCGAGCACTGGAAGGGGCCATGACAGATAGTTTAGGAGCCTTGGGACCTTCTGGTAAAGAGGGACCACCTGCACTGAAGAAAGAGGGATATCACGCCATCACCAACCTTGTATCGAATTACCCTTCCATCTTTTTCCCTCACTACTCTGATCTACTGATTGGTTGCCTGCGAGGAATGGCCAGCTCGTCCAATCTGATTCGATACAAAGCTGGCGCAGCAGCCTGTGCTTTCGCCCGAGCCAAATTTGCCCTGCTCGCCAATACTCAATCCGCTGCCATCAACAACGGCGACGCCCCTAGTCGAGAAGCTTGGGTCAAGGCGAAGTCGGTCATTCAGAAGAGCGAGTTCTTTGTGATCTCCCATCTGAAGAGTGCACTAAAGGTACCTGGCAAATCTACGCCGGTTTATGGGAAAGATGGGGAGAAGAAGACGGAATGGCATGCTCTCGAGCAGATCTTCAAGGATACTGTAGGGTCCACAACGGATGTGCATTGGGCATGTGCGGCTTGGAGTGTTGTTGTCACCCTCATGGGCGCAGCTTATGCTTCTTCTGGGCTTGCTGGTGGTCTCGACCATATCATGGACGTGAGTCGGTTCATTTTGAATCTTGACAAATCCGACAATCAGCTAATGCTATACATATGGTTCCAGCGTTCCCTCCAACCATCCACTAACACCGTCAGGCCCCTCCTGGCGCGAGCGGCATGGAACCACGCCATCCACGCTTATCTCTCTTCTGGCTTTGCCTCGTCCATCACGCCCAACGGCGAGCTCATTCGATCATATAAGCCATTTGCCGCTTCATCACAGCAGACCATCGAGCAGCGAACCGCCGCCATTCAGCTAGTGGTTGACCTCGCACTCTCAAAGGCTACAGACAAGATGTCCTACGCACGAGCACTCACGAGTGCCAAGCTCGGTAACGAGTCTCACTATGTCTGGCAACGATCCGAGAAGACCAAGAAATTCCAGTGGTTAGTTACTTGCGGTCTTGGAGCCACTGCGGTCGTTTATGCCCACACAGGCATAGCTTTGCGTCACGAGGATCAACCTGCCAAGGAGATGAGCGCTATTTCCGGCCTGCCTTCATCAGATGGAATACCTGTGCCCGACATGACTCCTGAAGAGGCCCGACTCCCTCGTCTCGATAACGCCTTTGAAAAAGTCGTCCAGCCCATGTTGAGATCATTCTTCGCTATCCGAGGTGTCGATCGTCTGACTACGCACGGATGGTCGATTTTCGACGCCATCACTTCTCCGCGCGACCCCAGATTAGCGGATGAGTGGAGCCTCGACAAACTCCTCGTTAAGCGATACATGAGCGGCGAGATATTCAGCAAAGAAAAGGATGCCGACATTGCTGAGTTGCTGGAGGATATCCAGTACGATGACCTGGAGGTTGAGGAGATACCTTCGTGGGGCCTATTTTGGGCCGCTAAGCGACTTGGTCGACTGCTGGTCCTCTTTGACGAAGCGCTCACCAGCATCCATGGTATCAATGATCCTTCAACCACTGAATGGATCAAAAGCGACGTTAATGGAGTCGCTTTAATACCTGTCGTCCTTTCAGACGTTTGGTCAAACCTCCTGTATGCTCTCAAATCGATCCAAATTGCTCGGGCACCGCCTACGCCCCTCTTCTTAGCCGGTCTTCAAGCGGTAACACAACAGCTCCTCCAGGTCTACAGCAGGGATCCGAAAACCTACGTCCCCATATCCCGGATCGATGCGCAAGGCCATTGCACTGTTGATGAACATGAGCTCAGGCTGAGTCTCACCGCTCACCTCTTCCAAGCGGCTTTCGAGATCCTTGGAGAGGATGTACTCGTGACAACGCGGCTCCGAATGGATCAGATACCAAGTCAAGAGCAGAACGCAAACCCTGCTCAGATAGCCATGGGACTGGACAACAATGGTTCCCCCACTTTCGTAGGCTCCATCATCGGTCAATTGCTGCGAAGTAAGGCACCTCAACCGGTCCAGCCGACGGTGCAACGTGCTTTTAGGGCTTTATTGGGACGGGTGTTGCATGTCGCTTGTGCACCTGGTTATGCCGGAAAATTGCTCGGAGATATTACCAATGCTTTGCCTTTCCTTTTCGAAGATTCCGAGGAGTACCAGTTGGATGTGTGGCGTCTTGTTGGTGAGTGAAATCTCCATACATCTTGTTGTCTCCCGCTGTGCGGCACTGAAGATAATACCTGCTTCAGCCACGAAATGGACCGAAGTGATCGATCTTCAGCCTTCCTCGACGGCTTCATCGACGAACCACACCGGTGCTCTGCTCGTCTCGTTACTTTCAGGGCCCTTCAGAGGTCGGCAAATCTCATCCTTCTGGCACAGACACGCCGACCAGAACGACCTGAGGATTTGGCAATCTCTTCTCAGAGTGACTGTACTCCGCTTCCGAGCCAAGAGGGTTGGATCGAACTTTGGTGTCATTGAAGCTCTTGCAGGGCATTTATCCGACTTCTTGGACGAAGGCGAGAAGACCAGGTAAGTCGCTTGGCTTTTGCTGCCCAATCTCAGGTTCGATAGCTCATTGTATGATATCCTTAGGTCCACCACCATCACCCTATCATGTCTCGCCTCAGCTACCTCATGGATCTCCTTCGTACCATCAGAAGAATCGCACGCTTCGCCTTGGCAAATCGACGAGAACTACGTCCCAGTGGACTTCCTCTCTCTCGTCAATAGTGCGTTAGAGGAGTCTTACCCCTCACCCGAATCTCAGACTTCGACCGATACCGAAACAGGTGCGGTGATCTCCCCTGCGGTGGAAGAGCTTCTGGTCAGTCTCAGCACGATGATCGAGAAGGCTCCAGTAGAGTTTGTTAGACCTGTTCTCGAGGCCCTGCGTACGGGTCTTTCAAGATGGATGGAGGATCCCGAGCAGCTTGGCTTAGAAATCATGGACATCAGGGTAAGTCGGTGTTTTGACACGGAGGATGGGACCTCATGGCTGACTCTACGGCGGGCAGCTGGACGAGCTGTACATTACTATCGTTCGCGCTCTGGGACAATCCATCGCGGCCGGTCACATCGCCGCAGATTCGGACTTGCTCAACACTTTCGTCGATCTGTATGCACCCCGACTCTCTCGCGCACAGACTCCAGCTGTCCCCCTCGCTTTCCAGGACTTCTGGGCCAAAACTTTCGCTCAATCCTCGGGTCTCGAGTACTCGGACGACGTAGCTGGTTTCTTGAGGGATCTGTTAGCTGCTGTACCAGGCATAATCACCGCTCCTGGCTTGAGTGGGGAAAGTCCCTTATCTGTACAAGAAAGCCTGGCAAAATATCCTCATCTCGACAAAGCCAAGCCGACGGCGCAAGCGCCAGAGACCATGTCCGTCGAAACAGGAAACGCAACTGAAGTGGCAGCCTCCGCAGACGTCGATATGGATGATGAGCCCATCCCGCCGCCAACTGCAGCGCTTCCGCCCACAACTGGTGAATATGATGCCGACGTCTCACAATCAATCGAGCAGACTCAAGTACCTGAGGTCGAGCCTCAAACTGAACATCGACTCCGATCCGATCATGTCGACGATACGACTTACGGTATCGTACCTCCTTCTCCCGCCGTCTCAGATGTTGGAAGCGAGCAGTACGTCTCGGACGAAGCTTCTTTGGAGGCTCCTGCTATCTTCTCGTCTAACGGCGAAGTAGCGCAGGAAGAAGATGTCTTTGGGCCTGCTTCGTTGACTAGTCAAGCTCAGGCCAAGAGTGTTCAGACCAGGTCAAAGGTTGTCAGAGGTAGGGGAAAGAAGCGGGTTAATAAGAAGACCAAATATCAGGGCAAGCTCGTTGCGGAGCAGCAAGCGGAGGCAGCAGGAGAGAGGGAAGTACAGCGTAAGTACATCGTTCGCACCCGACATGTGTATCGTAGGTCAAAAGCTGACATGCGCGCCACGTCTTGTCGATCACAGCGTCACCTAATGCCAAAAGCCCCGGGATAGAAGGACCACGGACCGAACGTCAAGACGGAGTCCTGCGTGGTGGTTCGAGCGATGACGAGCTTTCTTCCGATGCTCGGCTTGATGTTGAAACTTCCACTTCCGCAATTCCCCCCGACACGGAGCTTGTCCATGCACCACATGAAGAGAACAACGCCATCGAGCTCCCCAAGACCGGTCCAGTCGACGTGGACGCCCTGATAGCATCTGGATCCCCAGTGCGACCATCACTCCTCTCTTCTGCAAGCAGGTGGCTGTCCAAGGTGCCCTCGTTCCCCTTCTTCTCACCATCTACTTCCGATGGTCCGCCGCCTGGTCAAGCTTTACCTCAATCGCCTTCACTAATCGAGATTGCTCCGAAGGAACCTAAAGGGTCTGAGGCGGTCCATTCACGGCCTGCTCCCGAGGAGAAAGACACGATTGTTGTCCTTGCTGAGCAAGAATCACCAATCCACCCTTTACGGGCTAATAAGAGGGGCGGCAGAGGCCGAAAACGAAGATCGTCCGTGGCTGCTCCTATTACCGATATCGCTGTGCTTGAAGTGCATTCACCTGTCGCCGAACCCGAGCCCGCATCGGAGATCATCGTGGTGAAGGATGATATTCAGACCGCTTCCACTTGTTCGACGTACACGCCTCTCGTCGCGAGCTCATCCACCGAATCTATCTCTTCTACGACTACAGTCTCACGGAGTCGGGGCAAAGGCAAGCGGAAGGCCGGCTCGACCGCCCTCACTACCGCTGCCGAAGATTATCCGCCGAAGAATGAGTCGATTGAGATCGAAGACGCAGAGCCTCGACGATCCAAGAGGAGAAAGACCAAGCCATCGGCTTTGGACGAGTTCACCGAAGAGCCCCAGATCAGGAAGCGGAAGCGGACTCAATCGCAATCACAAGCTCAACCACCGCTAGTTGCACGTCAGAGTGTGTCGCCGGTACCTGCATCGTCTATCGATGTCAATATGGACGAAGAGGATGATGAGCTCTTGCTTAGTCCTGAGACTGCTAGAATTAGGAAGAAGGAAGAAGACGAAGCAATCAGAGCTTCTCAGGGGCATGGCTCCAGGCTTGAGAGCGGCCAGGGCCAGAGCCAATGGAGCGAGAGTATCAGCGGGAGGTTCGACGGTGAGTCAGCGCCTGCGGTTATTTCATCCCTTACATGCTCCACCGCGGCAAGATGAATCAATAGCTGATTCCAGATATGACCATCTCATCTGCAGATGCGCCCGAGGATGAATCATCTATATCTCTGAGGCCAGGACTTACCCGAGTGCCTTCGTCGCCTTCGCCAAAATCTCGGACCCGAAGTCAAGGCAAAGCGACCAAGACGCTCTCCCAGCTCGACTTGGTCGACGATGTCGACAATGACCAAGCCGGACCATCGTCATCATCAGCGAAGAACACGTCTAATGATTTACCAACATCACTACCCGTACCTTCTCCATTGAAGAGGACATCTCAGCAGAAGAGGATGTTAGAGCTTATTGACGAGGCTGTGCGGGGCAAGGAACTGATCGATAAGCTCGACTTTGAGGGCGTCAAAGCTTTGTTGAAGAATGTGAATATGCTGAGAGAGGCGGCTGAAGAGAGGATGATGGCTCGCTTGGAGGAGTTGAGGGGTACGAGGAGGTGACAAGTAAGTAGGTGTCAGTGTTCAGTAAACCGATCGTTCAAACATTCAATCATCTTGGAATTATTGCAGTCCGTTCATGAGACTGTCGTGTATCATCTATCTCGATATATAGTATAGTATAGTATAGTATAGTATAGTATAGTATAGTATAGTATAGTATAGTATAGTATAGTATAGTATAGTATAGTATAGTATAGT
>KI669517.1:0-33298 GCA_000507405.3 Kwoniella heveanensis BCC8398 | reverse complement strand
TATAGTATAGTATAGTATAGTATAGTATAGTATAGTATAGTATAGTATAGTATAGTATAGTATAGTATAGTATAGTATAGTATAGTATAGTGTATCTTATTGTAACGTAGTGCAGTGAGTGATGCAGTAGACTAGCTAGCATACCATAACATAACATGGTATAATGTAGACCGTGACGAAACGAGTATTGGACGACAATCGACTGAGTGGAAGATGAGTCGGGCGGTCTGAAGGTAGGTCGGGTCCTCATTCGGGACGAACAAGATCGTTCGACGTGATGAGATTTATAAGGCCTGATCGAATTGATGTCCCACGCTTTTCAGGCAGCCGGTAGCTGGCATTGTGGGTCACAGATAGTATGCAGGATATGATGGCACAAATACGTATGTAGATAATGCTAAACCTTCCACATGTCTCGCCGACACGTTTCCTGCCATTCCCATCATCCATAAACTCTCTCTCTCTCTCTCCTCTCTGCCTTTTTCTGTGCCTACTACAGTCTCGGAATCGTTCCGGCAGCTACTAGAACCGATACTTTCCACCCACGCGCTTCTCTTCTCGCAAGCTTATCGAGAATGAGCGGTGGGCCCATAGCTCGAACGAGTGTGTCTGGCAGGTCGGTCAATGCGCTACTTGAACCGAGTTCCGCTTCGTCCACAAAGTGCTGGAGAACCCTATGCAGCGTCTCCACCAGTGCTCCCTGTCCCGATTTCGGACCCAGCAGCAGAGGCCACAGCGACAGGCGCGCGAAGCCGTTTCTGCCTAGCTAGGAGGATAGCCTGGATCAGATCCGCATTCCGCTCAAAGACGCCCTTGTATACTTGTTTCTGCAGCGGACTGAGCGAGATAGGCACGATGATCTCGATCTGCAAGAGAGACCAGCAACCATACCGAGAAAATAAATCAGCGTGGCTCGTTGAATGTCGGCTCGGATGGGATGAAGGAGAGTATATCCGAGGTATAGACGCCCGGGCAGGGCACGTGGACACGTGGAAATTGAACCGTCCAGACCCAAACTCACCTTTGGAGGAAGCTTGAGTACATCCGCCTTGATTCGTCTCAGGATGTAAGGTTTGATCATCTCGTGCAGCTCCTGGACGAGCGTCTCGTTGAGGTTCTCGAATCGCTTCTCGAGGTCCAACAGGTCGCTAAGGAAAATCAAATGGGTATATCAGTTCATGTCGTTCCCGGTGCGTGCTGGCCAGATGTAAACAGTGCAGAGTTATCACGAGGCGGAGGGTGACTCTTCGTGCCCTGGTGTCCAACCCAATGGAGTGAGTGGCACCGAACAGCGAGCGGGCTCACCTGAAGGTGGATGGGTCAAGGAAATTGAGAAGGTTGAACAATTCTCTCAGATTATTATTCAACGGTGTTCCCGTCAACAACACCCGATGAACTGTATTGAGCGTCTTTAGACGATTGAATATTAGACTGCCATCGGATTTGACTGAGACGCCAGACATAGGTCGGCAATAAAAACAACGAGTCAGCGAGCTCGAACTGCGTTAGGAAGCTCTGAACAACTGGATAGGAAGCTTTCAGGTGTGTGTGCGCGCACAGGATATAGCGGAAGAGCAAATTTCCTACTTACGTCTTTGTCCTTCATCGATACAGAGCACCTCCCATCTTGGAATACCTCTGAACACTCTAAATTCGGCGCCAGTGATCATGTCGTACGTGGTAAGCACGACGTGACTGAATTCAGTGAACTATCAATCAGCCTTCCACCTTCCACCTTTCCAACCACACAGATAACGTCTCGTTGCTACAGACACGATTGCAGTGACGAGTGGGACTCACGCCTTCAAGCCTTCGGCTTTCCATTGTTCCCCTTTGTGATACAGCTCGTATTTGCTGATGATTTTCCGGGCTTAATTGGTAAAGACAACGAGAACATATTTGAGCTCGAGATCAGAGATCAAACAAATACGTAATGGCCGATACCAGAAGCTTACAAGCTGACTCGCCGTAATATGGTACCTAGGTGACTTATTAGCAAGATCCAATGATGCATCGCACACGCAAGCAAAGATCCCTTCAAGAAAACTCACTACTCGCATATGGGGAACCCATTTCTCAAACTCTCTGACCCAGTTGGTGATGGTACTGCACAAATGTCAACTTATTAGCTATACAGCTTCGTCCGCGAGATCACAATCTCTGGGTTTTATAGCTGCATTCTACAAGTCGACCTACGAGTTTGGGACCACAACGAGACAGGGGTAGATGTTGTACGTGCTCGACCCGAGATATCCAAGCACCGATGCGATTTGGATGCTAATCAGTCGATCAAGTCAGCTCAACCACACGGACACATCTGATGACCGAGCTGAGCTCACGTTTTGCCTAGACCCATATCATCCGCTAAAATACAGCTCTCTCTCTTGAAGTGCTTGTATAGGAGCCACTGGAAACCCTCCATTTGGAACGTCATAAGTTTCTGTCTGATCCAATCAGCCAAGGCAAATTTCGGAGAGGGGAATGCGGCAGCGCGGGACAATCCGTATCACTTACTCCGCCAACTATACAGTCCGGTTGTTCAGTGGGCGGTACATAAATCCGGGCAGCCCCCTCGTCCCTTCGCTTGCATGCACTCGGTGTCAACACGGGAATTTCGACCCTTCTTGCCTGTAGATATCGGGCCAGAGCACGCTTGAATGCTGGATACAGGGATGACGAGGTTGGTGGCGGTGAATCCCAAGTCGCTGGTATCGGTAAGAGTCAGTAGGTCAGCGCTTTTCGACGCATTGACGAGAATGATTGGACTTACATTGGTCGTACTGCAGATCATCCCACTTGACCTGTGGCAGAGAGAAACCGTCAGCACTCTCTTATACGCTGCTAGTAACTCTCATTCGCTGCCGAAGGACTCACGAAGCACCACATCGCCAATTCAGAGATCTCGTCAACATCACTCTCATCGAGTTCCCTTCCCGTATGTTCCTCCCAGCTATCAATGTCGACCATTATATCCTTCGGGGGTTGTGCGCCGTCTTTCAAGCCAAGCTTCTCCCGCATCACTTCAGCGGGATTTAGAGCTTTTGCCTCTTTCGAATCGCCCTGGTCTTGCGCGTCCGGAGCAGGCGATCCTCGCGTGGAGCCCGCTGCGGAAAGAGAAACAGACATAATTCGCTGACCTCGACGCTGCACAGGTTTCGCTTTGACCTTGGTAGTTGAGGGTAGAAGAAGCATGATATCGAGCACTCGATCAACGGTCTGCCAATCACATGACGGTCAGCTGCAGCTTGCCAAGCCTGGAATCGTAGACGGCTACTCACGCTCCACTCGATCGGCAGACTGGCCTCAGCATCCTTCTCAGGCCCAGGCCCGATCCCTGTCCATGGCTCCTCCTTCTTTCCGTCATCGTCTCTCGAGAGATTTCGTTTCATGGCCGATCTATCCTCTTCAGCCGTAACATTTGCGATGGTAGGCTGCTCCATCTCGTCCCCTCTCGCTGCAAGAGTCTCGTCCGTCACCAGGTCTAGCGAGGGACCTTTCTCGAGGAAATTTCGAAGTTTGGCTGCCGAGGTGATTTGTAGCCAAGCGTGAGGTACCCATGTTACCTGGCAAAGAAAGGCTTTATGAGTTGTTTCCCTCATCTGCTTTAATAAAAAGCGGCTCACATGTCTGAAACCGCGATTAGTCCATTTAACCAAATATTCTCTGGGCAGAGCGTCCTTCCAATTGGCTTTTTCGTCTTCATCCAGGGCCGGCTCAACAGCTTCAGCAGGAGCAGGTCGCCAAGCGATGATCTGAGACATATCGACGAGGATCTGTCAGCTGATCTTCGGATCACCTTCACCGCGCGATCGGAATAGCGGAAGCTTACGATATCGACCGTCCAGATCCACCCTCGACATTGATGGCAGAACCACGCTTCACCCTCGTCTGATCGGATCTGATAATGATTTGCCACCTCCTTGAGTGGTGGTGTGTCACCGAGAGATCGAGGTACCTCCACTGATATCCAATCCATCAGCTCATCAACTTCCCAGAATCTCGCGTACTTAAAAGCTGAAGGTGACTTACGATGTTCATAATGTACGCATTGTTTGCAACGCAGACATCGGAACATGGGCGGCTTCTCTTCTTCGTCCTTTTTATCGATATCCATCTTGTGATCCCCCTTCGTGTCTTCATCCGCGCCGCCTTCGCTAGTCCCGTTTTCCTTCGTTTCCTCCTCGGTACTCATGCCGCCGCCTTCATGACAAACAAAGCACCTTGGATTGAGCGTACATCTTGCGCAAGTGTACTCGAATGACTCGTCGATCTTGACTGAACGACGCGGTTTCGCGCCTCCCAATGGTGGACCTTCCTGGTCGAGAAGTGCCCATAACACGTCCTTCTTCTGCGAGGGAGTGAGGCACCCCTGTAATCCCTGGTATCAGTCCCTGTTCAACATGTCGACATGGATGTGTCAAAGACAGAGGAGGCTTACCCAATGGATGGAGTTCGTACAAATCTTGCACTGAGACAGTATAACGTCAGCAAGTCCGCGTTGGCACGATCGCTGACTAGCGATGGACTCACTTCCAGCCACCCCTCGAGTTTGCCAGCGAGCTCCTCATCGCTGATCTCGTCGTCGTCCTTCCTCCTTCTCTTGCCCTTGGATTTCGACTTTTTCGCTTTTGCCCGTTCGAGCATGTCATCGGCCGGCTCACGAGAGCATTTTTCGCACACCTGATAATACCCGTATAAGGGTAAGCATGGAATACTAAGGGCACTCCAGCAACTCACCGGTCGATGATTATACACCACATCTTCATGCACCTCCGCCTTGTGGGCTTTGGCTATCCCCTTCCCCTTCTTACGCTTCTTACCGCCTCGGCGCTCGGAGTGCCAGTCAGAGCCACTGTCCTCGTCCTCCTCGTCCAGCTGATCTATCTCTTCGGCGTAGGAGCCGTCTGCATCTGTACGCCTTGAAGTTGAACCGGAAGGTGACGAGGAAAGTAGGGGATCTTCGTTTCGACGTTGGGCCCTTCGGGGATGCTCCTTTCGATGAGGTCGGGCCATCTCAGACGATCGGCCCTTCTTACGTGGTCGGTCGGCGTACGATTCAGATTGTGAGTCGGAGTCGGATGATAGGGAGTTGATGAGGGTTGAGCGGGATACCTGCGATAGATTTTATCAATGATAAGCAGTCTGGTGCATTGAGCAGACGAAAGTCAAATTTCCCGGAAGAAAGAAGCTCTGCGGAAGAAGTGAAGAGAAAAGAGATCGTGGGAATCAAAGAAAGTTATTGGCAGGATGTATTGGATATCGATCACCAGAGGATGCCTCCTTTGTGTCTAGGTGTTTGTATCAATTGGGAAGGAGACGCAAATCTGGTCCGAGCGCCGCTGCATATCCGGTATGAGAGAGGCTGACGAGATCATATCCAGGCCATTGAAGTCGAGCTCACCACAGGATGTTTAGCCCTCGTCCTAGTCGAGATCTTGCCCTCTTTTTTCGTCTGCTTCCGGTTCTCACGTCCGCTCCTTCTCACCAAATCACTGTCACTGTCAATTCCACTATCGCTTTCGGTCGACAGCTCCATCCCACTATCGGCTCCACTCCACCTATCATCCCGGTCTTCTGAGAGGACCTCCTCTTCTCCTTCTCCTCCGTCGTGGTCATATTCAGGACTTGAGTCGACTCTCCATCCTCTGTTCTTCTTACTATTCACTGCGGAATTGACCGACGACGACCGCCTCGATCCTTCCGAAGCAGAATGAATACCAGGTAGTAACGATCGGCTTCTTGAGTTGGGAATGGACGATGGTCCCGCTGAGTGGGCGTACTGGATGATATCTGAGAGTGGGAGCAGCGGGATTTCCACCATGGGAGTCATCGGTCGTCTGTTGGAAGGGCGAATGGACTCAGAGATTGAGCCTGAAGCCGAATTGCGCGCGCTCCTACTGTGACTATGAATGCGGGACGAGTTGCCGCTGCCATCGTGTCGAAGGGGAGCGGTCAGAAACTCGAAGGCTGATCTCCTAACGTCCTCTATCTCCCTCTCATCCCGTTCTTCTTCGCCCTCCATCTCCCCTACTTCCTGCATTGGGCTTCTAGATGAAGGAGCTCGTGTCTTTCCCTTAGGGTTACGTTTCATTGGTCGGTCATCCTCGTCCGAGCTTTCAATTGTGATAATTGGACGATAGATCCCTCCGTTTTCGTCCTCGCTTTTCAAAGCGAGCGGGTCAGAAGATGGCCCTTCCTTCGAGGGCGATGACATCGACATGATGGACGTAGTGACAAGGTACCGGGACAGATAGTTGGACTGAGTGTCGATTTTGAATGAGGGGCGACTCTGTTCAGACCTCCCAAGCTGTTTTGCCGCTGGAAGACCGGAACAGTAGGCAGGATAAGGAACGGCTTCTTGTGTACCGGTTGTAAGTTATCAGTTGAACAATAGAGGACAATCAGAACGCGTCTATAATTAAGCTCGTGATAGATCTGAACCCCGCACTTTACCCCGCGACTAGGCATAAGTCCAAGTGCCACACTCATGTATCGATTGAATTTGTTGCCACTCGAACCTCGAAATAATAGGCTCGCCACGGTGCTAGGTCTACCGGTCACTTCGTTCAACGATCACTCTCCATCACGACCAAGGGGTTAAGGCACGGTGTATTAGCGGACAATACCACTCACTTTAACAACGCGACTGCATCAGTCTCCGAACATGGCAACTCGCGCATAGTCACTTGAGAACATTCCTCAATCATATAAGAGACACGCTATCTGCAACTCGTAAACAAATCCATTCTTTCCATTCTTCCTCTCTTCCATTCTTCTCTTTTCCTCTTTCCATCAGTTTCACTTTCTTCCACCTCACACGCTCTCAGAATCACAATGTTCCGATCAGCCGCTGTCCCCGCTCTCCGAGTAAGTCCAGTCCCGTTTCACCTTCCCCTGTCAAGGTCTCGCTTGCTCGACGCGTCATCCAATCTCACGACATTGCTAATCAGACTTGTACTCGTGAACGCTGGCCTCACAGGCCGCTCGAGCTCCTCTTAACCAGACTCGATCATTCGTCAGCAAAGCTCAGATCGTAGGCCGACTCGGTGCTGCCCCCGAGAAGGGCACCACTGCCAATGGCCGGGAGTTCTACAGGTCAGTGAAGGCTTGACTTGATCCGAAAATCGCAACCGCTGGCTGCAGCCTTTGTGGAGAGCAAGCATCGTCAGACTCGTGCCAGTCCTTGTATATGGTCCGTGCTGACATGCACGGATGCATCCGTTGCTGCTTGGTACTCGCGCAGGTACTCGTTGGCCGTAACCAAGCCTCCTAAGAGGGATGCTGAGGGCAGTGAGTGGTCTACCTTATCCTTACCGCCGACCACCGAATCATGAAGTCAATGGACTGACGGCATTCATCGTATGATTCGGTGATCGTCAATGATAGAGCCCGTCCTTGACGAGCAAGGCTGTGAGTGCGGCAACTTCTTTCACTGATCGACCTACGCCCCTAAAAATCCTGTTTCGGTTCGTTCTCGCTTCGTGCTTGGACCAGGTACCTAATTCGGCCGACTGAGCACTGCAAAGCCGCTCGTCATCTGCGTCTGCTATCTCTACTGGACGTAGTGCTAATCATCTTTACTGTCGTTTTATCGATCATACTGCAGATCCCGTTCGAGAGTCCAACTGGTTCACCGTTTTCAACTTCAACGAACGGGCTGCTGAGAGCGTTCAGAAGTTACAAGCTGGATCTTTGCTTTACGTCGAGGGTGAGTCTGACACTTTCTTTCTAGGCCTTCTCTCATTTCAGTCGTACAAGTTCTTCCCGACCCTAAATCCCATCTGCTTTTCGATAAGCATTTTATATCCTACCTGAACGCCAGCCCCTTCAACCCAAATTGTTCCTTACGAGCTGTGCATCGCTGACACCTAGACTTGTGGTTATACGTCGCCGACTCTGCCCCTCGCAGCCAATATTGACACCATCACCAACCCTCCCACCGCCGAAGGACAACCGGGCAACAAGTCCTACGTCTTCCGGGAATCCTCTCACAAGGTCCTCTCTAGGCCCAAGGGCGAGTAAATACTCCACTCATGTCTACAGTCATATAACATGTAGACTGGCTCTACTGTATGCAGAGGACAATGTTCGGATATGAGCTTGGATTTCCTTTTTCGTTTCTCTTTTTCAGGGCTTCTCCTTTGTAGTAGCTTGATTTTTTCCACGCGTTGCACATGTTCGGTTGGTTTGAGTATCGATCAGTGCGAGGAATTCACTGGTAGATGAGCAGACGACGAAAATGCGTTTTTCCCCACTCAGTATAGATGTGAAGAGGCGTTTCCGCTCGATTATGCTCCATAACTATACCAGTACGAGTATGATTGGCAGGCATGTGGGCGTGAGCGAAGAATGCAAACACTGCTCTTCATATAACACAGGCAGTGCGATGCCGCGCTGTATGGCGCGTTCTGATCTGGCAGTATGGCTGAGGACCGGCTGTCTGGTAATATGTCGCCCGCATTTGTAATTACGCCTTTCTGACTTGCTGTGACGGCGGAGATCCTACAAAACTGTAACAGTTTCGAGCTCCGCTTTGACCTGTCTGCCTCCACTGTCAACTACCATTACCACTCCAGCACCTCTGCTCTTCCTGTTCCTATTTCTTTCGTTCTACTCCTCCTTATTTTTTTGGACCCGGAGGCGTCATACCGAACCTCTTCCAAATCTCCTCGTTCATAGCGCTCGAATAAGCGGGGCTTATATCGATCATGAGCGCTTCGAGTGATTCGTACGTTCTTCCTATCTTGGAGGGTATATTCATGTTCATGTTCATGTCGCTAGCCACGGTTAGAGTCGGGGCGGACTCTGAAGTTGATGGTGGCGGTGATGGGTCCAGTGTGGATGTCGTCGACCGCATCCAGGACGGTAGGGATGGTTCCGCTGAAGTGAATGCGATTGTGTCAAACGGTATTGTGGAGGCTGGAGCCGGGCGTTCGTCGGAAGACGGTATTCTAGCATGCGGCACTGACGTAGAAGTTGATGTAGACGTAGACGGGCCGGCTGACCAACAAGAACTCGTTTCTAGTCCGGATGGTGATGTTTCCGTTGTCGCTGTAGATGATGACAAAGATGAAGGTGAGGGGCCGGAAGACTGTGCCCCTATCGACTCGACCTGTATGCTCGGGGGGCGGACACCATTAAAAGGACCAGAACGAGTATCAGCGCCAGCTCGACACAACACAGCTCGCTCGCTCGCTCTTGCTGAATCGGGTGCACGGACATCTTCACGATGACAGATAGATGGAATCGAACACCACCACTCACCGTCCATCCAGCTGCATCGAGTCTCACTCTCACCCTCATTCTCGCTCTCATTTTCGTCCCCGGGCTCGCAGTCTCCCCAGCTTCTATATCACCGTGAAGCTCCCCATCTCTGCCTCTTTGGCCAGATTGAAGATCCTTACAGATGATCTCAGCCCTACCCACAACCCTCTCGCTCGTCCTCCCCAGCTCCTGACTCTCCCTCCTCACACTGTCTAGATCAACTTCCGTCGTGGGAAAACTCTGGTCCAATAAGATTCGATAGGAATCGACGCCGAAAGCGATGGAAGACAGGGTCTCACGAAGCTCTGATAGGGGGTTGAGGAGGATATTATCTTGGAGAGCTTGGGTGTATCTCGATATGTCGGCGAAGGAATCCTTTGAGGATGACTCGGTGTCGAGGTTGAAGTTGGACATTGTCGTTGCGCGTTGCAGGGATCAGCGGAGAGGTTTGGGAAGGCGCCGACCTATAGTCTGTAGACTTGTCCGCTGGAGAGAAAACCTCGCGAGGGAAAAGGCCTTTCAAAGGTAGAGTAGGTAGGACCTGCCAACGAGATCAGGTCACTGGTCGACCTCCACTCCCACAACAGTTGAGGGTTAGTTATACCTATCATCTCCTTAAACATTCCTACCATTTTAAACGCCTACAGCAAGCAAGTGGAGGACGGTCATCAGGTTCAGCGTCTTGCCTACAGGTCAATCCAGTTCACGTTCTTTAATGCAACCTGCTGCTGTCTTCGACTCCCTCGTACCTCATGCTTCATCATCGCGAGATCCCGAACGGCCGACATATCTGACGACCATGAGAGCCAACCTCGAGCGGAATTCTGAGCCTCAACAAATATCAAGCAGGGCCTAGAGAAACCATCCCCGACTGACGAGACGCTCATCAGTAAGGCTATAGGGCAGGCCCATACCAGTGAAAGCAGAAACAGAGACGGGAAAGACCTTACTTGAGACGAACCCGACCGATCTTGGCACCGACCGTCCAGCATGTCCTCGAAAGCTGCTTCGGGTCCTTCACTCATCCATGTCCCGAACCTATTCTCGATCGTAGAACCGGGGGTGTACAGATGCGCGAGTCCTACCGCTGCTCAGGTGAGCCGTATGTATTACTCACATATCTGAAAACGACCCCACCACAGATGGAACCACTCTGGTCAGGCTGTATCCGACGTATCTGTCTGAAGAACTGTCAGAAGGGACAGAAGCTCGGCCAGATTGCAGCCAGTTTTGTGGTGCAGTTGTGCCAATCGCAGATAGACATATCCAAGATCTCAAGTTTTGTCTTAGCACTCTTTCGCTGACGGATTGAATTCCTTCCTCCCACAGATCCCATACCTCGCTTCTCTAAGCCTCAAGACAATAGTCTCACTCACGCCTGAACATCCTATAAAACCGCTTCTCACCTTCACACGAGGTACAGGTGTGGACTTCGTGAGTCCACCTTGTTGTACCCTAACATCCAGTTGGCAGCACCCTTTGCTTCGTCACTCCAATCTGCAAAGGTCAATCTGCCGATTTTCGATACTGGCCTAAGCAAGCATGCGAAAGCTGACAGACCTGTACTTACTCTTAATTCCTTTTCCCTACCTCACGTTACTCGACCATATCCCTCTTTGGCATCGATACCGGATATCACACCGCAACGTCATTGTGCCATAGATTCACCTCGGTCTGACATTGTGGAGACCATACGGCACAGAATGGCAGCCTGTCCGAGATGAAGTGGTCAAGACCACGCTGGAGAAGTATGTCCTAGATACAAGGGCTCATCCAGTCCTGCTTATCGACCCGTGAGTCAGATCATCTTCTCACTCAGTGCGGCACCAAAAGAAGATGTTTAGCTCGCCTTTCCCCTTGGATACGACCATGAATGACGATCGTCGAGCTGAAATTTGGTTTGATTCCCCCCTCCATCCAACGTCATCTGCTCATAATGGTCGTGTCTCTGTGACCTTCTATATCGTGCAATCGCAGCATCGGGGTTCACCAGACCGGATGCGTAGTGGGTGCTTTGCGGATGATCCAAGGCTGGAACTTTGCTTCGACTTTGGTAGAGGTAGGTCACGTATTGGCCATCGCCACTGGTACTGTTCTCGAGCATGGTCACGTCTCCCCTATTGTCTGTACCCAGAGCTGAAGAGTTTCCGCATCTGCTATCGCAATTGTAGTACCGAGCCCACGCTGGAAGTAAACACCGTTACGCGGATGAACAATACATCGAGGTGAGCGATGCTTCACTGCTTCAACGCATCAGCGTATAATCCATAATCAACGCTTCATGCTATAGCCAGCTGACTTGGACATGCTCTTTGTTGACACGCCGCCTGAAACAGCTGTTCGACCCCGATATCGTTAATCTGCCTCCACCACAATGTAGACCACAGTGGTGGTTCGACCCTTCCACCTCGTCTGCCTCTTCTTCTTCTGAAGAAGACGAAGAAATCACAGAGTTCCAAATCAACGGTACAGAGACAGGGAGTGCCGTCATAGAAAGTAACGGCGATAAGGAACACATCACTAAAGGTCAAACGAAGCCGGAGGGCCAGTCGGAATCGAGATCAAGACCGGGCACGGAGAGAGACAAAGCCAAAGGAGTAGGAGTCGGGCTAGAAAGTGAAAGAAGCGATGAGGGTGAAGGTGAAGGTGAAAGTCCAGCTACGGTCCAAAGGCAGGTGGACGGAATCGTACCTGGTCAACAGGCCGCCAAGGAGATTGATAGAGATGTTGCGAGCAGCAGAGGTGAAGAGGATGGTATGAAGACTGTTGGAGGGAAATTACAGGGTGGTTAGGTGGGGCTTCGTTCTCATCCATCATTGCGATGCCACGGACCAAAGAATAGTAGACAGGACGGCGGCTGGAGCCCGAGAAGAATCAAGAACTATGAGTATGATCCAGCAAAAGGCGTCATCATATCAATCGACCGACCAATACCGAAACATCTGAACAATTCCGTTAGCCCAACAGCTCTTCTTGTTCACTACATATGTGATTACTTAGTGCAACTTGCTTTTTCTTTCTCTGAGCCCCAGCTGCGCTTTCCTTGATCTCGTGTAGAAGCTAGGAGAGGTTCATATATCCTGCATAATCTAATCATACAGTATGTTATACCAATAAGAAAGATATCGATGCGATCGGTGCTATTCATGCTCATCCACACCATCCAGAGCTCCATTCCGCGATCATCATGACTGGAAATCATAAACATGACTTGATTGGCCACCCCTTCCCGATCTCCGAAACCGCTACTCCACTACTAGCAGTGTCCACCCTGCTCACTATTTATCGACCGAAAGAGCCGGTAGCCTGAGCGGCATTGCCCATGGCTGACATTCGCTCACCGACCTTCTTGTTGACCTAATAGAAGTTAAAACAGGGGTTGACAAGGTTATCAGCATTCTGTGCTGTTATTGTGTGTATGGCTATGCTTGTGCAGGACTGCGTGTTTTCCTGGGAGATAGAGCTTGAGTCACAGAGCGGATGCCCTCCGACTTCTGGAGTTCTTTGAGTTTTCCGATCTTGATTTGGCCAGCTGAAAGGGGTTCCAAGACATCCTTTCCCCTATCAAAGCTCGTTTCATCTTTTGGGGATCTACCATCCATGATCAAATGATCATGGTGGCAACGATTAACGCGTCCGCTAGCCCCTTCTCCTCTCACTGCATGGGGTATTGCCAATGTCACCTCGTCTCGTTTCACACAAGTTCAAATCGACGAAAAGCAGCAATATAGGGGCATGATCCCAAATCCGAAGGGTTTCTTTCACTGATCTCGATTCCCGGCCAAGTGGTGATGTCGCATGATGACGAAGCCACACCAAAATCAACATTGAATAATCTCACTCACCTCGAAGAACTTGGCAGTACATCGATCGATGCATACGCTCTCGCCCTTCAACAAGTCACCTTCTACATATCGGTGGTTTTGAGGGTTTTGGGAGATGCATTTCGTGTGGCAAGAAGTTACGAGTCGGTTGCTGTGTGGTGTGGTGTGGTGTGAGCGGAGTAGAGTAAAGTAGAGCGGCGAGCCAAGCCGAGCGAGGTAGGGCGTTGGGGGGGGGGGGTCATAACGATGGTGAGTGATGTCAAGGCAGGAGTGAACAGAATATAGCTGTCAGCTGAAATGTACATAACGATGAACTACCAAGAGGCCGAATTTGTCATGGTAGAGCAGATCAGGACTTTGCGATGATGGATGTGTGACGATGATCTATTGACACCTGGAGAAAAAGGGATCATAACGAGCACGTACAAGACATCGGTGATCATATCTGGAGTGAGAATAAGGCATACGATCGTCGTCAGTCCCAAGCTCCTTCACGACTGCAGATTCGATACCAGGTGAACTCGGTGGAAGCGGAGACGGAAACGGCCAGTAGGAGACGCTCGAATCGAACGGATGGCGTAGAGTAAAGACACCATCGCGCCTAAGAGATCCAAGCGCAAATCCATGCACCGAACCCGAGGTCGACTGCCTCGATAACAACCTCAACTCACCAAGCTCAGCAACGGCCATTTCGATCTTAGCAGGGTCGACGGAACCCTCGGCTGATCGGTCTATGTGTCACAAAACCCAAGTATCGTCAGCGATGGCGTAAGTGAACAAGTACAGGTATCAGGACGAGTATCTCCCCTCCTTCAGGCGAGACCAGTCGGTAAAGAGTCGCAAGCGCACACAGTGTGCACGAAGATGACGACGAAACAACTCTTTGTCTCCCCGTGTGCGATGGGCGATCGTCCGAAATAGGAGAAGAGAACCACAGCTGGGACTGCCCGGACTCACTGTTACCACCAAAAAGGAACGACATTGTTACAGATATCGGAGTTGTCGGGAGCAGTCAAAGGTTGAGATTGTCTTTGTCAAGCTTGTTTTCAGCAATAAATCATTCAACTCTACAAAGATCGTAGCAATACGAGTCCCGCAGATTGACAATCGTTCGGTCTCTTGTGGACTTTTCGAAGAAATCAGAAATCCAGGCGGGACGGGATCAAAAGGAACAGTACACTACTAATGCGGTCACCACCGCTGAATGTGCACTAGGAGAGGGGATTCCACGAGGAATGTCTTGCAAGCAATGCAATCATCAACGTCGCAGGATGGGATGCAAATGACGTTTCCACTCGCACTGATGGTATCGTAAGAATGCATGTCCATGTCCTTGACCTGAACGAACTGTACTATTGACTCGAGGTAAAAAAAATAGTGAATGAAAATAGGTCGAATCGAAATGCGAACCATCACCGAGACCAAGCGCGTCGTGCACTTGAGCCTCTCTGCCATGCTACAACACACGGGTCTCCCACCGGATCCTTCTACTCAACATTGCCTGGATCCTGCCTCTAGTTGGCCTAAGGAGCAGAGATCTGGGCAACGTTCCTGGCGGCGTCACCACCAAGGTTGTCGGGAAGGGCGTATCGGGTGTCAGCCTCGGAGAGAAGTCGACCACCGAAGAGGGTCTGGCCGTTCTTGGCGTGAAACCCGGCGAGTCGAGCTTCTACCTCGGGTCCTGTGAAGATTGTAAGAAGTTAGCCATAAACAGTGTACTAGCGTTCGAAAATACCTCAGTGGCTCCGGTCGGGTCTGATGACCCAAACAAGGTAGCCAGAAGGATTGAAAGACTTCACTCACGGAAGTGCCTCATCAGACCTTGGATGGGCCAAGCAGCAGCGTCTCCCAAAGCGCAAATCGTGTGTCCCTCAACCTGCTTAGTAAGCTCGAGAAGCATGTCGATCTCTCGCTCCTGAGCCCGTCCCTCTACCATTCGGTCCATCATGTTCATCATCCACGTCGTTCCCTCTCGACAAGGGGTACATTGTCCACATGACTCGTGCTTGTAGAATTTGGCGAATCGAGCAATGGCAGAGATCATGTCGGTCGTTTGGTCCATGACGATAACAGCTCCTGTTCCGAGCGAGGTATTGGCGTCTTTGAGCGAGTCGTAGTCCATCCTGAAAGTGCGACGAGGAGTAAGCAATTGATAGCCGCGATGAGCCAGGTACGAATCATCTATGCCGAAGGGGATGAAACAAATCACTCACAAGACAGTCTCACAGACATCTCGAGGGATAACAGGTACTGAACAACCACCAGGGATGATACCCTTCAAGTTCTGCCATCCACCTCGAATACCACCGCAGTGCTTCTCGATCAACTCCTGGAGAGGGATCGACATCTCCTCCTCTACGACACAGGGGTTGTTGACGTGTCCCGATACACAGTATACTTTGGTACCGGAGTTTCGCTCTCGACCGAATCCGGCGAACCAGGCGCCACCTCGTCGAGCGATCGTAGGAGCCACGGCGACAGTCTCAACGTTGGCGACTGTTGAAGGACATCCGAAGAGACCGACATCGGCGGGGAAAGGGGGCTTCAGTCGAGGCTTGCCCTGCTTGCCCTCAATCGACTCGATCAGAGCGGTCTCCTCTCCACAGATATAAGCACCGGCGCCTCGATGCAAGTAGACGTCGAAGTCGTAGCCAGAGTTACAGGCGTTCTTGCCGATCAGCCCAGCCTTGTAAGCCTCGTCGATAGCCTGTTGAACGTGAGAAGCTTCTTGGTAGAACTCTCCTCGGATGTAGATGTACGCTAGGGACATTGAGAGCAATGGATAGTTAGCCTATGCGCCAAATGATCGCCATATTCTTTGCGTGACGATATGTCATCGTCCTGCTAAGCACCACTCACCAGCAGTCGCGTTCATAGCTCGTCCAGCAACCAAACAACCCTCAACAAGTTTGTGAGGGTCACCTCGCATAATCTCTCGGTCCTTACACGTTCCTGGCTCTCCCTCATCGGCATTGACGACAAGGTATCGAGGTCTAGAAGGAAAACGAGTCAGCACAGCTGTTAATTGATTGGAATATACATGGCGATCGACCAGGTAGTGGCTCGATAGGACATCGGCAGATACTCACCTAGGGTCTTTCTCCCATCCTGGCTTGTTCACTACAAGGCGATGTACGCGTTAGTTGAGTCATATCCGCTGATCGCTGACTAATTGCCAGAGCTACTGTGCGATACTCACTGAAACTCCACTTCAATCCACTAGGGAAACCGGCACCACCTCGACCTCTCAATCCCGAGTCCTTGATAGTCTGAATGATCCAACTGTCCCCCTTCGCCAAGATATCTTTGGTCCTGTGCCAATCTCCTCTGCTCTGAGCGCCCTTCAATCCGTGGTCGTGTTTGCAATACAAGTTTGTGAAGATTCGATCTTGGTCTTTTAGTCCGCCGTAATGTCGTACAGGGGGATCGGAGACCGTAGCCAACGATCGGGACGCGCTCGCACCGGCTCGGAAAGATGTTGAAGCCGTGGGCAACGATCGCAGCAAGCTCGTGCGTGATGACAACATTTTGAGATTGAGATGATGTGTGTATTGTTGAAGAAGAGAGTAACGGCTAAATGTTCATGCTTTGTACAAGTTGGAATTGTCGCTGATCGATGGCGGAGGAGGTCTGCGTGGTGCTGCATTGCTGCATTCGAGGAATTATCGTTGGCTGGTCCATCCATCATCGTAAACGGGTCAAGTCCCATTGGACCGACCAACCACAGTCATCGGCGATTCTGAGTGTGGCGCCATTGCACCACTCCACCACGTGGACCTGGCCGCCCCGCACCTACACGTGGGATAGCGGTGACCGCCGCTGCTGATTGGGGGGCGGCTCGGTTTGGGTGGCGAACCACAACCATCCTTTAAAAGTGGAGGCAAGGTACTCGGGTACTCTTGTAGATCCGCATAAATTGCTCATTGCGAGATTATCGCGGAAGGCTTCTTATCGATGTCCCATCTAACAGGGAACAGGGCATATCGAAGTATGTGAAATCATCAACATCGGCTGTCTAGGCTGGCGCTAATATTGCTTCACTCCACAGAGACGATAACAGCTGACAAAGTCACACCAAAGCTGACATCGCTCAGCCGCTAATCTCGCGCAGTGATCCTCCAGAGAGGATTATATATAGAGCGCTTCATGCGGCTATTGATCGTTTCGAATCGTCGCTGAAGCGCGAAATAATATATGGCCTTGCCACCATCATTAAAACAAATCAAAAAGCTGAGAACGACTCATGTCAACGACGTCCAACGACATGTCGACTACAACTCTGCCGCTCTCGTTACCGCACATCACCCTCCTCATTTCCAACATGCACTGCACGTCATGCTGCGAGACCATCACCCAGCTGCTCTCAACTCTACCATCCATCAAGGGAGTGTCGACCTCTCTACTTCTTCACACCGTGACATTCGCTGTAGACGCTTCCTTCGGTCCTTCGAGTTATTCGGGGCCAGTCACCATAGGGAAGATCGTTAAAGATGCCATGACGTTGCTGAGGACCGAAGGTGGTTTTGACGTGATTGCCGAAACGGCGGACGGCAGGTCTGTAAGGGAGCAGAAAAAGCTCAACAGAGACCAGGAGGCAGGTCTCTCCCTGTGGTCTTGGCTGGGAGGAGACACCAAGAAGAGTAAGGCAAAGAAGAAGGCTGAAGAGAGAAGAGGGAAGCATCTTGAGCATTGCGAGGTATGCAAGGCTCAACAAGAAGCGAGTGGGGATCCTGCCGTCAACAAGCCGCGCTCTGATACCGAGAGGCACAACAAGAACGACAGCGAAGTCGGCGGAGGTATAATCAAGACCACACTTTCTATCGAAGGCATGACCTGCGCCTCATGTGTCAACTCGATCACTTCAGCGCTCCAATCGAATCCATCAATATTGTCCGTTGACGTCAATCTCCTCGGTTCGTCCGGGGTTGTCAGGCACCGTTCAACCCTCTCATCTGCTGATGTGGCCGAGGCGATAGAAGACGCAGGATTCGATGCCAGCATCATCAAGTCGGTACCCGAGGCGCAGGCACCCGGAGATCCCACTCCGACGAAGTGGAAGTCTGTTTTCGCCATTGAGGGCATGACGTGCGCCTCCTGCACGGGTGCGATATCAAACACGCTCAAAGATCGCGATGGTGTCGAAACAGTTCACATAGACTTGCTAGGCCATTCCGGTACAATCATCCATTCTTCGGATATCTCGGTGGATGAGATCAAAGACCTCATCGAGGAAGTCGGATATGGCGCCGAATTGTCGTCCACGGAACTCCTCAAAGCCAATTCGCCTACGTCTCAGAAGAAAGGGAAGGCAAAGGAAGAAAATGGCATTACCCTGCGGACGGTTCAGATCCGAGTCGAGGGGATGTTCTGCCACGACTGCGTTCGAAAGATCAATTCTTTTCTTGACTCTTTGCCTGTCGAGACATATACACCGATCGCCCTTCATTCACCTATCACTACGATCACCTACGTTCCCCATCAACCTCTAACGATCCGCAAGCTGCTAGAGGGTATCTCAGAGGTAGCGCCGGAATTTGAGGCGGAAGTGGTCAAGACCCAGAGTTTGAGCGAGAGAAGTCGGCTGATTCAAAGGAGAGAGGTCAAGATTCTCGCTTGGCATTGTCTTGCGGCAATCATCTTTGCTATTCCCACATTCATTGTGTGAGTCGGCAACCCATGATTTCCACTGTTCCCTCGGCTGAAGCTGAGACCATGTGTGTGATTCAACATCGATAGAGGCATCGTCGGCATGGTCCTAGTGAATGGCCACAATAGATTCAAAATGTATATTATGCGACCCATCTGGGGGGCCGCCAACCTCGGTACAATCATTCTTTGGCCTCTCGCCACTATTGTGCAGTTCGGTGTAGGCAGGTAAGCTTCACGGACGGTGCCGAGAATTGGCGACAGGGAAAGCTGACATGAGCTATGCGTCTCTTCAGGCTGTTCTACAAACGGACGTTCGCGTCGATGTGGCCGCACCTCAGAAGACTGATCCCATCACCGCTACGATCAAAGCGAGCGTCACCAAGACCGCTTACATGGCGTACGTTGGTCAGCTTTGGAAGCATGGGTAAGTCAGCTTTGTTTTTGGCAACAATAGCGTGAGAAATCAGGTGACTGTTATTAATGGGTCACGGTGTATCTGTAGATCTGCTGGTAGTTCTCTCCACCACTGTCAGCTATTTTGCGTCCCTGGCCATGCTCATTATTGATACCAGAGCATCCCCAGAAGCCGAATCGATTGGCACCTACTTCGACTCGGGCGTGTTCATCATCATGTTCATCCTTCTTGGAAGGACGCTGGAAGCTTATGCCAAATCTAGGACGACTGATGCTGTTAGCCTACTGGGGACTCTTCGACCTGATACGGCACAATTAGTGGAGGCGGATGTCGCAGCTACATTGGAGCGATCTGTATCGCAAAACGACGACGGACAAGAAGGTGGCGAGAAGGAACATGGACGACACAGCGAAGAGACAACCGACGGACTCCAGCCAGAGGCTCTGAAGAAAGCAGTTAGCCATTCGACAACTTCTTCAATGACCCCACCACTCCTTGAAGCCGCTCAGACAGTGACTCGCTCCGTTTCGATCGATCACCTAGAAATAGGCGATGTACTCCTCATTCCACCCGGCTCCCTACCGCCTACTGATGGCATTCTTGTCACGGGCCGAACGACTTTCGACGAATCATCGCTTACTGGCGAATCGCATCCAATCATCAAGACGGCGGGCGACGAGATCTTCACCGGTACTGTGAATCTCACATCGGTGATCACCCTTCGGGTGACCCACTTGGCGGAAGATACGATGCTTGAAAAGATAATTCGGGCTGTCTCAGATGCCAGTTCGCGCAAGGCGCCCCTCGAGCTCATTGCGGAGAAATTAACGGGCATCTTCGTGCCCATCATCGTCTATTTCGCTCTTCTCGTCCTTGCCATCTGGTTGGCCCTTTCCCTAACGGGAGTGGTCGACTCGGAAGATCAAGCAGGTGGCAGGGTCTTCTTCGCTCTGGAGTTCGCCATCGCCTGCTTAGTGGTTGCGTGCCCCTGTGGAATTGGCCTTGCTGTGCCTTGTGCCAATGCTGTAGGCAATGGGGTGGCTGCTAAAGCTGGTATATTGGCTTCAGGCGGAGGAGAAGCCTTTCTGGCTGCTACGAAGATCGCGAGAGTAGTCTTTGACAAGACCGGGACATTAACGGTTGGAAAGAGCGTAGTCACGGATGAAGAATGGATCTCGCGGTCTGAAAACGGCCATGATCTCCCGAACCAGGAAAGGGAGGACATCGTGAAAAGGTGCATCGCGGAAGTCGAGAGGGGGAGCACACATCCTCTCGCTGTGGGCCTCGTCGAACACCTCGGACAAGTCGATTCTGACGCCGACCAATCGAAGAAAATCGCCGTTCACGTGGCCGAGACGAACGAGATCGCCGGGCGTGGCTTAAAAGCTACGCTTGAAATCACTGAACTCGACAACGGTCAAGGTGCATCGACGAGGCAGGATATGATCATTGGTAATGTTGCGCATATGACTGACCATTCTGTCGTGCTTGATGCCAAACACCATGATTTGGTGGCCAAATGGTCAAGCGAAGCGAAGTCTGTTGTTCTCGTTGCGACCCGGGACCTTCCGCCACTAGCTCCTGGATCCCTTCCTTCGTCGTCCACTAGCCGTTCAACCGTTGCACCTCCTTCGGACAGTACAGATGAGGAGAAGTGCCCTTACATGCTATCAGCGCTGTTCTCACTCTCCGATCCCCCTCGACCAACTTCCGCGTCCCTTATCGCTAAACTCAGACAGAATGGCATATCAGTGTCCATGCTCAGTGGAGACAACGAGTCGACCGCTAGAGCCGTCGGCGCCATGGTCGGACTGGGGGAAGACGAAGTGAAGGGTGGAGTAGGGCCCGAGGGGAAAGCTGAAGTCATAAGGGAGATGCAGATTGCCAAGACGGGGCAGGGTGAGCAGGGAAGGGAGATGGTCATGTTCGTTGGAGGTGGGTTGGATCCTTCAGAGATTATATGGAAAGATCCGGTCATAAGATCCGAATGCTGACCATTGCACATCATTACGCTTTGCAGACGGCCTCAACGATTCCGTCGCGCTAGCTGCGGCCGACGTGTCAGTCGCAATGGGTCATGGCTCGCAAGCGACCCTCGCCAGTGCAGGTGAGTTTAACACTCTCGAACTCTGCAGGCACCACATTGCACAGCTTGCTGACGCACGCATACTATGGCTTATCTATCACTGATGTGTGAGCGTCACAGACTTTGTGCTCCTTTCCTCAGACCTACAATCCCTCTTACCACTCCTCCGAATCTCTCGTAAAGTCATCCTTCGTCAACGACTCAACCTGATTTGGGCTCTCCTGTTCAATGTCATTTGCCTACCGTTCGCAGCTGGGTGCTTCTACGCCGTCAAGATAGGTGATGATGGAAGTCGGTTGAGATTGACGCCTGTCTGGTCGGCCGTGTTGATGGCGCTGAGTAGTGTTAGTGTGGTGGGAAGCAGTCTTGCCATGCGGTGGGGCCTGTAGATAGAGAGCAGTCACGAAACATGAGTATAGTGAATTCAGTAGCTCGTTCAAATGCCAACGGATACAGGATTCGTGGTCTATTGCTCGCCTCGCCTCGCATCAGCGTCCATACTTCATTCCTTACCTGACTGTGCAGCACACCTCAACGCCTTTGAGACAATGCGGAAGGCTGCGTTGCATATGTACATGTCTATATATACACAAAAGAAGGGATGCGGTTAGATGTTTGTTCTTCAAACGTTTTATCCCTATCCGCATTCCTACACGTAACGAGTGTAGTGCACCGTGCAATGACATTTATTGCCTTGTCCCTGTTGGCCTCGGTGGAGGGCCCCCGTCCACAACGTTCTACATGTTACGTTTGGAGCTTGGCGTTGAGTCTTCTCAGCTCTTGAGGCGTGAAACGCAGGATGACGCTCATAACTCTCACGAGGTTCGGCCGCATCTCTTTGTGTTCCAAGAATTGGAGAATGACGTTCCGGAGGTACTACAGGTATTGATGTTAGTTGACGCGTCAGCGATATGGTTGGTAACTGATCTCCGAATACGCAGGCTGATCCAACTCGCACTCACCTCAAGGTTGACCTCCTCTTCGTCTTGCGCTTTCATGTCCCCTACACTGGTCGCTGTACCAGCTGGGCTGCCACTTCCACCTACTATTGTTCCACCGGCTTGTACGATCGTAGGCGTCGACGGCGTTTGGGCCCCACCCCTTAGACTGGTATCAGAACTCTCCAAACTCTTTCTCGCCCCATCGCCCAATTGAGGACTATCGTGTCCCGCTGCTCCAGCTCCCGATAAGCTATTGCTATTTAGCTGCGCAAAAGACGATAATGAAGGCGCAGGGCTTGACACGCTAGACCTGCTAACACCGGCTCCTGGAGCCCCGGTAGAGATAGACGACGGGTTGGCAGCTGAATTGGACCAGTATCCTACCCCGGGGTTACGCTGCTTCTCCATCAACTGGACGGATGATTGAACTTTTCGCAGCTCGTCTCGAAGAGTCTTGTTGTTCGTCTTTAGCTGGGTAATGTGGGATTTGCTCTCCTCGAGCTGAGATTGAAGAGTGATGATCTGCACTTGGACAGCCGACAGCTCCTCACGAGCGGACCGCTGCACGCCGGGCGGGACCAAAAAAAGAGATGCAATAGTCCAGTCAGCATTCACCCTCATTCGCCATTCACCGAAATATCGTTCATCGCAATACAGGTGAGCGAGCAAGCATCGCGGCAATCACTTCTAGGGATTAGAACAACTGGGCATGACATCACGCAACTCACCTCCGCCTCGACGGCCACAGCGATATCTCCCTTTCCCTCCTCAATCTTGGTTTTGAGCCTGATCAACTCCCTCTCCAATCCCCTTGCTCTTTCATCCGAATCCTGAATACGTCTTTCACGGTCTTCGATCGAGCGTATACTCTCGGTATATTCCATTTCTTTCTCCTGTACCTGCCTTCTCAACTTCTCGAGCTCCCTTACGCGCTCGCCGAGCTTCGTGGCCCATTCCTCCTCAATCTCGTTCCTCTCCGTTTCGAGCGAACGGATCTTGAATCGCAGGTCAGACAGTTTGGCCTCAGCACGGGCTTCTGCTTCCGATAAGAGACGCTGGACTTCTGCAGATGAGGCACCTCCACTGTTGAAGCTGTTTCGCCGACTTGGTGAGGCCGAGGGCGAAGGCGAGAGCGAATCGTCAGGTACTCCCAAACCGAGACCCATGCCCGATGCGGCGCGACTCGGTCTGCGAGAATCTCTCATTCCGTCTTCCAGCAACGCGCATCGTTCATTCGCTTCTCGTAGCTGAAACTCGAGCTCCTTCGTACGCGTTTGCATTGTCTCTGCTTCCGCTCGTGCTGTCTCTGCTTCGGCTTGCTTTGCTTGCAGATCTTCGAATGTCTTAGATTTGTTCAGGTTGAGCTCTTTGACGATAGATTCCAGACCGTTAACCTTTGTCGTTTTCGCTGAAAGCTCTTTAGCATGAGCAGCCTATCATGGACCAGCCCACAATGGACATCAGCCAGCCACAGTATAGATAATCCCACACGATTCGCGGTTCAATCTCGTCACTCACCTTGGTTGTAATCATCTCAAGCTCCCACGCGGCTTTCTTGCTTTGCAGATCCTTTTCGTATCTTTCCTTGGTACTCGCCAATTCTCGCTCGAACCCTCTCCTGAGCTGCGTCACTTCCCTCTCTTTCTCCGCTTTCACCTTTTCTACCTCTTCAGCAGCTCGGCTCCTCTCAGCCCGTTCTTCGGCGCGATCCTTCTCGATCTCTTCTTTTTCCTTCTCCACCTTGACCAGCTTCAATCTGACAGTTTTGAGCAGCGAGATCGCCTTTGTCCGTTTTTCCTCTTCCTCCTTAGCCTGCGTTTGGGCTTTTGTCAGATCAGCCCGGAGCTGTGTGAGGGTGGATGCATCGGAGTTGTTGGTCGTGATTTTGGCTTGAGCTTCGGCCAGGTCGGAGCGGAGTTTACTGATCAGCTCGGTTTGGGACGAGCCTTCTAATCGATGGGTGTCTCGCAGTTCTTCCATGCGAGAATCTTGAACTGTGCGAAGGGTTAGCCGCTGGATATCCCTTCGGCTCCGAAACCCTGCATTTTCGTTTCACCTATCCCTAGGACGGCAAACAGAAATGTGTACTTACGCGTTAACTTGTCTTGTAGTCTCTTCATCTCAGCAGTAATCATCTCCACCTTGCCATTCATCATTCTGACCCATCCCTCAAGAGCTTCGTGATCCGCTACCCCGCCTTCGAGGGGTGTGAGTTCCTTGAGCACTCTATTGGCATTGTGGGTTTGAGTCAAAAGTGTCGTGAAGCGTTGTGACAGGTCTGATATGAACATCGACGAGTCAGCCATTAGTAGTTCGATGCAACGTATGAAGTTTCACCAAGTGGGAGCGCGCGTTATGGAAGGTTTCCAAAGGACAGTCTACTCACCCTCATACCGTCTCTCTGCATCTACGATCTTCTTGGCGTCCTCAGCGCTGAGCTTGATCTCGCCAATAGCCTCGGCCGCTCCAGCCCCGTTGTGAACAGTTCCAGCTCTGTCTTCTGACGAGCCCTCCCCGATATCACCATCAGGTCCTAAAGCAACTTCGCCCTCCTTCTTCTCTATTTCTGGTGTAGCTTCCTGTAGACCGAACTGCGGTACTTCGCTCTCTAATTCAGGCCTCAACAGCGGCGACGCTCCCAAAGGGTCTACGAAGCCTGTCAAAGAGGCTGTCGATAAGGTATCGCTTGCGGACAAGGGAGGAGAAGGTGGAAGGGGATACGTCGCAGGGTCAGATGGATCGGGTGTCGGATATGATAACGGGTCCGACGAAGCTAGTGACGGCGAAAGAGCAAGCCTGGAGCCCCTCCGCCCTTCTCCTCCCACTATCGGTGATTTGGGTATAGGCGTGGGTGTCGACGCTCTCGAAGGCGGATCAGACGATCCCAAGGTGAAACTTGAGTTGATTGTCGGTGTAGCGAGTAGGCGAGGATTGGGCGAAGCAGGTCTAGAAGATGATGAAGGGTGCTCAGCAGCTGCAGCCACAGCGGATCCAGAAATCGGCGAAGAGGGTGACGTGATACTCTTCAGTTCCTGCTGAGGCGAGCTTGAGCTCGCTACTGAGGTTGATGGTGCCGTTGGGAGGGTAGGACGGGTAAGATCCGTCGAGCTTCGTCCGAAATGAAAGCTCTTCCTCAAGCCTGACAATGCGTTTTCAGCTAGATGCGCAGTCGAGTTGACGTATCCTGCCGGACCGCTTCCGCCGCCTCCATGAGCGGTAGCCGAATTGTTGGCGACGGTCGTCTTAGTAGGCGAAACGCTGACCGCATTTGACTTGTTATCGGCACCGCCTGCACCCGAGGTGCTGATTGAACCCACAATAGGTGAAGCAGGCTGGGACGACTTGGCGGTGTTAGGTGATACAGGGCGTTGCGGACCTGCTCCAGTTCGAGAAGAGGATGACGAAGCAGCTGCGTTCGCATTGGGATTGGCATTCACGCTCAATGCCCGAGCTTGAAGTGACGTGCCGGTCGCTTCGAGCGTCTTGACAGCTGCATTCAGTCGATCTTGCAACGAGGAGCCGAACATGGCGCAGACGTCAACAGGAACGGGAGATTAAGACGGATCGTTCTCCCTCGTATCAGAGCAGATTCCAGCGGTGTGGGAAGATGTGTTTGTATCAAGCAATGATATGAAAGATATATCGAAGGCGGATGATGGCCGCCTGAATAACTGTTGACCGCAGCTCTTCGCTGGCGATACTCGTACAGTCCGAAACCCCATAACGGCCTTCGCCGTCAGTATCAGGTCGAGTCGTCTCGTCGCACTTGTCGTTTTTGGCGTTGAATCTCTACTAAATCGGCGTACCTCTTCGCCTGCTTGTCAAAACCCCGGTCTTGAAAGAGTACCAGCTGAAGAGTTCTCCACGGAGATGAGCAACATACAGTCCAGATGAAACGTAAAAACCCAGCAGAGAACGATCGACAAAGAAACAAAAAAATGGAGACGCAGGGAATTGAACCCTGGACCTTCTCAAGGGCACTGAGCCGCTTGATACGTCATTGCAAATGAGACGCGCTACCAACTGCGCTACACCCCCTACAAGATTTGAAGTCTGCTCTGACCGAATATATTTTTCCATTTTCAATCACATTCACCGGGTTTAGTACTGCTGTTGCGATCTCCAAAGGACCGTGATCAGTGCCATGCATGTCATGAGGGCTTTCAGAAGCTATGTTGCAAGGATTATTCATATCGAAGCTCGGTAGATCAATGTTTGACGGGCGATCAGGCCAACTGTCAACATGCGTGACGTGACGGGTAACGAACCAAGCCAAGGCGGCGATTGCCGTTCGGGTGATATTCACGCCTTGCGGACCGGTGACGATCCAGCCGACGATCATGACTGTTGCTTTGAGCGTCGGTCATGTTTATCGCTATTTGGCTCATGGATACCACTCTACACATCAGTCTGGCGAGCATCGGCATCAGCATCGACTCCCTTCGAAGGAAAAAGAGAATCCTATTAGGAGGGTGTACGACAACTCCAAACCGAGCCACCTCTCGAGAGCTTTGAAGCATAGTCGAATCGCATCCACAATGGGATTATGGCAGAACACAATGGTCAAGATGGGCATGGCCCAGCCTGGACCCAAGATAACGGCGCAGGATAGAGCGATCTTAGAGTGAGCCGATCTCGTATGGTTCTGGACTTACCATCGCTGCGAGATGATAGCGGCCGCTTCGACGCGTTTGGATTTTTGACTGACGGCTATGCTTCATTCATCCCAGCTTGAAACTACAGCGAGATAAGATGAAGCAATACCAAAAGAGGGTGAGTGCCTTATTTGACCGTGACTGAGATCAATGGCCACCAGTGGTCATATCGTTGACGGCGAGGACTCGGAGCTAGCTGCAAGTAGTACTAGATCGAGAACAAGATATAGCTAAAGAAGCCTTGAAAGCTGGCAACAAGGTGTGTTCGAAGCATATAATCTTAGACTGCTTGAGCGTATACTGATCATTGTTGAGTTGACCGCTCAGACTCGAGCTCTGACAGCTTTACGGCAAAAGAAATATCAAGAGCAACTGCTAGCCAAGACAGACTCGCAGTTGATGACGCTTCAGGAGCTGGTACGTGCTTGCTGCAGCTTGTCCTTTTGTCGACCGCATACCTAAGCCGCCATGCTCTCACAAACCGGAACCGGTGTACCTCACCTTGCCCCTTCTGGATAGTCAAGGCTGACGTTGCCATTGTCGGTCGTGCACATCCCCTTCCGCTCATTTACAGGTCAGCACGATAGAGTTCACCCAGATCCAAAATACCGTCATTCACGGTCTCGAGATGGGCGCCGATGTCTTAAAGCAGCTGCACGCTGAGATGTCCTTGGAGAAAGTCGAGAAGCTCATGGATCAGACAAGGGAAGGGGTGGAATATCAAAGGGTGAGTGGGGCCCGCTTCAGTCCAAGCTGTACAGGCCGGCCTCTATACCTGTCTCTTTGGTCGATATATGGGAAGTTGATGAAATGAGCTATCTGGTGGCTTTTACTTCACACAGGAAATTGACGAGGCTCTCATGTCGCGCATGTCGCCTGAAGAAGAGGAAGCCGTCCAAGCGGAACTGGAGGAATTACAGCGTGAAGCTTTGGTACGTTGTTTCCACTATTCTGCCTCCTTTGACTCTCTAATGAATAGCACGTCGTCCTCGTTCTCTCTCATATATAATCGCACACACACGCTGACATGCTCATATAATACATTCCACGTGTCGCTGCAGCCCGCTATACCATCTGTACCCGATACGAACCCGGTGGCCCTTCCCAACGTTCCCGTCGACGAGCCCAGTACATCCCAACCAGAGATACAACGTGAGTCGTCGCCTGGTCGTCTTCAGACTCTACTTCCATCACACATGAATGACAATGCTCGCACAAGCTGATATGGGACATCTGACGTGGCAGCGGAACGACGTACGGCCGTCAAGGAGGAGAGAGTGGCGCTGGCTGCCTAAGACTTTCGATTGTTGAGAAATTCCAATCGCTGGGGCAGGAGGCTTTTGTCTTGTCGGGTCATCAGCTTCTGTTGTATTAGACTATATATACCTGCGATCGATCTTCTTGTTAGCTACGCACATCGTGTCCACATATGTATGTTATACCAGTTGAAGGCATAGCAGGCATGCAGCTTGCTTGGGGGTGGGGAGTAAGCTGATAGACGGCGATCACCGCTACCTGATTATTGCCACTTAGACCCGATAGAACGCATAGAACGCTTGATCAGCATCACCATCAGCATCACACATACCCATGGCCAGAGATCCTCCACTCTGCCTCTGGCAACAGTAACCGATTACGAGCTACAAGCCGTATTCCATTCATCTTGCTCGATCGCATATCTCTATACATTTTGGTGTTCATTCTGGTTGTCACAGTATTTGTACACACCTCCTTCACCATGCTTCCAATCCGATCGGCTGTCCGATCGACACCCGCATCAGCGGCGGCGAAAGCAATTGCGACATGTCGCCGATGTCGGCCGACGCTCTCATCTACGCTTTCGCTCACACGATCACTCGCCACCACATCCTCTCCTTCCTCATCATCTCGTTCACTCACACATTACCTGAACCGATCTAGATCCGACGCTGTTCTTGTGTCATCCGTACAACTGCAATCATCGAGGAGTTTGCATAGCTCATCGAGGAGCTTGGAGAAGGAAAGGAAGCGATGGGTGAACTCGGCTGGCGAGAAGGGTCAAGGTAAGACCGATGGCGGGGACGGTGAAGGGGAAAGTCAAAAGAAGGAAATCGACGAGAGTAGTAAAGAGGACAAGGATGGGAAGTCTGTTGAGGACAGTGGCAATGCGGCCGAATCCTCCAAAGCCGCTGAGAAGCGAGCCAAGGCCGAGGCGGAGGCTGCGTTGAAGAAGGATGATAGTTCGTCATCATCGACGGCCAAGACTTCAGCTTCGTCCTCATCCGGATCAGGCTCTTCAAATCCACTCGCTCCTCCATCTACACCGCCTTCCAGTTCAGGTTCTGGCTCCGGATCAGGCCCGGATTCCAATACACCTAAAGAGATCGCCAAACCCGTCATCCCCGAAATATACCCCCAGGTCCTCGCTGTACCAATCACCCATCGACCCTTATTCCCAGGATTTTACAAGGCAGTCACCGTCCGCTCTCCGCCCGTGATCAAGGCCATTCGCGAATTACAGGCCAAAGGACAACCTTACGTGGGAGCTTTCTTGCTGAAGGACTCCACTTCGGATTCGGATGTCGTCACGGATCTGAACCAGGTACACCCCGTCGGTGTTTTCTGTCAGATCACCAGCTGCTTTTCTTCTAATGAAGGAGAGGGCAAGCCCGAGAGCTTGACAGCTGTTCTCTTCCCTCACAGGAGGATCAGAATCGACGAGCTTGTCAAGGCTGGTCAGGGATTAGAGCTGCCTCAGGAAACCGTACCTATCGCCAAGGTCGTTGAGGACATTCAGTCCGCTGAGAAGGGAGAAGGAGAAGTTGAAAGCTTTGAGCCTGAGGTGCCTTCAGTCGAGGAAGTACGAGAGGAATTAGGAACAGTCTCGCAGAGGCGGGACGATCTTCCAGGGGAAGCCGGTAAGCTTGTATTTTCCTCTTCTTTCTCTCTCGGACGGAGTGGGAATATAGCTTAATTTTATTTCTGTATCAGACTCTCGACCGTCTGCAACCTCGTCTGAACCCAAGAAGCCCCTTTCTCCTATCGGTTTCCTGCATACCCTCCTTCCTGAGATTTCCATCACCAACGTTACAAATGTAGGGCTTGAGCCGTTTGAGAAGGACTCGCAGGTCATTCGAGCAATCATGAGCGAGCTCATCTCCGTATTCAAGGAGATCGCTCAGCTCCAACCCATGTTCCGGGAGCAAGGTGAGCTCATCGTCATAATATAGGAATTGACTCTTTGCTTGAAACATACTAACTCTCATCACTCACAGTGACGAGCTTCGCCATGTCCAACACTTCCTCTCAGGTATTCGACGAGCCCGACAAGCTTGCCGATCTTGCCGCTGTTGTTTCCACCGCCGATGTCTCAGACCTACAAGCCGTTCTCGAATCCACTTCCGTTGAGGACAGGTTACAAAGAGCGCTCGTGCTGCTGAAGAAGGAGCTTATCAATGCTCAACTCCAGTTCAAGATCGCCCGGGATGTTGACAGCAAGATCCAGAAGCGTCAGAGGGAATACTATCTCATGGAGCAGCTCAAGGGAATCAAGAAGGAGCTCGGTATGGAAAGCGATGGCAAAGACAAGCTCGTGGAAGGGTTCAAGGAGAAAGCTAGCAAGTTGGCGATGCCTGAAGGGGTACGAAAGGTGTTTGACGAGGAGCTCAACAAGCTCGTACACCTCGAGCCATCCGCCAGCGAGTTCAAGTGAGTTATCGCTTGCTCGGTCGTTCTCGTCTAAACACAGCAGAGTAAAACTCATATCGCCATTCTGCTTGCAGTGTCACGCGAAACTACATCGACTGGCTCACTCAAGTACCCTGGGGAGTTCACTCACCAGAGAACTACGACATAAGCCATGCCGTTAATGTACTTGATGAGGATCACTACGGTTTGAAGGACGTCAAAGACCGAATCTTGGAGTTTATCGCCGTTGGCAAATTGAGAGGATCAGTAGAAGGCAAGATCTTGTGTCTGTCCGGCCCGCCCGGTGTCGGTAAGACTTCAATCGGAAAGAGTATAGCTCGTGCGCTAGGCAGGCAGTTCTTCCGATTCTCCGTAGGTGGTTTGACGGATGTAGCTGAGATCAAGGGTCACCGAAGGACATATATTGGGTGAGCTACCTGCCAGATTTCAAAACGTCAGACTGAAGCTGACCTTGAGACCGCCAATAGTGCTATGCCGGGTAAACCTGTTCAGGCTCTGAAGAAGGTCGCGACGGAGAACCCGCTTATCCTGATCGACGAAGTGGACAAGATTAGCAAGGCTTACAACGGTGACCCCGCCAGTGCGCTATTGGAGATGCTGGATCCCGAGCAGAACAAGTCATTCTTGGACCACTAGTGAGCTGTCTCGTACTGATCCATCCAGAGGTCAATCTCTCCCAGCTAACCATAATATATAGTCTCGATGTTCCTATCGATCTATCTCGAGTTCTGTTCGTGTGCACCGGTGAGGAGTCTATCCTTGCCAGAATTGACGATACCAAGCTGACTCATGTTTCCGTTTAAAGCCAACGTCCTCGAGACCATCCCTGGGCCACTGCTCGATCGAATGGAAGTGCTTGAAGTTAGCGGATATGTATCAGCCGAAAAATTAAGCATAGCCGAGCGGTACCTTTCGCCTCAGGCTAAGGAGGCTTCAGGTCTTAAGGACGTGGATATTCAGCTTGAGCCCGGAGCCATCGAGGCCTTGATTAGATACTATTGCCGAGAGTCAGGTGTTCGAAACTTGAAGAAGCACATTGAAAAGGTGAGTTCATGGAGCTATGGGGGTTCATAAGGAGGTAACTCTGATGGTGGCGCATCAACAGATATACCGAAAAGCCGCGTTCAAGATCGTCAACGATTTGGGTGAAGAAGCGCTTCCCGAGCCCAAGGAGCCTTCCTCAGTCGAGACTGTCGAGACTCAACAGCCTGACGTCAAGCCGGCTTCAGAACACCTACCTGGAGACCACTCACCTTCTCCAGGAGATGCTGGGTCCAAGACACATGTCACGACTGTACCAAGAGAGCCGTTGAAGGTACCTGAGGGCGTTCATGTGAAAATCACTCAGGGTAATTTGAGAGATTATGTTGGACCGTGAGTCATCACAATAGATGATCCATGACACACGAGTCGTTATACTGACATGATCATGGACAGCCCTGTATACCATAAGGACCGGCTATACACTTCGGCTCCTCCTGCTGGTGTTAGCACCGGACTAGGATACCTCGGTAATGGGTCTGGCGCTGTCATGCCAATCGAAGTGACCGTGAGTATCAAAATATCGCAACAATGCCCATCGCAGTCCGCTCACTGCTGGCTCTGCTTTCAATCCATGTACAGGCTATGCCGGGCAAGGGTAACCTCCAGCTCACCGGAAAACTGGGTGAAGTGATCCGCGAGTCGGCTCAGATCGCTCTCAGCTGGGTAAAGGCCAACGCCTACGTTCTTGGCATCACCAAGTCAGAAGCGGAAGTAACCCTGAACGATCGGGATGTACACCTGCACATGCCTGAAGGTGGGATTGGCAAGGAGGGACCCTCGGCTGGAACGGCGATCTTGACTGCTTTCGTCAGTCTATTCACCAAGACGAAAGTCGATCCAGACGTGGCTATGACCGGAGAGATCTCGTTGTTGGGACAGGTGTTACCTGTTGGTGGATTGAAGGAGAAGATGTGAGTGTGACGTGTAGTGGACCGAAGTGATTGATGCTGATGGTCTATCTATTTCCTGAACTTCAGTCTTGCTGCTCACCGAGCCGGTATCAAGAGTGAGTGCATAGTTTACATGGGCTTTGTTATTGTAGATCACTTTGCAGCACGGCTCGGTAGACATCGGAGATGGCCAGAAGAGCATGAGCTGACGTCACATTCTATCTCTCGCAGAACTCATCGTACCTGCCGCCTGTAAGCCCGACATCGACGAGAATGTACCCATATCCGTGAAATCAGGTATCGAATTCGTCTTTGTTGAGGATGTAAGACAGGTGTTGCATGAGGTGTTCAGAGGCACAGAGAACGAGACTAGGTGGAGAGAGAGTCTGCCGCTTGAGACCCCGCCTGAGAGGGAGAGTTTGTAAGGAAGGTCGGGTTCGTCAAGGGGAAGCAACAGCAGCGGTGTCGAGGAACGGTGATATAGAAAGAAATAATTGCGCAAACGTTTATGCGGAAGCCCCTTGTCAGCGCACGGCATAGCAAGTGTTGCAAATCACAACCGGGATTCAGTACAAGTGCATCTATACAGTGCATACGTCCAGTCATAGTTATTCTTGATAAGCTGCAAGTACGAAGGAAGACAATTGAACACTAAAACAAATGTATCGGCCACTGTTCAGGCACTCAAAATGCATAATCAACCATCATTCACCCCTACCTCACAGTTTGTGACTGCGACGTTCAAGCAAGCCAAGCATCTATCTATCTATCCCGTTACGGTCGCCGGAATGGGGGGAGAAATCAGTGTCTCTCCCTTCGCTTTTCTCACCGACAGGGGGTGGG
>KI669516.1:13867-84825 GCA_000507405.3 Kwoniella heveanensis BCC8398 | reverse complement strand
TCGTAGTCGCCGATCGAATCAACGCCCATTCATAAATCGCATTCACGCAGTCGCATCGCATCGCACCACACACCACACCACACACACACACACACACACACACACACACACACACACACACACACACGCACTCTCTCTCTCTCTTTCACGCAGTCCAAATCCAGATCAGTCAACCTCTTACGACTCGACTTCTGCTTCTTCGGTCCATCTATCTATCCATTCAACCAAGATATAGCACAACAACATACGAGACATCCGCATCTCGCTTCCCTCATCGCGACGCAACGCAACCGGAATATCCGACGACCCTTCCGGACAACCCAGCGTCATCAAGACGGATTGACGGACTGCAGTCCAGTCTAAATCCCAATCACAGAAAACCCTGGTCTCACTGTTCGACAAAACCAAACACACATCTCCCTTTCGGGTCACTTCTTTGCATCCCTCAACACCACCACTAGCTAGAGAGAACACATGGGCCATACGCGCGCCATAACGCGAAGCTGATACGATACGATACCATACTCGACCTTGCGCAAGGGTGGTTGATAGTAGTGACTGCGACCGTTGCCAATCGACAATACAATCACAGAGCACGAGCCGTCACGAAAGCGACACATGCACCGACCGACCAGCCAAACGTCAAACCCAACATTTGTCAAAGGATCAACACATCGTGCCACCGTTCCACCCACTTGATCACCTCTCCTTTCATCGTTCAATTCTCTGGTACCACTTTACACCAATACACATTGGCTCGCTCAGTCAGCAATTCTATTCAGGGCATTGACTGCTCGAACTCGCCACGACACCATACTTGAACAAGACTTCCATCTATCTGATTGGGTCGCTCGTCTTCAGACTGTCATACCTTGGTCACAAGCAAAACGAACTTTTGAACCTGTCGGTTAACGGCGCGTTATCGGCTGCGCCGGATAGCGCCTTCCACTTACCATCACCATGCCGTTCTTCCAGTCTTTCCAAGACCTTAAGGGATTCACGAACAACATCAATCCCCTCAACCTATTCACCTCTGAACAACCACCTACCGCTCCTCAGTCGGCTCCCGCAACAGTTTCTTCTACCAACACTTCGGCGAACGCTACCCCTACAGCGACTCGACCTGGTGCAGGAGCCATTGCTGGACCTGGACCTTCATCAGCTGCGAGACGAGCTCTGGGTATCAGCTCAAGCTCGCCGTCCACCCCTTCAGTAGAGCGCTTGGATCCCCTCGCCCTTGGCAAGCCTGTTCGCCCGTCTGTGTCCCGTCAATCATCCTCACCTGCACCTATCCGACCTTCATTGAAACATGCTGGCACGTCGTCATCATCACCGGGATCATCGGACTCGTCAGAGAGCGGGACAAGGCGAAAGACTTCTGGTGCGAATGTCAGCATTGCCGAGCCAGAGATAACTGGCGGAGAGCAGAGGAGAAGGACGCCGGTGAAGAGGGGCCCCAGACCTGCAAGTACCGCGAGCGGGATGACCAATGTTAGCGGAGTAGACGCGGAGGGTAGGGCAAGAAGAAGGAAGAAGCCAATGGATGTGAGTTTGCCTATTTTGATCTACAAAGTGAACCGCAGAAACTGACAAAGGCGGTATGTCCTCAGACCTACATTATTGTCAAACCTCCTCCTACATCTGGCAAGAACCCTCTCAACCTGCAGATCCAGCTCGTGGTCAAGCCTGATCGACGCGGGCGAGACCGTTCGGCATCCGGTATATCGAGTCGAAGCGGTTCTATCGTCGGTGAAGGCATCATCGCATCGGCGCCGCCTTCTCCAAGCGCGCAAATGGTCGACTTGCCTACCGAAAGTAGCGATGTTTCCGATTCGCCTGACTCGGCTCCGCCTCGATCTGCTTCTCCTGAATCCACTGTACCGCTAGAAGGCGCGGATCAGCCCTCTCCCGGCTCACCCAAGTCAGTCTCGGCAGAGTCAGAATCAAGCGGCACCGGATTGAAACGATCTTCATCAATCAGATCGAGCATTTCAACATCGACAGCTGCGACAGGTAGCAGTTCGGCTTCGGGAAAAAGGATCGAGCCGATGTTCAACTTGGCAGTCCATAATGTAATGCAGCCTACAGTGGTGACGGATGCAGCAACGGATGTCAAAGTGGCCAAGGTGGGTCTTTTGTTCCAATATCTGCGGATCCCAAAAGCTGATCTCGACTACCCCAGTTCCACAAACGCGATCTTGACATCACTGGAGTCGGTATTCTTGTACCATCCGAAGTCTGGCATCAGTCTCAGGCGCAAGGCCCAAACCTCTTCTCAGCTGCCTCTCGGGTTTCAGATGATGGCAATGCTGTCGGCGGACGCAACAGGCCTTTATCTTTGGTATCATTGACGACCCCCCTCTCGCCGACCCTCTCTCGTTCCGATGACGGGAAGTCCGGCTTGCGCGGCTCATTGGATCTGAAGGGATTTAAATTCGATAATCTCCGCTCCGGAGGGTCTAACAAATCTGATGGACAAGAGGGCGGCGCTAGAAAATTCTTCGGGAAAGTCTTCAAGAAGAAGACATCTATGGGAGATATTGGGCTCAACAGACACAAGAAGACCAGTCCGTCGGCTTCGTTCTCGTCACACGATGGTTCCGCTCGAGCTGGTCTTTTATCCCCCAACGGACATACCGCTGGCGGTGCCGACACTTTACATCCTAGCACAGCTGCAGCCTCGAGGTCTCATGCGGTTCCACCTTCTCAAGCCTCGGTAGACTTCCCTTCGGCCGCGCTTGGCAACCCAACCTTTGGAACAGCTCCGATCGTTGTACGACGCAGATCATCTGGTGCAATCGTTACTCCCGAAGGTGCTGTCACCGGTCTCACGGCTCATGTTGATCATGCTACGCTTCAGACCGGTGATGAACCTGCTGCGACGAGGATGGAGCGATGTCAGTCATTGCCTATCATTCCCTCAAATCGACCAGTAGGATACACCTGGACCGTTAAGCGATGGGCTAAGAAGAATACTGAAGGCTGGGCGGCGCATCTGGTAGCTGCTGCCAATGCGGGACTCGAGATGGTTGGTGGCGGTCTCAACGGTGAGGGTGAGGATGAAGTGGTTTTCGAATGGGTCAAACTCCGGGTGCCCTCAACCGCTGCTGGTGACGAGATCCTCAGACGATACTCCACGACCGGCGCTATATCGACAACGAGAACAAGGGCTAGATCCCAGGTCGGCTCGTCCTCCCTTGCTCCTCACGCGGGCTCCGAGAACCCTGCGAGTCGATCCCAGACCTCCCTGAGCGTCCAACCGTCCGACCAGCGGAACGGGTCGCCTTTCCCTCCTTCATCTCCTAATCTCAATTCTTCCACTCAAGCCTCACCTTTCGGCTCTCCTCGACTTGATGGTCGTCCTGAACCTGTTCGCAAGCTATCCGCGTCTGTCTCACCTTCCAGAAGAACCTCTCAGACAACGCTCGATGTCGAGGCCAATAGCATTCACGGCGGAGATCTCACCGCGAACGAAGATGAAGATTCTGACCCCGAGGATTCGGAAACCCCTTGGACGTGTAGCGTGTGGGTGAAGAAGACCGGCCAAAGACAGTTGCTCGGCACTCTCACGCCGGCGCCTCACCATCCTAAAGTGATTGGCGTTCTCAAGATTCCGATGGGCTTGGACTCGGTCTCGTTGACCGACTTCAAGGAGAAAGATTCGACCATCACCAGTAAGACTCGTTCATCAGCGGCGACCACTGCGTCGTCGAGAGAGGTCACCGCGAAGAAGGTCAAAGAGGGCATCGCGCTCAGCGAAGAGAACTTGAAGGATGTGGTTTGTGTCACTGCCATGTGGTTGGTAGCGAGGGAGGAGTTTGGTGGCTTGGGCAGGAAGAAGTCGAGAAGGGGAACTGCTGCTTAGGACAGCCCTGCGTGCGGCCCCTTGAGCGTATCTATCTTGCACGAGATGAAGATTCTCAGGAATACTGTACATACATACTTGCTGTATATACTGTTGACTTCCCATCCGGGATCCAGGGATTTCCGGACGGATCCTCCCTTTCTCGCCAAACACACAACAATTGTGAACAGTAACTCTGTACGACGGGTACAGTTAAGTTTCCGGGCGCATCTCTTGGTATAATTGTACAAATACATACATCATCTGTTTGTACATGTACAGTACGATACGATATCGATTATCAGTCATTAATGAGTGGAATTCGTCTGACATTTACTTCCAAGTTCTCCTTCAGCTTCTATCAGCTGGATGATCTCCAGTCCTCCACAATAGCGTATTTCATGATCGACATTTTGCCTCCTCCTCGCGTTGACGTTGCTCCCTCTCCAATGCAACGGCGGTCCATCAAGTATGAACTACATCAGGGCGTTGTCGTGTATTGTAACGATGCACTTGAGATGTTGATTATCTTGTGTCTGTGTCTGCGCGCACCCAGCCCAAAGGACGCGGCTGTTAGTGCTGCTGTGCCGAACGAGGATCAACATCAACATTGAACATGGCTTTCACCGATTTTTCCAACTTCGTTCTTCGTCCATTTGAGCTTTTCTTCTTCTCCACAAACTGATACACATAATCTGAGCATTTCGATGTCAGAATAGATGCATAGATCAGGCGTATAGCGAGCGAATCGATCGACTTCTCCCTCGACCCATCATCTTTCATTGCTCAGCGCAATATCTAGCGTCGCTGTAACCGTCAAATAAATGATTCGATATCCGATATCACCATGTCGATAGATATCAATTGGTCGCTCCTGTCCGAGCCCGACTATCCTACGGCAGGACCATCGAATAGCAATGGTGGACAATCATATCAAGCAGCATCCTCATCGACTGATCCCAATCTGACTCCCCCTGGCTCCGGCATCGGTTCGACTTCATCGCCGGAAGACGCCCTAGCTTCCTCTCTGATCCAGATCCTCAACGCTCAACTCTCATCAGCGAAAAGACCTTCTTTCATCGGCCCTGTGACAGTCACTTCTTTCTCATTTGGCGCGAACGGACCCGATTTGGAGATCAAGGATATAAGGGACGTATGGAGGGTGCTTGACGAAGGGGACGAAGAAGGGGATCTCGAGGCTGAGGAAGCTGAAGCTAGGAGGTTGGAGGAAGAAGCCATCGAGAGGGAGAAGGAGGAGCTGAGGAGTGAATTGGATGGTGAGAGATACGAGCTTGTTAGTCCAATCTCGAACGATTATCCCACAGCCATTGGCTACGGCAATCGCTATGATCAAGGCTGGTCAGAGACAGAGATGTACCGCGGCACGGGTCAGAACGACATGGAAATGGACATGGATGTGGATGACGAAGTCAGTCATGTGGAAGACAATTTGACTGATGTCAGATATAGGAGGAGGTCGGCAGGTGAAGGTATGATTTCTGGACGGAATCGAGGGCGAGGGCTAGGAGGTGGGAGACGGGGAGGGCCAAGCAATAGTGGCGTGTACACGCGTGCTCACGGTCATTTCAATTCAATGGCCAACGTTGTCGCCGGATCATCGACACCGGCTCGAGGGATCGCCCGATCCACCTCTAACCCCGTCGCCGTGGGATTGGTACCGACTCCCGGCTCAAGATCTTTCGTGCCATTTCATTTCGACCCTAATAACGAACCATCATTGGCTGGTGGTCTATCACAGTCGCAATCGCAATCTCATCTGCCTTCCACGCCCGGACTGTTCTCACCCAGAATAGGTATGGGCATAGGGATAGGGACGGGTCTGGGTTTTGGAGGTAGTCAAGTGGGGCTGCATACGGGCGAAACACCTTCCCAGAGAGCTGGACCGACGCGCAGTAGAGCAGGATCGGTAGCTTCGATGCCAATTCCTTCTTCGGCTGCCGCACTCAACGCCCTTCATCATCAATCGCAAGGTGGCGCTTATCGTTCATCAATATCCCGAGCACAAAGTCAAGCACGAGGAGGCGCAGGTGTATACCACAGAAAGGCGTCTAACGAGCATGGCCGCGCTCACATCCACGCTAATGTTCAGGGGAATTGGACTGAAACTCGCGATACGACTCAACTCTCGCCCCCTCCCTCGCCGCCTGCTCATCCTTCGGGCCTACCTCGACCCTCGACGACATCCTCTTCGATACCAAGTCTACAGCTACATCTCCATCTGTCCCACGCATCAGATCTCAATCTGACGCTGCTCACCTCGCTGCAGGTGAATTACCCTTCAAAGCTGTTCATGGCCCTGCCGCTCAAGCTATCCATCACTGGATTTCAGCTGGAGGGCGAGATCGTCATGGCCTACTCTGGTGACAAACATCGAGTTCACCTCACCATCTTGGATGACATCTCAAACTCAAGCTCAAACACAGCTTCATCCTCTTCAAATCCTCATTCTCAAAACACAGCCAACAACAGTACACATCCATTATCAAACCTCAATCCGGCATCTAGTCTCTCGACGGCGACAGGACCCAGCGAAGATCGACGTAACTTGCCCATTGGACAAAGGCTCCTACCGTCTCTCCAGATCGAGTCCGAGATAGGGCACGCAGACGCCCATGTTTTGAGGAACGTAGGCAAGGTGGAGAGGTTTATCGTGGATGTCATAAGGAAGACTCTGGTGGAAGAGCTTGTATTCCCCAACTTCCACACGATCGCTCTGTGATCATTCATTGTAAATCCTCCGTCAGCTAGCGTCCTAGGCTACAGCCAACATCGAGTACAGAGGGATTTCGGGTCGAGCCTGCATAGATAGATCTGCATTATCCGGTCAGGAGCTGTCATGAGAATACGCACGCCGTCATGTTAATACTGGTGTTCGAGTGAATAGCCTCTATACCTAGCATTTAGACATGTATACCATCATATCTGGATCTCTCATGCACCATCGTGCTCAGGTGTCAGCCATATATGCACAAACACATTTGCTCAACTAATGATGGGTATTCGTCCCAAACAGCTCGTAAATCTAAATGGCCTGCTAGAGGCTATGTATGGTGATGGACATAGCGAGTGGAGGTTGTTCGCGGTTCAGTATGGGGGGACCTGGCCTTTCTTGACCCAAGTCGCAGGAGGTTCTTTCCTCATTATTTTGTCGTTTAAAAAGTTGGACACCTATCGCCATCTGACGCACGGCATCGGCAACAGGCACTTAGGTGACTGAAACCAATGAGATCTCAATTCGGAAACCGAGCGAGTGATACTTAAGATGTCGCTCTTGACCACACTCGCTTCATTCCAAACACCGCTCACGATCCTCCTCGTGATATTTGGTCCTTCGCTCCTTCCCAAAGTAATCACATTCTTCCGCACGTCGACTCATCCTCGGTCTGGTCATCTATCACCCCATGGTCATCCGACTTTCCCCCGCGCAAAGCTTTCGACTACACTCAAGCTCCTCTTGGCTGTCCATACGCTATGGCTTATCTCGCACTTGGTCAGACCGCCTTACGACCTCTTCGTGGGTAACCGCCTCCCGATATTGACTAGTAACGCTCAGCTTCGCGCGGCGCTCTTCAAGTCGGTTTCGCCAACTCTTAGAACAAAGACGAACTCGGACGGGAGTCTTGGAAACTTGCCGGATATTCACCCTTTACTGGAGTTGTTATTGACCAAACTCAAAGTGTTGGAGAATAGGTACTTATACGCTCGGTACGGACATGCGGCATTGCAAGATTGCGTCTGGTGTCAGTCCTCGCTCGATTACTTGATTTTCAGCCTGCCTTGTATCGGAGGATGGTACCTCCTCGAAGCTGTTTTCATTGGGCTGCTAGGTCTCGATAGACTGTGGAATGAGGCTGGTTCTTCATCTTCGAGCCACCAAGTCGCGAGCGCTCAGCGTGGGCGCGGAGCCATTCCGGGGTCAAGCTCCAGAGAGGCGAGTCAACGAGCGTATAGGTGGAGAGGTCTGACCGGTTGGAGCCTCTTCGGAGCTGCTCTGGCTGAAGTGGGCCTCAAATATGGCTGGGAGGTCAGAGCCGTCGAAGGGGATTGTGTCCATGTGAGTCGGAGCGTGTGCAAGCGGTGTCTTTCTGAATTCGCAATCGACTTCCATATCGATCTGACCAGTTTCGCAGTCGAAGAGGGCCAAGTACTCTAATCGTCATCTTACCACTTCACTTGTCAAGGAGTACATGTTTCGGAGACTGCGCTGACATCGTTCTTCTCGCCATCGCATATCACGATCTGTATACATACACCTACAACGATCACTTTGACTGCGCACCCAGCTCGCAAGCACGATGCACACCCTCCGCACAATCTTTCTCCTCCTTCTCCCCTTCATATACGTCTATCTCCCCACACCTCGGTCTTCCGCATCGACCATCTCACCCGATGCCCTCATCCCCGTGATAAGCAACACCACCTCGACCTTACGTCTCACGGCATTAGCACGAAAAGGTATCCAGCGCTCTCCACGAACACGCGAATACTGGAGTATGATAGGTAGGAGGGAAGCGGAGCTGAGCGAGGTGATCAAGAGGGATGAAGGGGTCAGACAGGCCGTGAAAGGCTCGGGTGGGGGCATGGGACTGGATCAGGAAGCGCTGAGGAATGAGTTTAGAGCTTGGATCAGTGAGGGTTGCAGGGGGATGGTCAGGGTTGATGAGGGTGGACAAGGCGAAGGGGCGAGAGAAAATGCATCAGGTAGCTGATCTGGGCTCAGCTAGACTAGGCTAGAACCATTGATGTTTTCGAACGGTTGTTATGCACATATGGTCTGATCTCGCGGCGAATATTTGAAACTTAATGCTGTTTGGGCATCCGATATACGCACCCAACATGCTCAAGATTCAGTCATTTTGTCAGTCAGTTTTGAGGCACCGCAGTACTGGACAGACTGGCTATGATCTGATATCTGAGCTCGGTTGGATGTGAGAGTCCCCATCCATCCCTCACTTACACACATCATCCGGGCGTCTTATCAAATAAAGCTGTCATCTTCCATCACATGCCTTCATCGGGTCACCGAACGAGGTGTATGATAGGTGAGATCGCTCAGTCTGTTCTAATCGTTGAGGGTTGGAAGTCGATCGCACGGCGACCTTCCAAAGTCAGAGGTCAAGGAGAGATGTGGCAAAGAAACTAAAACAAGTAGTGTTTTTGGAAGCCTGATTGTTTCTCTCCCTTTCGACTCAGATTGGTTAGTGCTTGGAGTACCCAATTCGAATTTGAGTAAGCCAGAGCAAGCTGAGCCCGTGATTGGTTGTTATTGCTGTGATGCAGAAGCCAGGCAGGTCCCCATCCGTTACGCTATCCCATACGTAGCCGCTCCATGGACCGATCATCCACCTGCCGTCCACAGCGAAGCCCTTGGTCCACCTCGCCAAAACCCCAGCTTATTTTTTGTTGTCAATTCAGCCATTCAGAAGCCTTCAAGCTGTTTCCAAACTCAGACTCCCTCCTTCTTCATTGTCTCATTAGGGACACAATCCAGCAGATTGGTATGCAATGCATCATGCCTGCCGAACCTTCCTCCGTCGTCGTACACCCAGACCCGCTCAGCGAATCAGCCAGCCGGCTCCGTCTATGGGTCTTCGTATCCGCTAACAGCACGTCGTGGTCGGTTTGGTACTACAGAAGGGAGGAATGATGATAAGTAGCTCAGTCAGCGTTATGATCAACCAAGTCAATGGATGAATGTACAAGGAAGCCAACGCAAGAGGGATCGGAAGATAGAGAGATCATCCCTGGAGTACAGGGCCGCACGGATGGATGAGAAGACATGATATGGCATGACAGGATAGAGGGAGAACTGTGAAGGTGATGATGAAGATGATGAAGACATACCAGGGAATGTAGTGGGGATCCGCTCGGCTTGCTTGTAGCCCAGTGATTTTCGGATGGGAGGTACGACCAGTACCAAGGCGGGGCCTATTGACGTTCACATCGGGGAAAGACATATTGTCAGCAAGTGGATCTCAGTTGATGGGCCGATAGTTGAGGCGGACCGTATGTTCTCAGGACGAAAGGTAGAAAGTGAGGAATAGTCTGTGACGACGAGTCAAAACAAAGAAGCCGAGCCGGGGTATCCAACCAGCTCTACTACGCCTCGTGGTTTCCAGGTATGGCAGTCGAGGGAGGATTCTGAGTCATGTCTTGGCACTCAAGCTGCCCGCTCACCTGAGAATCCAATAGCGAGCGACCAGAAGATGACGGGCGACTCGTGAGCCATTCGTTGCTGCGATGTGTCAATCCGAGAGTTGAGCAAAACAGAACAAGACAACAATGGCATCAGCGTCATACCGTTGCTCACAGAGCGGGAAGAGGGTGTTAATGATGAGGGGGACAAACAACACCCACCAGATTTCGGTAGATGGTGGACATTTTGACGTCTGATATGAGGGTTGCGCGGACCGATTCAGCGAGAGACAGACAAGACAACAGCGTTATTGAGTCTTCGAGATCAGATAGTTCGAACATAGCATACGTGATCTGAAGCCTCTAGACTACCTTACGCCAAACCAACAGACGACGAACGAGATTCCATCCAATCCAAACCACAGTAAGGAGGGCGGGATCAAAGTGGACCCAAATCAAACGTTTACGTAAGGTCTTTACAAAAAGTTGAACAGACCAAAAGTTTTGCAGCACACAGATACAGATACAGACTGCATGCAATGCGGCTCACTCCCCCTTCCACCCGTTCCCCCTCCTTCCTTCTTAGCTATATAGTGACTATCTACCTTCTGTTCTTGTCCTTTCTTGCAGATCACACATACCCCTGCCAGTACCACGATCCACAATGGCAAAGGGCAAGAACCATGATAGGAAGGCTAACCCTGGCTTCGGCAAGCAAAAGCTGAAGTCGGGGGCTAGCGGTGGGGAGTTCACAATGAAGAGGGTCAAGGGTGAGTCGATGCTCCGTTATACGTATCACGATCATACCTTCCCCCGCCGACCGGGCCTCATCGTTCATCAGAGCTTCAACACGACGCATCTCATCGTCGAGGTGTCGCTAGAGAACGTGGGTCATGAACATAAGCTGATCATTTAGACTCCCTTGCTTGGTGTTATAGGTGAAAACTTCTACCGAGATGCGAAAGCGGCGTCCCGAGTCAAGATGCTCAACGGTGGTAAAGCCGTTCGGGACCGAGACGGAAAGATCACCGAGGCTGCTGCGTTCCAGAAGACGGAGAAGGAAACTGAGCCTGGACGAGTCAAGCCCGACAGGCGATGGTTCGGTGAGTCAGCGCATCATCCTGCCCGAAATAATTCCACTGATGCGTATCTGGCACCTGCAGGCAACACTCGAGTTATCTCTCAGACTGCTTTGGACCATTTCCGAACTGCATTGAAGGAGCAGAAAGCCGACCCGTACTCGGTCCTGCTGAGACGGAACAAGCTGCCCATGGGTCTGCTGGAGGATGAGTCGAAGTCTGGCGGCAAGGTGTGTTAGCTTGCTTACTCGTCTTACGTTGATTTTAAGCTGACTCACGACGGCTTTCGCTGATAGCGCCCACATATCGTCGAGACTGAGCCTTTCTCAAATACATTTGGACCCAAAGCTCAGCGAAAACGACCTCATCTCGATATCGGCTCCATCGAAGAGCTGGGAGAGTCTTCCGCCGCCAAAGCTGCTGATATCCCTGAAAGCTCAATAACACCTCGTGAGTCACTGGCTGTCCGATACTATGCATCCGACTCGCAGCTGACACATGCATCATGCACTATAGAGGGCGCTGAGACAGCCGACTTGGCCGACGTATACCACCCCACTACCTCAACGATGCGAGAACCCATCTATGCGAAAGGTACCTCCAGACGTATTTGGGGAGAGCTGTACAAAGTGCTCGACTCGTCAGATGTCGTTATCCATGTCCTCGATGCGAGAGATCCCCTCGGCACAAGGTGTAAGCCCGTTGTCGAGTACCTCAGGAAGGAGAAGGCGCACAAGCACCTGGTGTACGTGCTGAATAAGGTCGACCTGGTACCTACCTGGGTTACTGTGAGTGTTGGAAGTAACTTTCCATCGCTTTGATCCCTGTTTTTTTTTTCGTGTCTTGTACTGCGCACCTCGGTAGTCTTGCTGTATGTTTCTTCTCTATACCCTTCCCTCTCACACGTCCCACACTCCAGTCAGGGCTAGACGCACGCTTCGGCAAATATACGCATCTGGACCGTTACGAGAGTGGAAGAACGAGCATTTTCCCCGCCTTATACCCCACCTCCGACCTTCGTTTTGAAGGTTCATCTTGGAGGCCAAAAAACCGGTCGTCCGTTTTGGGCACTGGTGAGGGGTCAGGGGATTATGGTGGTTGACCCGATTGAGTTGGGATTTGGATGGACCGATTTCTCTGGTCGTTAATTATCTAATCCGGATCCCTTGGTTTGTGGTCAGACATTTCTATACGTTTTCTGCGTTGTTTTCCACCTCTTGAATTACTTACTGAAAAGCGTCCAGCGCGCACAGTCTTGCTGATCAAGTGTACCAACATCGCAGGCTCGATGGGTCAAACATCTCTCCCTTTCCGCACCTACCATCGCTGTACACGCTTCCATCAACAACTCGTTCGGTAAAGGATCCCTTATTCAACTGCTTCGACAGTTTTCCGTCCTCCACTCCGACAAGAAGCAGATCTCAGTCGGCTTCATCGGTTACCCTAACGTTGGCAAATCCAGTATCATCAACACCTTGAAAAAGAAGAAGGTCTGTACTGTCGCTCCTATCCCTGGTGAAACCAAGGTATGGCAGTACATCACTCTGATGCGACGAATCTACCTCATCGACTGTCCCGGTATCGTACCGGTCTCCGCCAAAGATTCCGATACCGATACTGTATTGAAGGGTGTTGTAAGAGTGGAGAACCTTGCAACTCCCGCCGAGCATATTCCTGCTCTGCTTGAGCGAGTACGACCGGAGTACATCGAGCGAACGTACGGTCTTCCTCATGTTGAGGGCGGATGGCACGGCGAGAAGGGTGCCGCCATCCTGCTCTCGTCCATCGCCAAGAAGTCGGGTAAACTGCTCAAGGGCGGTGAACCTGATCAAGAGTCGGCGGCCAAGATGGTTCTCAACGATTGGATCCGAGGAAAGATCCCCTTCTTTGCCGCTCCTCCAGCGAAGGCTGCAGCCAAGGAGGGTGAGGAGACCGATAAGGTCGACTCTGCTCAGCAGAAAGAAATGGAGGAGACGAAGGAAATGCTCGAGGAGCAGGAGCGATCTCTGGGCAAGATCTTGGGTCAGAAGCGGGTCAAGGGTGTAGAGCAACCCATCAGCAAGATTGTAACGATGACTAAGTTCCTTGGTGACGATGCTAAGCGACATGCAGACGACGAGGAGGATCTCAAGGATGTTGAGATGGGTGAAGCGGCCGACGGAGATGAGGACGAGGAGGATGAAGATGACGCGGAGGGTGATGAGGAAGGTGGCGAGCTCGCCTGGGATGATATCTTCCCTGGAGAGGCCGGTCCTTCCACCTCTAAATTCGCTGGTCTACCCGTAGACGTTGAGGGCGATGAAGAGGAGAAGGACGAAGAGGAGGACGAAGATGAGGAGGTTGAGGACGAGGACGAGGACGAGGAAGATGAAGATGAAGACGATGAGGAGGTGGCGATTGAATTTGCGCCTCCTTCTGCCAAGAAAGCTGGCAAGCGAAAAGGTGAGCTGGCGCAATTGCGTGGTGGTGCAAGTACCTCGCTGTCCATCGTAGCAAAGTTGACCTTTGGTTCACTCTACCACCTTAGCCGTCGAAGTGGAAGACGACGAAGAAGAAGAAGAAGCTTCCCGATCCGCTGCCAAGAAGGAGAAACGAATGACGACGAATAAAAAGAAGTCTGAGAACTTCTATACGCATGCGGTGAGTTCGCATAATACAGCGTTCATGCAAGAACATCTTACTGATACTAACTGTTTCTTCTCTCCGCGTTATACAGAACGTCAAGAACAGGAATCGGGAGAGGAAGATCCCCAAGAATCCCGGGAAGAGACATAGAGACGGCGACGAGGAGCCCACGGGCAAGAAACGGCCGAAGAGCAAAAAGTATTGATGAGGTGTGGTCGTGTCGTAGGATTTTATTTGCATCTTTTTTTGGTAGTCACCTCGCTTCGGATGGTCGATTGATCACCTATATGTATTCCTGTATTCTAGTGGCATCCACATGAGAAGCAGTGACCCTGCTACGATAATCTGGTGACCTGGCCAGGAGCCATCTCTCACCGTGTGCACGATCTATGGCGATAACAACAAGGAATGCGATAGCCGTTAGCCACCAACAAAGTCTCGACCACAGGATAAACGCACAGAGGACAAGGGCCGTCATGTCATTTGCTATAAGGAGAAAAACTTGTTCACCCGATCCCTGTACGAGAGTACCTGTTTGGATGAAACGCGTCTCGTCCTTGTGTTCCCTGAAAATCACTTTATTAGCGTTTATTGTTTATTTATTTTGCCTGTCAACCCTCCTCTCCTGTCTGCCTCTGTCTGCCTTGCCTTTGTACGCGTGCAGTACAGTGCAGTGTACTAGTACCCTTCCCCTTCCCCCTTCCTTCCTTTGCACCTTTATGATCTGTTACATTTATTTCCCTCGAACGTGACAAAATTCAAGAGCAAAAAGACGCGAATCCTGCTTACTAGTATCCTGTCTGCTTCCTGCCCTGCACCAAACGCGACTACTAGGTTACTTCCTCCTCCTCCTCTCTTTTGCATGGACCAACACGATCGCCTGCTAGCTACTGTAGCAAAGAATCAACTTCGCAGTCATTTCAAGATGACGAGATGCATGCAATCTCATGTAATGTCACCGCATCATCTTAGCGTTGTTCTATTCTTGTTAACCTGACAGACAAGCAATTTGTTTATTGTTTGTTGCTCATCCTCGTTTGGAACAAGGAAGCCTTTGCCTTTGCCTTTGATAGGCCACACCTGCCACCCAGCTCTCTCTCACTCTCACTCACGCTCACTTGCACCGCCCCAGAGGCAGGCTATATACCTCTCGTCCTCACCACACACGCAACACGACACGACATTCGCCACAAACAGGAATCCGAAACACGGACACGAGTTCCGAGCGACTTTACCCAACGCACGGTCCTTGCCTGGCCTGGCCTTTGAGTGAGTGATTTGACGTCCTCACCTGAACTGGCCCTATTGTCTTCTTCATACCCACATGTTTCCATTCCTCAACGATCAACCCTCCCCTTCTTTTTACATCGCATCGATTGACACCGTCTTTGTTATTGGCCCTTCGCTTCTCGTTCTGACCCTATAGATCACCGACTCACTTGACGCTCTTTTCATAACGACACGAATACACAACGACAACCTTCGACTGGTTCGATAAACAGGAGATATCTGATCGAGCTCTAGTCGACGCCCACTGACTTCAACAAAAAGCTTAGAAGAGGGACGAACATCTTATATATCGACAACAATCCTCAGCTTGAAGCCTAGCCTGGATAAGATCGCTTCATACAGTACCGCGGGGTTCGATTAGAATAACTACCCAGAACAATAAAGAGCCCAACGTCCGACCGCCCGCCCGCCCACTGAGGATCGTCTCATACACCATGGACGGATCACATCTCGCCCACTTGCTCAGGCGATCCCGCCTCCGTTCGTTCGCCGCTGGTCCGGGCCACGTTGATATACTCGCCGCGCGATCACCCAACGAGTCTCTCGGAGATAACGTACCTCGACAAGCTGCCGAAGAGATGATCGAAAGAGGAGTAGACGGTGTTCTGGAGAAAAGACAGGCTATCTTGGATTCGAACAACCCTCACGTTCACTCTGGTGCTGGTGTAGCTGCCTCTGTGAGTCACGAGCGTATCCCCAGAAATATCTATGTATAAACTTCTTGATTCAGCAGTCTAGCTGACGTGTAATGTCGGTGCGGCCTTGGCTATGTCAGAGCACAAAGGCGGTCGGAACAGCTATTGCTCAGAGCACCCAGAGACAGGCCGCTCAGGCTGCTACGGTCGGTACAACCCGAACTACCGTCAATGTCGTGGAAACTCAGACTAGGGCAGCCACGTCTGCGTCAGCCAAGGCTACGCTTGAGGCCGTCACCAGCTCATCGAGGAAGACAATTGACTTTGGGGTAGGTGTCGATACCAGCCTGCATTCGCCCCGACAGCGTGCTGATTGTACCTATCATCCTTCCTGTACGATAGTCGGCTACCACGTCTAGCTCTGCAACACCTCAGACGAGTGCAACTCCCTCTACCACCTCTACTTCCCCATCTTCCTCCGCCACGCCATCTACCACTTCCACCTCTGCGGCGCCATCCATCACTTCGAGGACCTCGATTTCGACCACGTCAACCACTACTTTCAGCTCGACCTCTTCTTCAGCCAGCGTCCGAGCTATCACGTCGACGATATCAACAAGTTCCGCCAACCCCACTTCAACGCTTGACGCCGCAAAGGCAGGATCCTCTTCTTCAGGGTGAGTGAACGCGTCATGCGAATTGTTGCTGCTGCTTCTTCCAAAGAAACTTTCGCGGCTGACTTTGAGTATGCACAGCATGTCGACTGGTGCCGTTGTAGGGGTCGCCTTGGGAGCTATCGTGGGCTTGGTCGTGGTTGGATCCTTTATCGGATGGTTATACGTAAGTCGAATTGTTACGTCGCGGTCCAGTTGGAATGTCACATGACCCAATCAATATAATCAATATCCGTGACATAAATGTCTCACTATCATGCGTCATTAGCCGGTTCCACCGTACATGTGGGCATATCACTGACTGGCACATGATTTGTCTTCTTTTGCCGTTGCTTTTGCTTATCATAGCGAAAATGGACTGCTCGTTCATACAACTCCCAAGCGCCTTGGTCCAAGATCGATGACGATATCACTCCCTTCCCGCACAATGGCAGCAATGAGAAATTCGAAAGATATACGGATGGAAACGACGACATTTACGGTGGATCTGCCGCGCCTGTGATTGGATCTCGACGAGCTTTGGCCATGGCCAGAGATAACGCTTTCAACCACGATGGCTCTCTCCGTGATTCCGCGATGTACGACCGAGGTGACAATCGTGCGGGAGTAGGAGCAGGCGGTCAGCCAGTCGCGTACAGTCCTTACCCCCAATTCTCGTCTGACTCTGGTGCTGCTTACGGGCTCGACGCGCAAGGAAGGCCTTACAACGGTCAAGCTGGAAGGACACCCATGCTTCATACATACGAGAATCAATACGTCAATGACCCATACTACGACAACTCGCCTCCGCCCAACTCCCGACAGCTCGTGAGCGTGAACGCCCATCCTTATGCCGATGTTCCCATGCCCACTCCCGTCCCCATGGGTCGACCGGCAGCACCATCCACTGCCGCCGAGTTCGCCCAGATGGAAGACTTCGCCGATGAACCTGAACCCCTTACGCCCGGTCTGGCTTACACCTTTGACGAACCTCATACGCCTACGAACCAGACTGCTGCCAGTGATGGCCGCGTAGCGGGTCGAAGTAGGGTGTCGATGACGACACCTCAGGCACCGCGAGTATTGTCCCCGACCGAATCCGTACAGGCTCACGATTACATCCCAGCTCCTCCTCTTGCTGTCCCGCCCCCTGCTGCTTCCTCTACTAGTTCTGCTTCACTCGCACCTATGCCTTTGCCTCAGTTCGCGCCGCTCTCGCCCTTGATGAATGACTTTGATTTCAAGCGCAGGTCTCAACCTCTGCCCATGTACGAAGATGAAGCTTCAGTTCAGAAGAGGATGTACGGCGAAGTGGCCAACACAGCTGGTATCTCTGAACCCGTCACTCCTGCTTCCGCTCAGCCCAGTCCCAACCTTCAGAGTGGATTGCATGACTCTATCAATCCCACCGAGTCATCTTTCTCCGCTACCGCCCCTCACGCCGATATTTCGGGCTCGACACTGCCGTCCTCGTCTTCATTGCCCAGACTGCCAGAGTTCACTCTCGCCCCTCCTCAGCCTTATCAGCACGGTCAACCGCTTTCCCCGCTCAACGAAGTACCGACTCCTCTCTCTACAGCTTCGACGGGTGAACCGCTCCTCAATCCATTCGACCTGCCCACCCCCAGACTGAGAGCCGGTCTCCAGGAGAACCAAGCGACTCAGGGCATCGAGGGAGAGGCGCTCGCTCCTCCTTTCAGTGCCTCCACGAGCGGTGCTACCGGTTTCCCTAGCCCTGCGTACCCTCCGCCAAGCCCCGGCGGCATGAGCGTACCTGGTTCGGTGACTGACTCGCCTAGACGGTGGGATTCCGGCATGGGTACGCCGAAAGGCAGGGCCGTCAGCGTCAACTACGATGAGGAGGATGCCTATGGAGGTATCTGAGGGGGGTTACGATTGCTTCGATCGCTTTGTCCGGAATTCTAGAGGGTCTTGGTAGATGAGCGAAATCGCTTTGTCCGGAATTCTAGAGGGTCTTGGTAGATGAGCGAAATCGATTTGCCTGAGCAGACGTCCCGTTTGCAGATTGCTCTGCGCGAATGAAGGAGAGCCGGAGAGGATTACCCAACACTACGCAGTACATAGTCTTATATGTCGTAGTCGCGATCATCTGATCGACCGATCATGATTCAGTCCGCGGTTCTTTCTAGATCCAGATCCCAAGCAATACTTCGACCAACTCTCCTATATATGATCTTTATAAAAAGCGCTGTGCGTTTATGTACCTATACCAATCCATTTGATTATGTGCAAGTCAAAGCTAGATCATGAGGCATAAATCGTGAGTGCTGTATCGGTGCGTCACTACAGCAGGGCCAGGCGGTCAGGTCAAACCGCAGCGTCAGTCGCAGTGACTGACATTTGGCTGGACTGAGAATCTAAGCCAAGTCGCGCAACGATGATGATCGCACTGATTCGACTTATACCGTATATACATAGGTTTGGGAAATACTGATAGTGGGGAAACGATGTACAGTACACTCATGTTGATTATTGTTGTATTTTTGTCGATCGATATTACCTATGAACATAACATGATTGGTAGAGGTATATGCTATGGATTAACTGACAAATCTGAATAATACTTGGGGTTTCCCTAGACCAGAAAACGAGATACTAAGATGATTCGACACGATAGATAACTTCACAGCGCTCTACGCTCCGACATGGATCACTGCTTCCTCTAATGGACTGACGCCCAGCGTCCCTCATTGCCCCGACTTGACTTCCGTGGTCCTCGATGACTTATGCTCCAATGACACGACTTCCTACGACAGGGTCGCTTGTCGACCACATATTCCGGGTAACAGTTGACTCTAAAGAGTCACGACATGCTTCACTGGCAGATATTACTCCAGGCGACAACCTACACTTTGACCCTCTTGCCTTTGTCCATCCCTGGAATATTGCCCCTCAGACCCGCTGTGAGAGCGCTCGTCGAGCTGCTGACGGAACCGGGACCAGGGGTTGTGCTACCACTTCTCTCCCTTGTTGTTCGATTATGTTTACTGCTGTTCCCACCAATTTCAATGGACCCATCTTGCTTCTGATCCTTAGTGGTTGCCGATTCTGAGCTCGAGGTTGATTTCGCCTTGATATGAGATTCACCTCCTGGGGCTACTTGGGTATTGGCCTGGGCGGCGTTGATCAAAGTACGAGCAGGCGTTTGACGAGGCTTGAACCCGCCTGCCATCATCCTCGCCATCGGACTTTGATTGCTGGTACCGCCACCCGATCCAGCCGCTCCGTAACTGCCGGGTGCGCTGGAGTTCAGTCGGTTGGATCGTGGTGTGACAGGCTGAGCGGCAAAGGAGCGCTGTTCCATACCCCTGATGGGGATTGTGGAGGATTGGTCGCCCTTGGCCAGACTTGATCCGATCGTACGGATGGACGACCTGGGTTTCCGTTGATGGTGGTTATGATGCTGATATCGATGAGTGCGGATCGCATTGCCGTTATTCAGCGGCGCGAGATGCTCGAACGATGATGACGGCGAAGAGAATGAGGCAGAGATCGGCGCCGGGAAAGCCGACTCCACTTGTGGGGCAGGGTGGAAAGGTCGGTTTCGGCAATAGCAAGTAAGGAAGAGGATTCGCTTTTGGCGCCTGAACGTTCAGACAAGCATGAGTACAGAAAAACATTATTGCAATGTGTTTCTACTTGCCGACTGATTGCGCGTTGACTCACTTGCTGTAGAAGAAGTAGTTTGCGCTCCATAGCAGACCGCCTACCCTCCTCTCTCTACCGACGGCCCAGTCTCCGCTTTCGCTTAATCTCCTAGCGGCCGCCACGCCACCATTCGCGTCGCCGCCGCCGCTGGTGGAGTTCTGTCTTGCCATGGGCACGGATTCCAGTTTTTCCTCATCGACATCCAGATCCATCCCGCCTACACCCCAATTAGGCGGGATCTCCGCGTCGCCATCCATGTCCATGGCGAAATCCTCGTCCGCCTCGTTCAAGATGTCATCTTCCTCTTCGTCGGATGTATCGGTCGATGCATCGATATGGGGATCATATTCAGGTTCGGGGAACCACGAGTAGACTTCGCATTCGTCCATGGGGACGACTTCGTTCAGGATTCGATACAAGTCTGCATTAGGCACTGAGGGTCCGAGGTTAGGCGAGCTGTTACTTGGCGATGCTTGCGGAGGACTTCGATTGTTGCCCGAAGTACTCAAGAGACTGACAGGACTGAGGAAGACGCTGCAAGTAGAAGACCGAGTCATTGAGCTGATGCCAACTATATAGGTTATTGGTTATAGATAGGGTCCGTTTAGCTCACGGTGTTGTTCCGGCGCCGGAGGATCCAAGCAGGCTCCCGCTCAGATACGAAAGCACTTGAGCAGCTGAAAGTTCGCGGGTGAAGTGGTCCGGTCGGAGAGACGTGAAGTCGTGGTCGGGAAAGGCGGCGTTGAGGGTTGATACGAGTAGGAAGTGGACCTTGCTGTAAGTTGACAGAGCTGGTCAGATATCGCACCATCTGGAAGCAATCACGCATCTGCCTCACCGGGATTCCTTCTCGTCCAGTCTACCGAAGCATGAAGCGAGTCCGGCCTCGCGCATCTCGGGGGAGAAGCTCATCCTAAGACGGAGTGCGATGATCTGTCAGCATCCTGACACTGCACATGATGGTGATCGGTATGATCAGAAGGAGCAGTATAGGAAATACCGGACCAAGTAATAAAGGGTAGTATGTCGAGGCTCCAACTTACTCCTCCATGCCCTCCTGTTCACTCATATAAGCCTCCTCACGCTCCTTGAAAGCCCTCTTCTCCTTGCCCACTGGCTTGACAGAGTACGCCTCGAACCTGACATGGACGCGAAGATCCGATGTGCTGTCCGAAGAGAGCGAGGAGGAAAGCTCATTGAGCAAGGGGTAGTCGAGGTATTTCATCTTGTAGATTCGTGCCCGGCAGCAGTATTGGGTGTTCCAGAGCTCTCGCTCGAAGCTCTTGACGAGAATGAGAAGGTTTGCTATCGGCGGATCAGGTCGATACGAATGATTCCGACGAGGAAATATCGAAGGTGGCCTTACAGATATGTCGTATAGTCGTTGCGTTACGCTTGCTCGGAGCTGCCGAAGAAAGGATGAGGTTGGAGTTTCGGGTAAACCGCGTGGTAACGATGGGATTGACCTGTGTATGAAAGTACGCCTTATGTCTCCTCTCCTCTCTTGTAGACGTATTTACCCTGTGAAAGGATGTCGCAACACCGCGCCTAGTCTTTATGCTTTGTCCAGTGCTTGGCTTTAACTGTAGGTGACCAGCACTAGCTATGACTGCTGAGTGTTTGTGTTGGTTTGTTGTTATTGCGTTGCTGATGTACGAACGTTCGTCTGTCGTCTGTCGGCCTAGCGCAGGACGCGTCGCCCGATTTGTTGTTGTGGATTGACTGGTTATCGCTTATCTTCTCGATGTCTGGGAGATATTTGAGTGGGTTGGCTTAGTATAGACCCCAAGGGGTACATCGGACGATCATTGTTGGTTGAGTGAGGTAGGTGATAGAGTGTATGGTGGAAGTTGTTGCTGCAAGAAGAGGAAGAGGAACGAGAAGATGCTGATGATGAGAGAGTACATGATGATTGCATGATTCCACTGCGCATGTGTATGTATGCTTGCTTACATTCCGGTGAGTGTCTATGGTGGGGGATATCGTCATGTCATGTGCGATAAGTCAAGTGCGACAGGCTCTGCTCCGATGCCTCCTTATCCTCCTTATCTCACTATAGTGTAGAGTAGGCCGAAAGTGGTATTATCAATCTTGTAAATAAAGGGTAACCGCAGCTTGCAGCTTTGGCCCCCTTTTCACACTGCTTATTACACATTACCTTGTACCACACACCCTGAATTAGAAATGTCAAAACGCAAGGGGTTAGGGATTAGAACACGCATTCCTAATGAGTCCTGCAGGTAATTGGCGGGGCAAGCGGGGGATCGCATCGGGATTAACGGCGAGGAATAGGTTTCATCGCTTATCACAACTTCGATCTGCTTGTAGTGGGAACATCACTGACTCGGGGGGTCATGGAACATCACGTACAAATTACATGGAGAATTATTATCAAGCTAGTCGGCTCATGAGCTCAGAGATCGATAGGGGGGTGTACAGGATATCATCGAGATTTCAGATTCAGCTTAATGCTGGACGACAAATCGCGGCTCATCCGCCGCCGCCACTTCAGCAGCCTCGGTACTACTAGACAGAGCATCGTTGGTGGCCCGTCCGACCGAGGCCTTCTTCTTCTCATCCAGTTCCTTCCGCTGCCAAAGACTAGCAGCGTGCATCCACCTGCCGCCGGGATTCCTGGGTCTCTGATTAGGCTCATCGTAAACGTCGCTTTCTCGATCATGGTATCTACTCTTGCGGAGATGATCGGATTTCTCCTCCGTCAAGACGTGGTTCAGCTTCGTGAACGATGATGTCGAAGGCTTGTCTGCGTCAAGTGACAAAGCCGGTGCTCTAGCATCGCCGTCGAGATAGTGTACTACCCCAGCTGTCGACATCGAGGTGTCGCGAGAGGGAGATGGGGAGACGTGGACTGGCACGGATCCATAATGGACCAATGATCGTCCGTTCCTGAGCTTCTTCTTCTCCTTTGGACGATAAGGCAGGTTGTACTCGGTCCACTCCTTATCTTCGCCGTCCTCTGAGGGGGCACCGTCATCGTCTTCGGTGGGCATGTCACCATAGTATGGGCGGTCGGGCTCGCAGAGGAATGTGGTTCGAAGATCAAAGGTGATGATTGGCTGCAAGGTCTGGAAGGTTGTTTCGAAGCTTGGGAAGTCATTCCATAGGCTTCATACGTGAGCAGAAGAAGAACGAAGCAATCGAATTCCCAAGCACAGTCAGCGAAGATTTCCGACTGTCAGAGGTATGCGAGGACGTTGATGGGTCTCGCCACCGGAAATCACTCACATAGGCAGATGAACTTGGAAGTGATAGACATCGTTGCCCAATTCCTGATCCGCCTCGATATCATACCTGGTACCCATTTCCTGCGGCGCGAGTGGCCATCTCCCTCCAAAGCCTCCGTATACCGTACAGTGCACTCCCTCTCCCTTCTCATTATCTTCCATCTCCTTCCTCCTATTGTCCAGCTCCTCGTCGCTGGGCACTTGAAGCATCTCCATCCACTTCCCGTCCCCTGGTCCACAAGATCTTCTGATCCCGCTCCGACCACCGCGTCTTCCTGAGCGAGACTCGACCAAGGACTGGTATTCCTCATCAGAAGAGATGAAATTGTAGACCCATGTCACGTTGCGCGCCGTCCTCAGTCGCGCTTGCAAGAAAGTCGGGTATTCAGTGCCGTTACCTGATCGAGTGAGAGTCACATTCAAGGTGACATTTTGACCTGTCGTCAGAAGCACATACAGGTGGTGGCAGGAGACATCAGCTTTACCTCCCAAGTCATAGGTGGGTACCCGCACGCCTTCCAGGGTTGCTCACCCTGTACGAAAGACACATCGTCGGCAGTCACTTCGACCTGGAATTCGGCGAGATTGTCCTTGTCCTAAGATATTCAAGCAGTATGAAGGACCATCAGCGACTGTGGCTCATGGAGAGAGCTTCCTCGACCTCCAAAGAACGGGTATGCAAACAGCTGACATTTCTCACTTACACAATCGGGTGCCTGGGTCTCCCACGATCGCCATCCTTGTTCTTCTTCTTCGTCTTCTTCATGAGTCCCTTCGGAACGGGGCGATGCAAGTTGGACCGTAGCAGGCCATTCCGCCCTCTCCGTCTGGTAGGACAGTCCCGCACCGGCGCCGTCCTGCTTCCATGGGATAGGGTCGGGCAAGAACCCGGATTGGCCTGCTGGGATATCCAGAGTAGTACCATTCTTGAGGTGGATCAAGTGGTAGTATTCCAAGAGGGTCTCAGTGTTAACCATCTGGTAGGGTCCGCGAGACGATGTTAGCAATTGTCTGTCAGCCCTTGTGGCGCGATAACGTTGTATGAAGAAGGCGATGGTGGTAACTCACCTGCTCGTGCTGGCCTTGATCCATCCCATTCCAATGAGTAGAGGTGATCGGAGGGAACTATCTCGCGCGCAATTGGATGGCTCATTTAGCATATTTAGCATCACACTGGAATGATGACCTCGGGTTCTTTCTCATAAAGCCCGACCCCAGCTTAGCAGACGCGAGGAGGGCGGTCGGTACAAGCACAAGCAGCCCTCCGCTTGGCTGACTAGTTGGCAACAGGTTCGGCGGGTCCTTAACTCACATTCGTCGATGGCACGTGCACAAAGAACGATTGGACCTGGTTGATCACCTCAGTGTCAAGCGGTGGACCCCACGTCCGAGGATCCGCACCGAGTGGCGCATCGTCATAATCAGGTCCTTGGTCTACCTCGCTTGTGGAGGAAGCTTCGTTCGGCCAGGTGTTGGTTGGCTTGAACTGGAGTGTTTGACTGAGATCGAAGACGACACGCTCGGAAGCCTTGACTGTCCAGAGAGACTGGTTTTTCATCGCGAGATCTACGAGTGAGCGTGATCGAGCCTGTCAGCTTCACCCACGCTGATGGCCAAGCCGAGCACCCAAGTTTCAACGAGAAGCTTCTCGTCGATGGAGGATTCAATCACGTGTACAGAGATTGGAGAGCAAGGAGTCGCCGTTTCCAACTTACTATACTCCTCCAATTTCTCCTCAAACTCCTGATACGGTGAAGTGTAGGGACCACCGACAAAGTACACGTCGTTCCAGTCCCTCTGTCTATCCAGCTCGGCATACATCGATGCGTTCATCCGAGGCTGAATCGGTCGCTTGGGGAGTTCTGTGTTCTTCGATCTGCATCGACAGTCAGATGGTCAGTCTCTAATCCTTTTGGTGACGGCCAGACTGAACTTAAAAGCAGATACACTGGGGGTGAATATGTTTAGACAACCCGTCGATTGTGGTCAGTGGTACACACCGGATTTTGACGATGGCTCTCTCCTTGAACCTCAAACCGACGTCCCAGCCAACAATATCCCCACATGCACTTCCATTCACAGCCAACCTCGCCTCGGCGGGTATGACACTATCGGGCTTCAGGTCAGGTGCTCGAACCCATGATCGGACATCGCACGCCCATTTGGCGTCCTCGATTGATACTGCGTCGAGGGACGTCGAATCTTCGGCGTCAGGATACGAGTAGATGTCCGAGAGTAAATGCGGAGAGGCCTCTTCGGCTGGTCTGAAGAAGGGGACGTGGAACGCTCGAGTTACGAGTAGGCTCAGGAGAGCCGTGGTGATCCACAAGTTGGACTGCACCATCGTGGTGAATATACGCCGGGAAGCGAGCGGTTCAGAGGACACGATCCCGTCGGGTCAGCAAGTCAGATGCGAAAGACGAAAGTAGAAAACGCAAAGTATCGATCTGGGGCGAAGGCGAGAATGTGTGAACAAACATGTAATATATACATGTCTTCAGCACAGCTCGCTCGTTGTTTCGCTGGTAGCGGGAATATCTTGCGGATGACCAGCACATTATTAGCACAAAACAGTGGGCATCACACCGCTCTCATGGTATGCTGATGTATATCCTGGGAATGTTTCAGTTGACTCAACCAGGTATCAGGGGTGAAGTCCAGTCAGCTTATGTCGCAAACGTGAGTGTGATCCTGACGACACGGCCTTCTATGTATATCAGGAACGATGATAGCCCTGGTGAATGTCTAAATGGCCCATATGGGAATAGCATGAGACGGCGTGGCATGGCGATGCATGGAAGCACAAATGCACTCAAAGTAGCCAAGTGGCGTCCGTTCTGCCTATACATACAGCTCACTCTCTCTGCTCTCCCGTACCCGCTCGGCTCGGCCGTTGAGCCGCGACACCGAGCAGGATTTGTCGGTTAGTCGTTGGTCGGCGGCGGAGATGAGCGCTTCCACCGAGGCCTAACACGGGACAAGGAACAGGCGCCTAAAGTACATCGGCGTATGCTTGTCCATGGTTATGTTGTTATGTATACATAATCAGATTCTGATAGGATAGGCACCGCACAGCACTCAGCACGATCGATAACCTCGACAATTATCAATCATCTCGGCTCTCCACTTTTTTGGGTGGATCAGATACAACTTAGGGCTTTGTATCATCCTATCACACCATCGGCAGATCATCTATCTCATCAGCATACATTCCACAAGGTTCATTGCTTGTGTCCGGAAATCATCAGCTATCAAGAATATTCCTACATAGGCCTTGTGACACGCTCATCGGCTAAAACAACAGCAAGCACCTGGGACCAAGATGAACCCCATCGCCGTTCGACCGCTTTTCAGCGCATCCCGCCTTCGATCCGTAGCTTCCGCTTCATCCACCGCGCGAAGTGCCATCCGATCGACTCGACGAACGCTCGTCACACCCACCAACCCCGTCAAGGCGACCGTATCGAACGTAACCTCTGAGCATGTTCGAGAAGATCCCGGAGAGCTGGAAGGTGGGGAATCGCTCGCCAACGAAGGAGAAAGTGGCAAAGGTGTGTTGTACGGCTCATACATTGCCTGAATATATTACTATCGTCCTCATCTGAAGACGCGGTCAATGGCTGATAACCGCTTACCTTGTCTTACAGAGATGTTCGGTTTCAAGCTGAACCCAGTCGCCACTAAGACCGGCGGCCACGCCAAATCTGCCGGACGACCGATCTACCTCGATATGCAAGCGACAACACCGATGGACCCCCGAGTATTAGACAAGATGCTCCCTTACTTCACCGAGCAATACGGAAACCCTCACTCAAGGACACACGCATACGGATGGGAAGCCGAGAGCGCCGTCGACGAGGCCAGGCAAGAAGTGGCCAGTCTTGTTGGCGCTTCGGCCAAGGATATCGTATTCACGAGCGGAGCCACTGAGAGTAACAATATGATTATCAAGGGTATCGCCAAGTTCCATCAGGCTAAGAGGAAGCACATCATCACGACGCAGACTGTGAGTGGGCATGTAGCTTGATGCTATCAACACCTACTCTCTGTCGAGTTTGCTTGTTTCGCAAAGTCGCAAAGTCGCTGACAGCCTACGTTGTCTTTCTCGTCGTCCAGGAGCACAAATGTGTACTCGACTCGTGCCGATGGCTTTCCACGCAAGGTTTTGAGATCACCTATTTGCCTGTCCTCCCGAACGGTCTGATCTCGCTCAGCGACCTCAAGGCTGCTCTCCGACCCGACACCTCGCTTGTATCCATTATGGCTGTCAATAACGAGATCGGTGTCATCCAGCCTTTGAAAGACATCTCCGACACCATCAAAGCTTACGCTAAAGAAAACGGCACTCAAAAGGCGCTTTTCCACACCGACGCTGCTCAGGCCGTCGGCAAGATCGAGATCGACGTAGAAAAGATGGGTATCGACGCCATGTCAATCTCGGGTCACAAAATATATGGACCAAAGGGTGTCGGTGCCGCCTACGTCCGAAGACGACCCCGAGTCAGACTCGAGCCTTTGATCCATGGTGGTGGACAGGAACGAGGTCTGAGAAGTGGTACCGTGCCCGCTCCGCTCGTTGTCGGATTGGGTGAGGCTTGTAGGATCGCCAATAGGGAGATGGCTGCCGATCACAAGCGAGTGACTGAGCTCTCGGAGAGACTCATCAATGGTATCACGAAGGAGGTGGACCATATCGTCAGAAATGGAGATGTCAAGGGATACCCAGGTTGTGTCAACTTGTCCTTTGCCTACGTCGAGGGTGAATCACTCCTGATGGCCTTGAAGGTGAGTGACAGCTCGATCCGATGTCGACACCTCCTACAATCCATGGTATACCTTCTTCTTGGTTCCTCTTCCCACTCGCACACCTGTCGAAGAGACATATGATCGATGCTGACAGTACCGGTTTCACTGGTAGGACATCGCCCTTTCCTCCGGATCAGCATGTACCTCCGCCTCCCTCGAGCCTTCATACGTCCTTCGAGCACTCGGCGCCGCCGAAGACATGGCGCACTCATCCCTTCGATTCGGTATCGGCCGATTCACGACCGAAGCTGAGATTGACCTTGTCGTGGAGAGGATCATCGGCGTAGTCACGAGATTGAGGGAGATGAGTCCGCTTTGGGAGATGGTTCAGGAAGGTATCGATATCTCCAAGATCGAGTGGAGCCAGTGAGTGATGTTTCTCATTCACCCACAATGGGAACACAATGATCGTATCGGTCGGGCGCTGTCGTGCTAATGTTTCAATTACAGGCACTAAACGAAAATTGTAGCCAAAGTTCCCTCGGCCTAAACGCTTTAAAGTGCTAGAGGCTAACGAGGTGTGATTGCGACGAAGGAGGAGCCGGAAGGGGGAGATAGTGTGTTCCCCGTGACACTTAGACTTGTTCGATCTGGTTGGTTATATGGCGCGGTCTGTTTCGCTGTTTCGAGTAGAGCCTCGCGAAATTACTGTAACAATACATACTATGGAAGCGGACGAGATACGATGTAATCTTCGGTCGGACAAAATGCGATCCTGCACTGTCCAGATTCAGTCATACGACTTGATTCGCGATTTGCTACTTGCGAGATCAGGGGGACGCGCTTAGGGGTGTGGTGTACGAGCTCCACTGCGATTGGTGGAAGTTTCGACGACGAATACATATTACAACAATTACTGATAGTGGAATCTAGTCAGATCATGTTTATGATCGACAGCAGAGTCAGAGATATAGATAGCAATGGAATGAGTGAGTGAGTCATTGGGAGAGAGAGGACAATATGGTCGGCCGGAAGCAGGTGATCCGACATAGACTCCGAGCAGCTATCGTCAAGCGAGGGGCGCGCATTCGAGAGACGCAGGGGTGAGATATGGGATAGATGATGTGTTATGCCTCATCCACTTCTCGATCCAAAACAGCTTCAATCTCTTGCATCACGTCTCGGCGGGTGCTCTCCCCTACCATAGCTGCGAGATGGACAGGGGGAGAAGCGATCAACGAGAGATGGCAAAGTCAGCTCAGACTCCATCACCGGTGCTCGGTCCGCAAATCGTGCAAGATGAACAAGAATGAAATGGAAATCACGCATCCCGTGTATGTGTGGAGGAACCCAAGACGATATGATAGGAGGCGCCGGACGAATGAGACGGATATACTGGGAGCCAAAGGGGGCGATCTTGATCCACAAGAGGACGAAGACAATGAAGCAACGCGGGAAGAAGGATAATTGGGCATCTTGCCAAACAAGATGGATAGATAGTCTGACTCACTCCTTGCAGACTCGTGGATCTCTTTCATCAAATTCTCCAAATTGGGCGTCTCTTGCGCTCGTGCTTTTTCTGGGATATGTACAAACAACATATAGGAAATCAGCTCGATTGGATAGTAGCAGCGGTATGCCCGCCTTACGGAGGGTTAGTCTGTGCGGTGCGACGCCAGCTAAGATGGATGGAGTGATAGCTTTAGGGCAGGCCCGATAGTATGGTAAAGGGTGCCGAAGACGTGACTGCCTTGTCCAGGGATGGATGCACCAAGTAAGAGTCCTTATGCACTCACCCTTTGCCAGGTCTTTCAAATCATCGGCCCAACCACTTTCTTCTAGTTGAACCCGCAACACTTTTTGTATCCTACAGATACAAGATCGTTTGTTCCCGTGCCAGTCCAGTACCAACGGAGAGTCACAGCCAGAGTCACAGAGTCAAGTCACAGATTCAGAGTCAGAAAGCCGCTCAGCATGTCTTGGATCATCATCATTATGGTAGTGAGCGTCGTCTAGCTGGAAGCCGATGTTCGTTGCCCGCTCGCCCGCTTACTCACCGATCCCAATCGCCTGTCTCCATTAATCTCTGCTTGATAGCATTCAGCGTGGCTTCATCCGGTCGTTCCGTTGTCGATACCATCTTCACGAGGGTAGATTTGTTCGATACGGACGTCTGTTTGAGTGGAACAAGCGGAAGGAATGGTAGGCTTTGTCCTCTTATGCGCGAAGGAAGGTAAACATGAATTGTTGGAACAGTGACTGCTTAGGGTTGGAGCGGTTTCACCATAGGAAGACGAAATCCTCTGGTGGAGGTTGTCCACCCGGAATGAATGTGTTTTTGCCTTACTTAGGCCGACACTGACATATGCGCTGGCCTTGTCCGATCAGACAGGATGTGAGGATCATGAATGCCTGAAGATGATGCGAGCTATTGTTGTCTGGATACGTCAAGCACATACATTAAGGCGCGCAATCCTCAGTCGAGCTAGTCCAAGTGTTCGCTTAAAAGCTGGGCTGTAAGGAGTGAAAGGCGACCAAAGATCAATTCATCTCACTCTATGCATCACATCAGATACATAGGCCCGCGGCAGTACGATTGTCAGGTTCATGAAGTACCAGCTCACTCTCTTGCAGCTTCCCAGAGTGATGATAAAATCACTTGACCACATCGATGTTGCGCAGATCAGATGGCCCGTTCCCAGCCGTCCTTGGTGGAACCCGCAGGAGCACCGCTGGGCCCAGCGGAAGTGGCTGTGGACGGAGTCCCAGAGCGATTCTGTCTGGTAGCCGTGAATGATCCATCAGCTGCGCTAGAGACAGCCGCCGAGCTGCCTTCGGCCCCGGTCGCATTGGTGAGTCTCGGTGATGCGGTCTGAGAGGCGGTTGTGGCACGCTCGTCGGATCTTCGGTCGGATGGCATGGTTCCGTCCTGACAAGTCTCACTGACTCTGGAAGCCGGATTTGATTGGAATGCTGCATATGTGTTGCTGAGTACGTACATGTATCGGTAGGCGATACGAAGGCTAGTCCGTCAGCGTGTGTGGGATGCACCGTTAGGTAACCAGCTCACCAGTCCATATCTCGGGCTGCACTTGGGCTTTCACCTCCGTCTGATAGGGGTTCCCTGATCTCCGTGTCCGCTACTGCCTTGTGAAACCTAGACCAAACCTCCCCCCCAGACGTGGGGGAATAAGCATATGAGCTGAGTTGGCCCGTATCATTCCTGTGGATCGTACCAAAACGCTCCATGTTGTGGTGGAGGAAGGCTATCTTCTCTTTGCAATCTCAATGTTTCTCTGCGTGAGCTTGCGAAGAACTTCAAGTGAAGTATCCCGACGTTCGTTCGATGGAATGGGTGGCGACTAGCGAGATGACCTTGAAACAGTTGTTCATGTATGCAACGAGAAACAATGAGTGAAAGTCTCGCCACTCAACGTTACTTATAGCTCACAGCTACCTCACTGTACATACTTGGAAGCAAAGGGAAGCAATGAGCACCACCTTTGTTTGCACTTCGCGACAAAGGATATGCGTCTGGGCGGACATCATGGATGATACCTAGCACTGCAAGGCTTCCAGACGTGCACCGACCTCCCCCAAGCCATGGATCCGAGCGATAAGTTGTGGGAAGCAATGAGCCAAACGTCTCATGTGTAAGGATACTCTCAAAACGTTTTCGGTCGAAGGAATGAGTGTGGCAGCCTAAACCCATGCTGAAGACTCTAATGGGACGTCTATGACAAATGCAGAGGACAGATTTTGAAGACAGCATTACTACACTAGTGATCCAACGACGAAAACCCCAGGTATACAAAAAACCAGCAGACCCAGGGGCTTGTTCATTATGTCACCACCACCTAGATGTCGACATTATCATCGCGTTGAGAAGCGAGGGAGGCTCTGGTCTCCCTTGAGACAGCAGATCCGGCAGTAGTGGCAGCGTTTGTCTCAGCAGTTTCTACATGGATCTTTTGGCGCTTGCCCAAAGCTGTGGGGGTGCTCTCGTCTGGGTCAGCAAGCGAAACGCCGCCTTCGAGGTTTCTGTGGTACGAGGCAGCCTCTGAGGCCGAACTGCTTGCTATAGCTCCCAAGTGATCCGAGAGTCTACGCCTTTTGCCGGTCCCTACCTGCGTCATAGACGGAAAAGATGAAGTGGTGGCGCTTGCGGGTGAGCCGCGTCCTGGACCCGTCAAGCTGGTACTGACAAGCTCGAGAGAGACTGATGACAGCTTGTCAAAGCAATCTTGAGCTGCTTGTCTAATAGCACGAGGAATGTCATCATCCTCTTGGCCACATTGACCAAAGAGCCCTGGTAGCTCCTGTTCTAACTGTGGCAGGGAGAACCAGAATCAGCACTCTGTCTCGTGCGCCGAAACACAGGATGCTGACTAATGTGATCTCTTCCAACTCACGTGAAATGCTGCGTCGGAAGCAGGCAAATGTCGCTGTGAGGGCGCTGATGAGGAACGGTTTGTCCCAGAGACAGGAATGGTACCAGTCATTCTTGTGTCTGTACCAGCGACGCTACCAGCAGTTTGGGGGACGTCAGCGATCTGCGACGAAGGTGTATAGCCCAAGCCTCTTTGCCGCATGAATCTTGGGAGGGCTTTGCCAAGTACGAGCTTGGTCAATTCGGCTTTAAGAGTATCTGCATAGCTTGCGTGAAGAGCTTTGTGTCGATCCTCGATCCGTTGGTCCGCTTCCTCGGCGGTCAGACCTTCTCGCGCAGTGACCTGTGCCCTATCCAGAGCGTCTGTATGTATTGTCTCCACAGTCAACGCTGTCAGCCTTTCGACAAGAGGTTGTCGGATCTCATCGATGTCTTCTTGGGTCTGTAATGTGAAGCGGCATTCATACGAACATACATATATGATCAGGGACGGTCCTCGGAGACAGAGCCAATCATCCTCATGAGGCGTTTACACTGAATGCCACATGAGCAAGAGTTTTGTCTTGCCAGTCCATGACTCACAATCAGAGCACCCTTGCTAGGTGTTGACGGCTCTGACTCATGTGCTTCAGGCTCGCTTTCGCAGTCAGATCGCGGCATCGGCGTCTCGCTACCAGAATCGTCGCCGTCACTGCTCGCCGCACCGCCTGTGAAGCGTCTTGCTGGGAATCCAGGCCTGAACGGCATGTCCGTGTCGCCATCGTCAGGCAGGGTAGTGGGAGGAAGCTGCGTGCTCATAGTGGTCCGAAGATGAAGGTGCGAATAACTAGTTTCGCTGAGGAGGATTTCAGATGTGGATATGATGAATCTGGTGACGAGCCTGTATCAGAACAATGACATTCAAAGCGAGCATACCGACAATGACATCAACCCTCAGCCCTGTGTATAGTGGCTGTTGAGAGGCAAAGCAAAAGACCTGGTTTTACAACAAAAAGGGTTGAGCGACACAGCCTAGATTCGAAACAAAAGAGCTTGCAGATACAAGAGGAAGAAGATGGCTGGTGTGCGACGGTACAATCTCTCTATACCTAAGTAAAGCTTTCTCTCAAGTCCACAACTTCGATCAAAGGATGACCGAGCGTTACTGGCTGTAGGGAAAGGCATGACATATCCTCATACAGTACTCGAGGGTACAATAGATCCAATTCAGGAGGTACAATGCTGCATGACATATGCTGCGACAGGTGGCGGAGTAGCTCTGTCGTGGACGTCGTGACATATCCTGGCTATCTCGGGACATAGTGACGATTCCCATGTCGGCTACCATGGAGAGGTGTATGGATTGTATCTTGTAACCTACAGAGCAGTCACAGAGCTTTGACACAAGTCGACCAAAAGGACCTAGCGTCAATCCGAGTACCGAGTTGTTACCGATCCTTTCATCCTGTAATGGACTTTGTATGCGGATGGCCTCATTTGAACCATCCTGCACCCGCCCCGTTTGTGCTGCTCGGCGAAAATGGCACGAAGTCTGGGTCAATCTCTTCCGGATCCCAACCGTCATCATTCCCGGACCCGCTTGCCGATGGGTGAGTCCGGGAGCACTCTCTTCCGTCGAAGATTGGTCATCTGGCTGGTCGGAGCATAGGCGTTAGCGGTTGTCGCCTTGGATCCCGCTGTGCTGCGGGCAAGCTGTTCCATACAGCACAACGAAGTGGGATGTCAGTCGTCGTGTCTCTGTCAGTGAAGGAAAGATACAGATACATTTGGGCCAAGGTTTGACATCGTACTGGCTTGAGGACGGATACGATGAAATGAGATGGGACTGTAGCACTGTGCTCGGCAACTGAACGATCTGTCGATCTATGCTCACCTCTTCCTGATAGTTAAACTCGATCGTGCCTGTCGAGAGGTCCAATCTCCTAAGACCGGAGGCTCGGACTGAAGTCTCCATCTCAGGTTCAGTCGACAGAGTTGGGACCTCGGTACCCACTCGCTGGATCTTGCCATCCTTGGGGAAGTGAGTGAATCTACTGTTCGCTGCTGTTCTCTTTTGATGGACCTTTGAGAGGGTCTGGTCGATGGCGTCGGTGGTGGCGCCCGCTTGTGATAATCGAGAAGCCGTAACTTTGATGGAGGTGCTTTCATCCCAAGCAGGTCTGTTGGAACTCATCACGGGTGATACTGGCGACACAATCAGCCTGTGACGTTATCAAGTATTACTGAAGATGTGTTACTTCACCAAGGGGAGGCGAACGATAGATGAATCAGTGCAAGGTGAAGAGAGAGGCGAGAGCAGCAGCCTTCCAACGCGCTCTCTGTATCAGCTCGCTTGACTCGTGCGAAGCGCCACGAGACACGAGAAGTATGCATCAACAAAGGTGGTCATGTGTCGAAGGAAATCAGTCTTTCTGGGTGTGAGAAGCTGAAGCGCTGATTATATATAGCAAGGTGATTGTGATGACTGCCTGCGAGAAGGTTTCGAGCCACAAGCAGTAAAGTGGTGAAGTGCAGGACTCATCCTGCTGGGGATATGCAGTACCCTATCGTACGTGTCGTCCATCGGGAAGGAGCAGCGATAAACAACGATGTGGGCTCCCAAGTCAAGGGTCAACGGTAGTCGCACCGTCACCTAACTATTCTCTGCCTCTCTCTGTTTTGTTACACTTCCTCAGTTGGTGGACTCCCCCTCGTTCCGGCCTGAGGTGGCCAAGGGTCCAGAGTCTGTCATCGCCACAGAGGTGTCTGCAGCTGTATACACTGGCGGATCCGTTTTCTGACACGTTCCCGCCCTCATTGAGATTGCCGAGTCCGAGTCTCGCTCTTGAGGATGGGTACGAGTACGAGTAGTCTCCGTGCCCTCATTCGTCGATGCGGAACCTTCTCGATCACTCTGGGCTGTATGGGTATCGTCATCTGAGACTGCTGTGGCTGCGGCAGCATCATCGCAAGGGTGAGTCATCTGGGTCGTCGACGAAGCTGTAGTTGTAGCTGTCGCTGTCGCTGTCGAAGAGTCTCTCAATCTAAAGACAGGCGGAGCCGGCACTGGCTGTCCGTTGGAATCTCTGTCCTTCGAGCTCCATTCGGGGATTGGATGGACAGGCTTTGTACACGTATATATGCCAGACCCGCGTACAGTAAGCAGCACGAGTGAGTGAAAGCCGTCAGAGTAAACCCAAATTCTGTTGATACCGCACACGAGTCGGACACAGAACACCTGCCTTAGTCAACGGGAAGAAGCAAGGGGGCTTTCAAGAACTTACGTCCGGGACTCTCTTAGGAGGGTTGGGCCATGGCTCATAGGTGTGGTTCATGTCGTAGCCCTTCACCAACTGTTCTGCCATTTGTCTGTTCATCCTGCTCTGTATCGAATGACGTAGGTTTGGGGCCGCGAGCGATTAGGTGGAGCACAGTATTACTCGGTGGCGTTGGCTGGTCATGTAAGCGATTGTGCCGTAGAGACTAGAAAGAGCATGTCATGTCAGATCAGGCCGAACGGCGGCGGATTTATGGTACATGTACAGCTAGTGAGCCTGTGTGGGCTACATGTTCACTCATTCATCTCCTTTGTGCAGTGGCGCATCGGATAGAAGGTGGCCTGCCTTGACCTTGCGAGGTGAGCGAATCACCGGAGGTTCATGGCCCAGACTCAAGCCTTCACGAGCTCCACAATTCTACCACCTTTGACGGTCGATGAAGGCCTTCGCCTTAGCATTAACGAATGAAGGATTTATTGAGCTCAGACGACTGGTCGACCCGAATAACCGAAGTCCATCGTGATCACCACGCAATACACATTGCATGCGGTACCAATATCTTCGTGTATCAGCAACGCGAGCAAGGCAGAACATTCTGATAAGTGTAGGAGTCACAACGTATAGATCCACCGTGAACCGACATCCAATTAAATTTCTCGAATTGTTAGAAAGGATCCGATTTTCGATTGCTTCTCGTGTTTCGGGAGCATTGCGATTTTCGGTCGAACGACTCGATTTACAGTCGCCCGAAAACGAGGCCGATGACGACGTAGAGAAGGGTCAATCTACGATGGAGGATGACATATCCGTCAGTTGGAGCTGGACGTATCACCCCTTGAACCTGATCCTGTCAGCTTACGGAGGTGTGAGCACAGCATATGACCAGCTGATTGTCTTGGAGATCAGCCTCTCGAACGCATCACCAGATGCGGCCTGCGTGATCTGGGCCAAAGTGAGAGCGGGTGGCTATAGAACAGGGCAAAGGTAAGTCGATTCCTCGGCGAACGTCGAAGATGCCAGCTCACCGATGACACCAGAAGGACGGCTGAGAGGATGAACACTGGATCCGCGGCCGCTTCAAACAAGTCATACTTGGCGATGATAGCCAAGATGGGGAGCATGAGCAGCGGGACGATGATCATTCGACTTATAACGGCTACAAAGACAGTCTTGTTCTCTCCTGGATAACCCTTCGGCTTGGTCTTCTTGCTTCCAGCCAAGGCGCGGAATTTTCGCTCGATATAGCCAGCAATGGAATGGTCTGATTCGGACTCTTCGGGGACGGTTGGCAGCTGGATCGAGTGTTGAGACTGATGTTCAGGGGGAGTATAGAAGAAAGCTCCGAGAACGACCAAGGTTACGGGAACTACAATGAACATGCAGTGTCAGCTCTTGGTTTGAAATCAGAGTGTCTCACGTGGTCGCACTCACTAGAACACTGCCCGGCGCCCTTGATTGCCTGCTCAAGGGGCTTGATTCGAGCCATCTGAGCCTGGAGAGGTGGAATCATGGCGATGAAGATGGAAAGCAAAGCGGCGTACATCGGAACTGTCATGAAGGCGTTGACGCTCTTGCAGACAGCCGAAGTCTTGCTTTGGACCTGACGGAGGAAAGCGATGTACTTGTTTGTGGGAGGCTGGCTAGCTCGGCGTCGGAGGGAAGTGGGAGTCAAAGTGCCCTATTGAGGTGTATGAGCACGATTCGCCGACTTATTGAGCATGGGAAAGAGGACTTACCCATTCTTCGTCTTCAAGCTCTTCGTCGCTCGAATCCTCCTCCAGGATGATCCGCTGCATCTTTGGCGCCTCCGGTAGCCCCCAGAACTCCCTTCCACTTTCGGTCCTGTTGAGAGACTTCCTCCGCTGGCTAAGAATTGATTCGCGTCGGCTCATGACACTGTTGCCAGCGGTAGAGTTTCGTTTGGTCAGAGGCGGATGCAGTGAATGGACAGAGCCGGCTGAGAAAGGGATGGAGGGGGAACCGGGCTCCAGAGAAGAGCTGAGAGTGACTGAAGCCTCTTCTTGGTCATGCGATATGCCCCCAGCGGTAGTGAAGAATGGGTCCGTCTCTCTAGCGCCAGGGTGGGTTTCGATGGCTTCGGGTGATTGTACTGTGTGGTCTCGAACGATTGGCTCGGCCGGTTGAGGCGCAGTCACTTCGAGATCCGGCTGTTCATCATCCGCTTGAGAAAGAAGTTTGACACCCCATGACCAACGTAGCTGACTGTTAATAATGATACAACTCATCGTGTACTCACCATCATGCCTAGTGTGGAGTACAACACCAAGTACGTCAAAGCCCGACCAAGCATCTGATCCTTAGTGTCGTCATGACCCCATTTCAGTCCTGGTACCTCGATCACCAGCGACTATATGGGGGATCAGCTGAAGCTTCAGAGGCTGAATTCGGATGCGTGACAGCAACTGACCTGGATCAAAGCGATAGGCAGGGAGTTACTATAGCAGGGAGTGTCAGCTTATGTTCACAGAGTCCACAATGATCACAGCACCCACCTGTTCTGGAACATTGAAGCACACATTGCGTATGCACTGGTGTTCTTCAGTCAGTACAGACTGTTTCGGGGATCTTGCGAGCTGACTCACGTTTGAGATCTAGAGAGCTTGAAGACCTTGGCGAAAGCCCATGCTACTGCAGCGGAAAGTCCGGTGACGATGACAAAGCTGTATTTAGAGCCCGCCAGTCAGTGGATCATTCGTCGTCGCTCTATCCGAATAGCGGACCGCTTACCCCAAGGGAATAATCCACATCTCCTTGAGTTTCGCTGGGGTCAGCGAATAGGCCACCTGCAGTAGACGCTTTAGCAAGGAGTCCTGGTCTCGTATCGTGACTGATGACGTACCTTGGAAAAGAGCAGTGCGGGCGTGAAAAGGGATACATTGATAACGTTGAGTTTCCGCTGGGTGGCCTTATCGGTCACACCAGCTTTCGAGAGAACATAACCAGCTAGACATAGCAAAAATACCTCTACGATGGACTGGGTGCGGATAGTAGTGGGTCAGCAGAGACCATTTACATCGAACACGCCGAGTCAGCTTGTAAATATACATACTTCGAAAACGGTGATCAGGAGTGTTTTGACTGCGGAGATGACAGGAAGTATGGGTCAGCGATAGGGCCGTGTCAGAACAAAGCGGAGGGGAATCCTTCCGCTCACTGGGTACACTATTGTCGAGCGCCATCGGGCCGTTGATATCGACCGGAAGTCTGTTTAGTTGATTAGTTTGTAATGATTTGAGAGAATTGGAGACGACGAGAGAAGAATGGGAGACTTTATCTTGCACGGAAAGTGAGCACACCGCACGCCCACAACTCTTCTGTCTTGGCGCCTCTAGAACATATGTTGATTGATGTGACGTCGATAACAGTCAATGTTACGTAAGATAGACGTAGAGTCGCGTCAACTAAGCTGTTTGTTCTCAGGCACTGAAGTGGAGGGGATGTCCCGGTTGTCCAAAGTTGAAGAGCGCTCGAGCCGCTGTCTTCCTTGCTGGCCGGGTGAGTAAAGTCTGACGCAGCTTTGTTCTCTTTCTTGTCACCTCTTATCTCCTTCTCCTCCAATGGGGACAATCGAAGAGGACCAAAATGGCGATCCCAGACGCAGAAGGAGTCACGCCCCTGGTGCAGAGGGACAAGGACGGCTTCAAGCTGGTCGAGGATGCCTACTTCCGGTATTCGGATGTAATGTACGCCTGGACCAAGTATCTGAAGCCGAACCATGTGAGTACAAGCTGCAGCTGACGACATCTGGCAGGCATGGCGCTCTGGGACTATGCTTACAACAGGATCTCTTAGGCCAATGCCGTCAAGCCTCTCATCTACGCGCGAGCTTTGACTACACCAGAACACCCGCTATGGGACGCTGAAGAGGGAGGGTTGAAGTTGTACATTGGTGAGTCACTGCACCCATGGAGCTCATGGCTGATCATGTCCTTGCTGAAGGGTACGACTCTATGGGTGCACCTCGACTTCTGTTCCACCTCAAACAGCTCGAGTATCTTCAATACTACATCCATGAATTACACCTCACCTCTCCGACATGGGTGGAGTACTACAACAGGCGAGGGGAACTCATGGAGGAAGGGAAAGAAAAGGAGGCATTGGAATTGAAACCTCCAGCAGTACATTACGAGGGTGGAGATGATTGTGTGCCACTGCCTAATTCTGTATACCAAGGGGATTCCTTCAAAACTATTGTGAGCTCAGCCGAATGATGTGTTCATTGACAAGCGGCGCGGCCATGGTTTTAGCTGACGTGAGGTCGGTCCCTGGGATAGGAGCCCATCGTGTGCCATTCTTCTTTCTTCCTTGTCAAAATCTCCAAAGAGATTCAGAAGGAAGGGAGGAAAGCGGAGAGTAACAAGCGACTGGGATATCCGCCTCCTACATTCAGCTCGAATCGTTTCGATGCGATAAGGGACAATATGACCCCCGGTCCAGGTCTGCGGAAAGGTCCTGAGAAGCAAGGAAGACCGGTCAAAGTGCAAAATCAGGACGATGGAGACGAGGTCAAAGGCTGGGGTGGGTTTCCCCTCGCCACTTCAAGGTCAACGGGGACTGAGGAGAAGGAAGCGACAGCAACCTCGGGATCAGCAGGTGAGTTGACCGGGACGGAAGGTGTCTTTGGCGTTCTCTCCTTGGCTGATACGTTCTGTCATACAGGTGTCGACACGGCCACTGAGAATGAAAAGCCGTCAGAGAGGATTCCAACGGAGAAGCTGTCGTATCCGTCTCCGTTACAACCACCCATGCCCCTACCGTCTGAGCTGAACGAAGACTACGGTATGCGATACCATTTCCACTGTCAACAAGCTTTCCTCCTGGCTGTCAGCGGAGGTCTGGCGGAGACATTCCCTATCCTTACCAAGCCACCTTCCGGTGATCAAGGGACGGAAAAAGCAGAAGAAGACGACAACACTCTACCTGAAGTCGGACGAAGCTTGTTCATTTCGCTGTGCGTAACTCGATGGGAGAAAGATCCCAAGGTCATATTGGAAGTTGGCTGGTCGACCATCTGGTGGCAGAAGAAAGTGGATGAAGAGATCGAAGAAGGAGAGCCAATTTTCGAGGAAATGAGAGACTTTGGTCACCTCATGTAAGCTGAGCTGGTCTATGACAGCACTCGTGCCAGCGTGTCGGCTGATCTGTTGTGTCCTACATTCACTTCCTTGATACAGTATATCGGATCACCTGCTTAGCAAGAGGAATGGGGAATCCAGGCCTGATTATCGTGATGACTACCTCTTCGGCGACTCTCTCCCTCTTGAACAGGATAAGCTGCGTGCAGGTATCCAGCGGAAGTTGAAAGACCTTACCAAGAAATCGGGCTCCGGTCCGATCTGTGAGCTCTTAGGAACCAACTTCCAATGACGAGAAACCCGAAGCTCACGGTGGACTCTGCAGATATCGTCACCCATACTCCGGCTGGACAAGAGATCGAGCTGAAAGATATTGGTCTCGATGTGTCTTCCTGGCACGTTGACCTCCAGCCTGACGGCTGGGACGTCCCGCCCTATATGAGCGTAGCAGGCTGTGGATCAGTGTTTGTAATTGTAAGCTGAAAACCTGGACTAGCTATGCGCAAATCGACAGAAGCCCAGCTAACCCTGATAAAATGTTGTCAGAATACCGCATCGTTGTTTGGATCTATCGAGCAAGCACCTGCGGATACAGGTACCACCGGCATGATACAAGCGGTTGGGCGCACGAAGAAATCTCTACAGCATACGGCGCTCTTGTTGTTCGGCAAGGACAGCGCGAGAAAGCCCCAGAAATGCGGCAACGCAGGCAACGATGCGTACGTGAGTCGACGTCAACGTCCTCTCAGCGACCGATACCTGACCGGATCAAACCTTCTTCGGCACTCAATTGAAGGAATGTAGCTAAGCTAATGCAATTTTGACCTAGTACACTTTGGAGATCTTCCTGGCTAGTAAGTTCAGCTGCCAGGCTCAGACAGCAGAGCACAACTGATAGTCGTACGATAGTCATGGCAGGTCCGCCGCTGCCCGAGCTGAGGGCGGAGTATCAACACTCCCAGCTCTCTCAATCTCGGCCGGCTAATCAACAGCCTCCGTCGGAACCCGTCGTAGCTGAATCTGGTGCTGTAGATACATCTCTCAATGTGGAAGACAAGGCGCTGGAATCTTTAGCTCTGCCCGACTCGATACCGAACGGGCTACAAACTCAAAACGGCACAGCGGACACCTCCGTTGAAGGTCAAATCGGCCAAGAACAAGACCAAGAATTCCCTTCCCACGATGCTATGAGAGAAGATCTGCTCTTCGACGGAGCGACAGCAGCAGATCAAGATGTCAAAGAAAGTCATGACAACGAGAGCGAGAGCGATGACGATGATCCGATGAACAATGATATTCAGGGGGTATTCTATGAGGATGAAGAAGGAAACCTTGTGGAGCTTAGTGACTGATCACAACATGCGCATCGGATATGCCGGCACTAGGTAGAGTGCGGCTGGATCTCAGGAGACAACAGGCATGGGTCGCTGACCACCGCATGACGATGAACAATCGTATTCATGGAAACGACAAGATAAAACGATAACCTTTTGACAGCGAGGACAATAAATCTGTGTGCGAACGCACAGTGTATACACAGCGATTTAGCCACGTTCATAGCCCACCGCGGCTTTCATTCCAGACATTCATTGATTGTGCAGTTGTACTGGGCATACATGCAGTAAACACACATATATGTACAAAATTCAATTCTAACATAGATAGCACGAGATGGACGAGCAGGAAACGCATGTACATATGTAAGAATATAACAGCATTCACGTGTCCAGGTGAACGACCATGAAGACGACACCATCTGCTGTACGGCGGGCGGTCAGGAAGATATATTGAACGAATGACCGATGTGTACATGTGATCATGGGCGACCAAGTCTGACAGTACAAACATCACCATACTTGTTTATGTCCGTGTAATCTTGTTACAGTGTCCAGAGGAGTGGATGAGATGAAAGTAATGTATGCGTGTAACCTCGTCAACTATCCTCCACTCTCAAACCTTCGCAATATATCCATCGCACTGGGTCTCCTATCCTCATCCTCCCACAGACCCTTAGGTTTCCCTTTGTCTGCGTCTTTCTCTTTCGCTGTATCCTTGCTCCTTGGTCCCACTGCCGACGCTGCAGAAGCCGGCCTGGACGTATCGTTCGAGCCCCTCCTCGCGCCGGCGCTACCCCTCCTTGCTCCGGCGTTACCTGGACTTACATCCGTCTCTGCCTCGGGCAGAATCGTAGATGAGAACGGATTCGGTGGTGGCGAGGTCATTCCAGCGCTTGTTTTCCTGCCGATCGTGAATCCTCGCATGATACTGCCTATGCCCGCTCCCGTGCCGAGAGCTGCGAAGCCTCCGCTCGCTCCAGTTCCAGCTGCGGGTACAGGGGATGATGCAGAGGTAGGCGACACTGATCGACTTGCAGTATCATCATCGCCAGCACGCTGACTCGGTGCGCCTGAGCCAATGCCAGCGGAGCTCGGAGCCGGCCGATCGGGACGGACCGCTGAGATCTTACTGCCCCTCCTTGACTTTTCGCCTATTCCCACACCCGTACTCGTACCTATCGGGCTGAATATCGGTCTTGAGGCTAAGCCAGCCCCAAGTCCAGCACCATCAGGCGAGATCGACATCCCCAGCGTCGACGAGCTCTGCTTTCTCGTGATCGTCCTCTGTGCCTCACTTTTATCGAGAGCAGTGAGAGACGGCGACGCATGACCGCTGTCAACCGTTGTTGTCGTAGCTGGCGCCAAGGCGCTCTTACCACTACTTGGTCCAAGCGTCAAAACCTTTGGATAAGACGACGCAGAGCTCGCTACGCTCGATGGTCTGGCAAAAAGCGCGGGCGAGGGATGAGAGCCGTCTTTGTCTTTGTCCTTGTCTGTATTTTTGTCTCTACTGTAGGTGTGATCCCGTGAAGGAGGCGATGTCGGCGTTCCACGCGAAGGGAATCGAGAATGAGTCTTGCGATATGAGGACTGTGGCAGCGGGATAGGCTGTGCGGAAGTCGCAGTGGTGTTAGCAGAGAAAGGGATGGAGCTTGAAGGGATAGGAGGCGCTGGGACTGTCGGTGAAGAAGCCGGGGTGCCGCCTGGAAGAGGAACAGAGTCCGCCGTTGCAGCGGAAGGTACGTCGCCTGCAAGCCCAACAGACGCAGACTCTGGGGCATGCGGTCGAACAGGCGGTTCATCATCTACTATTACATGGTCCGAGTCAGGCCGAAGATCTTGGCCGGCGTCCGAGAGGGGTTCCGGGGAGTCTGAAGTCGAGCCGCGGCTGATCTCTGCATTGTCGTGTAGGCCGCTGGTGACACTGTTGTCGAATCTAGGGAAATAGCTACTTCCACTCCGACCTCTACCTCCCCCAGGCATCGCCATTGGAGTCTTGGCAGAGGGTGAAAGGAGACTATCGACTTCTGTCAATGGCTCGATGGGTATACCACCAGCAGAAGCTGACGTAGGCCGATGCGTCGAAGATGATAGCATCTGACCAACCGAACCCGAGGGGTCTTTGATCGTTTGGTACGAGGTGGAGGTCGATCTTCGAGGTGGTCGCACAGCATGAGGGTTGTATTCCTCGACATGGTGAGTGTAGTAACGTAGGCCATCGGCGAGACCATAAGGGTTGGTTTCCAAAGACTAATACCACCCATTATTAGCAAAGGCCCAATGAAGATGTTGTGCAGAAAGCGGGCATGTTACTCACATCGCCACCGGTCGCGATAGCTTCGTCCGTCTTGACAATTCTAGCGATGATCCATTCTCGCGTGCTGATCTGCTCTTGCATCGCATCGTTCACCTTGAGGAAATTATGGGGTGCGGAGACTGCGTAGCGGGAATATATCGTTGGAGCATTAGTTGTCAAGCTGCATCCTTCTGACCCCAGAGCTTGTGAACTTACTGTTGAAGGCCGCCCATGAGCGAGCAGTTGCATTCCGAGTTGGCAAGAACAGTGCCTATAATGGGTTTTCGGTCAATTTCTTGCGATCGACGACGTGTCAAGAGATCGAAGAACGACTCACCAGATCACCTTTTGCAAAGTTCGAGAAAGAGATCTTATTCCTAGCAGCATCCCTGAACTGCCTGCAGCTCTTGGACCATTTCTTCACGAGCCCTATCGTCCGGGTGACCGCTTCCGCGAAAACCACCAAATCAAAGCCTTGCGCAGTTTCTAGGCTTCGCACAAGTACGCTTTCCCTCATCTCATCCTTGCTCGATGTCGACAATGTGCCAGATGCGGAAATCGGGTTTGAAGCGGGATTAGGATTGGCGGGTTGCTTGTGTGGTGATTTGCCTCGAACGATACCGACATGCTGCGATCCCGCGGTACCGGAGATAGTGGTCGAAGCGTTGATGGCATTCAGCAGACGTTGACACGTCTCGTGATACTTGGAAGCGAGAGCTACTGCATCTCTCGACACGTCGGATTGGTGACTCCGTTCCTGAGACATGGCGGTGGCCGAATCTTTCGCCATCGCGAGCTCATCCGATAAGACAGTCTCCTTTCGCTGCACCTCTCGCAACTGAGCCTTCGTGAAGGACAGTTCCGCTTTCAGGCCATCGGCCTGACGGATTGATGCGTTCTTGGCTGCCGTCAACTTCTCCTCCATCTCCACCTTGATATCCTCCAGTTGTTTCGTCAGAGTCAGGTTCTGATGTTCCAGTACCGCTCGATCGCCGTCCGCCTCGGCTATGTGATCTCGCATGAGTCGTTCCGCTTCTGCCGATTGGTTTTTCAAAGCCAGGTCGCGATCGGCCTGCGCTTCGACCAACTGTTGGGTAGTGGCCTCCAGTTCCGCTCTTACGCCGGCAAGCTGAGATTCAAGGTTGTGGACCGCCAGTTGCGCATCTCCCAACGTCTGTAGTGACCGAGTCCTGTCTTCTTGCAACTCTTGCAGCTGGCTGATGAGACTTTGTTCTGCGCTCTTGAGGCCGTCGACATCGATCAAAGCCTCTTGTAAGCGGACGCCCAGATCTGTCGCACGATCTTTCTCTTGCGCGAGTTCTGCTTGCAATCCCTTGATGAAATCCGCCTGGTCCTCGTGTTCCCGAAGCTTGTCCTCCTGCTCTCTAGATCTCACTTCAAGCTCGGCCGATAACGCCTGTCTCGCCATCATTTCCTCGCCAAGATCGGTCCGAAGCCTCACCAGCTCAATCTGGAGCTCCCCTTGACGGTTTTGAGCAGCAGTCAATTGCTGCTGTGTGCTAATGAGCTGGTCCTGATGTTGCTCCTCCAGTACCCGCAGAGTCGCTTGGTGCGCTTCTTCCATTTCCGCGATCCGTCTCTCTTGTTCCAATTTCTCTTGATTGGCTGCGTGAAGTTGTGTGGACAGAAGTATGGTTGTTCGAGAATTACTGCCGGAACGGACCTTTCCCCTTGAGGTTATCACTGGGAGTTAAAATGAGCCCGCGTTCATCCAAAGAAGAGTCAAACGTCCCGGGAACTCACCGGAACGCTCAATCAGTCTATCCAATTCTTCGCTAGCGAAATCCACTTTGCCCAAGAGGCTGGCGATACTGGCTTGAAGAATCTCAAGATGATCTTCATCTCCCTCTTCGAGTGCCGCTAAAACATCCCGATCCTCCTTGAGCCCCTCAACCCAAAGAATGAGCTCTGCATTGAGTCAGTCCAAGTCCTGCGATATGACAAGATATGCTGGGTGACCGGAGAGCTCACTCTCTATCTCCTCTTCGCCCCATTTGATACCACCAAGTTCTTCGGCTCCGGTGACCACCGATACGTTCACCCTGGGATTTGCTTCGTCCGAAATGATCGAGCTGAACGGCAATTGGGAAATCATTTCCGTCTGGACCTGTTCTCTTCTCTTTGTCTCGATAGACGTGAAATTTCTCAGGGCTTCTGACAGACGAGATGTCCACTCGACCAGGGTCCGGGCATATTCATTTCGCCTGACAACCTCGGAAACGGTAGTAGCGTAGGCGAAAGGCAGCTGCCGTAGACGATGTAGATGGGGAAAAGCACTCTTATCACGAAGGTCGTTTTCCAGGATCCGAAGGGGTCCTACCAGCTGAGTGATACGTATTTGGAATTGCGCTACTTGGCGTAGATGCAGATGAATTTCAACCGTGAAATCGTTCTGCCGGGTGCACGTCAGTCTAAAAGGTACCTGTTGTAGCTGATTAGTGAGGGACACACCTTGACTCCGGTGAGGGAAATGAGATCCTCCCTCATTGCTTGGTCAAGTTCGATCAAATCCTGATACACATCCTCCACCACCCCGCTCCCTAACAGTTCTGCCAGCTGGTTGGAAGCCACTTCCAATCTAGCTAAACCTTCTGCAAATTCGATTCCCACCGCCGCTGCATGATCGTTGAAACCTCGTGTCTCCGCTTCTGCCTGCAGATGGAGCTCATTGAGCTGGCCCGTGATTAGGTTGTACCGGTCGACATGTTCCTCTACAGGCATAGGATCATCAGCTTGTCCGGTCTGTCACCGTGTATGACCTGAAAAGCCAGCTGACTCACCATGGGCGGTCCTGCACGAGTCTCTCACTTGCTCCATCTTCCTCCGGTTCACATAGTCGCCGATCGTCTTGACCTTGTCTTCCGGTTCACCATCCTTCTTCCGTTTCAGCAAGGCCGGATTGATAGTCAATTTGGGCAAGAGGGTCATGTCTAATCCGGCACCCCGTATCAGATCTTCCTCCGAACGCAACTCTTTCTCCGCCGTCTCCGCAAACGTTTCAAACTCCCGCACGAGTGGTTGTAAATGATGTGATAAATTGGCGTAAGCGATTTCGAGCGCCCTCGCCTGAGCTTGGTAGAACGATTGGAGGTGTGACAGATGATCGTGCGCGACGATGAATGGGTGTTGGACTTGAACCAGGTCACACATTTGATTCGCTAATGTGGAGTCAATGGATCAATCTCAGCGGTGGTATCAGAGAAGATCTGGCCAGGAGAGATTAGGGCGCTTACGGTCCAATTCCGGAGGGAGGCTCACGCCTTCTTGGAACTGCATGGCCCACTGTTCCGCATCGGCACAGAAGAACGACTCGCGATTGAAGACATATAGCTTCAATCGATTGTCCTGAGAGATGACGAAATGCAACATCAGCAGCGATGTCGCATGGTCAAACCGGAGTAATAATAGCAGACTCTACTGACCAATGACGGCGAGCTGGGACCAGCCTGATTCACCAGCTCCTCGAAAGTATCTCCTTTGACCTCCCTCTCGTCTTCCAAGAACAACAAGACATTGCCGCTCGATATACCTGTCGCATCGCCAACATCCTCGTACAATACATCGAGCCTTGTGGTGCAGGACAAAGATTCAGTCCTTGGTGGCAAGGATGACTGACGCAAAGCTTGGGTACTTACGATTCATATTCCTCGATTTGCCTGTCTATCTGGTATAGACCGCCGTCTGAAGCGTGGTAGATATCCATGGTGAGCTAGGTTCCTTCATCCGTGGCCGTGTGCGTGTAGGTGTTTATCTGCATGAGAGATAGCAGGTTGATGCGTTATTAGATGTATAGATCGAAGAGGAATACAGTCGTACCTGTGTAGCTGCACGCTTGTCCAGTCGACTTAGCCGGCGCGGCCGATAACCTCATCGATACGATAGTCCTCACGCTGGCTATGCTGATCATCTTATCTCGGTCATCGCCGCCAGCTAAAGCTATGCGGGGCACCGATTGATCGATATCACGTAAACAAGGAATAAGGTGAATAAACTCTACTCTCTGCCTGGACGCGTCTGTAATTGTAGACACAGTTATGTTGAGCAGCTGTACATGATTAACGAGGATTGCAGCTGGATGAACGTAAATACATAGGCCGAATCCAACAACGATACCAGACCACCCATCGTGAACTTCCATTCGCCATGGACGACTCAATATCAATAGACGAGGGCGACTCGCTTTTTTCTGTACCTGGCGCCGGACCCTCTGCCGCCCGCGCGCTGTACCATACCCCTCCTCAGTCCATAGTCAATGCCGCTCCGCCCGTCGGGTTAGGATTACATCCATCCGTTGTACCTCAACACTTGCCAGAATACGACGAGTCTTTCGAAGCCCCAAACAGATGGGATAGAACCGGCGCATCTCCCGCGGCCGAGGAAGCTTCAATCGAATACGGACTGAACAGCGAAGAAGAGCTAGAGGGGGGGAATGGTAATGATGATGAAGGGGAAGGGGAAGAGGACGACGAGGGGTATGCTCATTCAGAGAGCAGCTCGGCTCAATATGACCCTGATGCGGATCCGGAGGGCTTTGCGCAAAGATTGGATGAATTGGCCGGGGTACTGGAAGTTGGCGAAGAGGAAGCTCGAGCGGTCAGATGGGGTCCGGCTGTGGGAAAAGAGCGTGAAGGTGAGTGCAGTGTCTCGTGTCTGCCTCTGAGCCCGATCACCGTTCTTTGTTTGGCTGCAGAATTAGCTGACCAGGAGTGAGTCTATAGCGCCGGGATTGCCCTTGGGCGATTTCAAGAATCTGATCAACCATCACCTGACCTCAACTGAATGGCGCTTCTCTCCTCCCGCACTGATGTTGCCCACCATACCGGGAAGACCGTCCACAACATCCGCTCTCGCAGCGATGGACCTCCTCAACGACACGGGCGATATGCATCCGATAAGAGTGCTCGGAAGAGGATGGGTAGAGATGGACGACGAGCTGCATACGGAAGATGAGTATGACCCGATGTCATCGCCGGTCAGAGGTCAAGTTGGTGGCTTGTTCGCTGGGCATTGAGAGATTGACGTGCAGGCAGGCATCTCTGTGACTGTGGTGTTGTATCATTGTGAGTGACTCCTAACAGCAGGTACATTTCTCTCAACCAAGGGTGTCAGACTAACGCTCACATTTTGTCTACAGATGGTTGTATTACTATGCATTCACATCCTACTTTCCTGCCATTGCCATTCGACACCGTGAGGTGGTTCCTTACCAATGTCTCGGACCACGCAGTGATTCAAGATGAAACCCATCGCCACACCTACCTTATGCATCAACCTAGCTTCACCCTGACGACCAAGATCAACAGGTTGTCAGGTGAGCGTCAGCGTGAGGTGGGACCAGGCTGAATCGAAATATACCGTGGACTGAGCAGTACCTCACCAATGCAGATCAACCACCAAAAGAAAAACAAGAAGCCAGCAAGCCACAGTTTTATGTTTGAACCTCAACCCTTCGACGCCATGGCGTTGTCTCTATCTCGAACTCTGAATGTTCTTGTTCTCGATAAGACCTTATCTCGAACTTTATCGATATCAGTCGACCCTGTCAAAGCGAAGACGTTACTGTCCACCTGTCGAGGAGAGAGCCCAAGCAGTGCAAGCGATAACGTAGGAGATAAGAGTCGGTCCCGTCGAATACCTCATAATGAAACACGAATCTCGACATAGTCAATGGGGTCTTTCCGACTCCCAATCTGAAGAAGACTGCGCCAGTAAGGCTGAACGGGCAATCGCATTTCCGACATTTGGACATGATGATGGTTTAGACAAGACTTTACATCGCGACCTCGACGACTGCAACGACAACAACGACTGCAACGACTGCACCGACCGCAACGACCATAACGACTGCAACTACCATAACGAAAGTAAAGACATTGCAAAAAACGGGTGCGAACCAGCCGACCAAAGACAGCCTTTACCTCCCTCAATTAACAAAGCATCTTCTTTCTCGTGCGCCATCACGACCAGCGGGTTGATCGCATCCCGAGCGTCTCACGAATCCACGCAGAGTTCTGACACGCTCCAAGACAACCCATATCCTCAACATCCTTGCGATCATACTGCAACACGACCGACCTTACCATCTCGTACTTCCTCCTTCAGCTCCGATACCGATACAGACGACTCGCTTCCTGGCACCCCACTATCCGTCAAATTCCCCATTTCCATTGGGGCTCAAGGGGATTCGTACCCTGAAATCAGTAGCTGCCTTGACACGCCGCGGACATCCTTGGATCTGGAAGAGGGCGATCAGACCCCTCGCGAACGCTCAGACTCGTTTGGGATCGTCAGAGCGAAGGGCTGTGTGCCTCGACGAGAAAGCGTGATTAGGACTCCTCCTAACGCCAGATTGACAAAGCTTGATCGGGAGCTCCTTAGCGAACCGTCTGCCTCACTGCGTGAGTTTTATCGCCTTCTTCCTTTGAGTGCCTTTATGCTTCCCAGCGCCGAGCCTATCACCAGATCATGGGGAAGGGGGAAACAGTGTCATTAGATCCTGACGTCGCTGACTTGTCTGCGGAGGTGTCTGTTTGCTTCTATGTTGGTGTCACAGTGCGACCAACGACTTTCTGGCGTCACCACCCTTTATCGCCGCACTCTTTGCCTCATCATTCACCCTCATCGAGGCTGATCCGCAGATCTCTGCTGATTGCCAGCCCAACGATAAGCGTCCAGCAGCCCGATCCTGACGCAGAAACGACTCGAATAGCTGTCGGCTTGGCCGGTTTGGATTTAGATATCGACCCAAGGCGGAAGAACGTCAACCTCTTACCGATATAACGCTGCTCCCGTCGAACGATCTTCGGAACAGGAACTACTCGGTACAATCAGCATAGATGGGTTTAGGCGTGGCGTTGGTAATTTTAGGCGGGGGTGGTGTGTTGAGGGGGAAAGGAGTAGAGGGGAGGGTCATACCTCGAGCGGCTGTGGGATCGCAAGGCTCACCATTATTGCTTGGCCCAAACGGTGGAGAAACGACGTCGAAATCAAATGGGAACCCGAAGCCCGCAAACTCGGATGCATCGGCGTCAGACGATAGTAACAACGACGATGACAATAGTGGGGACGAGAGTGACGCTTCCGCCTCTAATTCTACCTCGACGATTGCGTCATCAGGTAGCATTACTTCAAGGTCGTCCACAGTGACCGCAAGCACCACTACTTCGGCTTCGGCCTCGGTGACAACCTCGTCTCTCTCCTCTACTATGACGGTGACGTGGAGTCAAACGTCTTCCCCAACGACATCTACGTCCAAAGCCGACCGGGATGTGCTCGATTCAGGCCCGCCCCGTCAGCCTTCTTCAGTCCGATACCTCGTCCCAGTTTTCCTCCTGATTCTCATCGGAATCGCAGGCTTCGCCTTTCAGAAGTACCGCAAGCGACGCAGGCTCTCTAGGAGGCGTTCTTCGGCCGGGAAAGAGTTCGAAAAGGCTATGAAGAAGGGGCAAGATCCTTTCGGAGACGATGGTGGCTGGGAGCGAGTCCGGGAGGAGCATGATCAGGAGAAAGAAGGGCATGACGAGGACGATCCGTGGTATGCTGGCGATATGGAAGACGCCCCTCAACTGAAGTGGGAAGAAGGTCTGAAGAACTCGGGGACGACAAGGTACACTTTTGGCGACGACGGCCGCGGGGGAGGGTTTGAGGGGTCGGGTGGATTGGTTAGTGCCGGTGCGAAAGGGTGGGGATGGAAGGATTCATGGAACCAGTTCAAGTCTGCTCGTGGGCGGCTCAACGAGCAAGCTCATCTGGAAGACGAGCAGTATCCCAGCGGCAATGATGCAAAGAACGGTGGGGTATCTGGACCTGTAGAGAAAAGGACAATGAAGCTTGTGACTTCACCAAACCCGAATGCTGGGCCTGAATACTCGCCTACCGACAGATCGGGAGAAAATGGTATGGCATATTCGAGAGTACCTACCGACGGTGAAGAAGGAAGCGGATTCGTGGAAGTGAATATAGGAGATCACACGTATCAGGACGTACCGATAATCCGACATCGCCCTCCCACCGAATCAGACCAGACGGACAGCGGGAATGACAGCAACAGGGGCTCGATTCGTGCTTTGAGAGACAAGCTTGCTTCCCTCACCTTCAAGACACCCTTATCGCCCGTTGGGGGGAAAGTAGGCGGGAAGCAGAACTTGGAGCGTAATCGATCCCCGAACAAACGATCTTCGAACCCTAGATCCATTTCTTCTCCTGTTGACGCGGCTGTCTCACAGATGACGCTAGCGCCGGTATCAGAGCATCGACAAGCGGTGGTAGCTGTGCCACCCTCTCCGCCAGCTTGGATCCGACCTCGCGCCGTCTCACCTACGTCGATGTCGATTCTGTCGCCACCCATGCAACCTCATTTGTTCTTCCATCCTACTCCATTGCCATCAGCCAGCGAAGCTGGCATGAACAAGGGGAATGGACCGGTATTGGGCGGCCACATGCAGATGATAGCCGACGACGACCACAGCGTCAGCGAATATGCAAGCGATTACGATGAGACGCCTCTACCGAGTGCCAACCCATCGCCTAATCCCGCTGACGATATCGATAATTCTGCTGCATTGAGCCCAGTGAAGTCAAGCGTAGGCGTGGAACTTCACTCCAAGTTCCCGAGGATCCCATCGACCGCGTCTGGTCTAGCGGGTGCGGACAGCTTCTCAGTGATTTCATCCAACAAGTCGGTGCCCAATGCCGGGGCCAATTCCGCCAAGTCGATTCAACCAACCTCCAAGTTGAACCCTGCGAACGGAAGTGACAGTAGCAAGAAGGATATAACAGCATCACCGGCGTTAGCGGTGGCACTTCGACGATCGGCAGCTTCGAAGAGCCTATCAAGGACGACTCGGTCGTCGCCATTATCGCGGAGGGAATCTAAAGGGAAGAAAACCAGTAGTCCTTTGCTGAGCACCACAGATATGCCCGACTCTGAGATCGCTCGATCCAAATCACTAGCTAGGACCAGATCAAAGTGCCAAACTAACTCAGGCTCTGATGGGGTCAAGCAGAAGACGAAAATGAAGACTAGGACGCAGCGGAAAGAAGAACGGGCAAGGGACAAGGTGGAAGATATCTTGAAAGCCTCATGGTCGGATAGAGCGCTGGCTTCGCCCCCGTTGCTCAATGGCGGACTGAACGCTATTACAAGCAGTGAAGGGACAGCGACTGGTGAAGATGTGCTGCAGCAGAAGGGAGGAGGGAGGATGACGATGGTTCCTGGTTTAATGAGTCCCGGCCTTGAGGAGACGGGCGGTATCGAGCAGAGATTGGCTCTGTTGAAGAATGTTGTGATATAATAGGGCACTCTAGAGACGGCTAAAATAATCACGAACAACTAGTGAGGAGACCATAACGTAGAATAGCCCTCAGTGATCAGCTAGACTTTTTAAGACGGTGAACTGAATTGATCAAGACTGTGCGTAGCTAAAGCAGGTTGAGGAGGGCGTGCATGCCATGTCAGTGCCGATTATCCTATTTTACCAGGAACAATGACGTGTGAGAGCGTAACGTTGAGTCGATTCCGCGCCGTACGTTGGTGTCTATGGGCGTATCCGAAATCATGGGTATATGTGTGTGTCTGCGGCATGGAACTTGTTCTTCTCCCTCTCGGAACTTGTTCTTCTCCCTCTCTCTTTTCGACTGTCTGCGCTGCTCCTTTTGTGCTGACACTTGCTCCGTTCTGGTATGTATGTGTTGCATTCGATGAGGTCTGTGGTCGACTGATCCGGATATATGTGATCATCAAGCGATTATACCATCGTCTTGAAGGCTGACCAACCGCCAGCAGCAGCGGTCATGAGACCAGCGCCGACGAGGGCAGGTCGAAGGCCAGCTATGTATGTCGGTTGAAGACAGGGCAGAGGTCAGCTATCGGCGAACGGAAGGTTACGAGTAATGCACGTGGTTCTGAAGACAGCACTTGAGGAAATGATTGTCAAGACGGAATCTGAACTCACCAGAAGACTTGTAGATAGCTCCGCTCAGAGCAGCGGCTCCCATCGCGTTGTAGGCGTCATGTTTCCCCCTTACGCTGTCGAGGGATGAGTTGGCGAGATTATAGAAGATGGCTAAAGTACAGATAGAGAATTAAATACACTGTGAAATCAGCGAACCCTCTGGTGGCATGTAAGTAGTGGGAGAAATGGAGATCTTTTGTTTAGAAATATTCGCCTCACCCAAAACACCCAGAGAGTTGCCGGTGAAACTTCCTCGCCTCGTACATCCGTTCAGGATACTGTTGATTCGAAGCTTGAAAGAAGGGTTGTTACCCAGCGGTCTGGAGAGACCTTCCTTCGCACCCCACATACCACCGAGCACGAGACCTGTAAGTATAGCAAACAGAACGGAAGATGTCAGCGAGGTGGGGGATCTCAGCCCAGGCTGGGAGCAACACCGTATAACATCGTGGAGAACAGTCCTTGCACGGAAATCTAATTCATTGGCATGATTCCCAAACAGGGGACAAGGTCAACGGGTACTAACCTGACAGATAGGTCGTTCCCGTGCCGACACAGAGGTCGTCAGTCCAGCCTCGACTAGGCAACACCGACGCAGCACCCTCGATCTCGGTGAGCTTGTCCTCATCCAGCTGAAGCAGCTCCAAGTTGTCGCTCAGACCAGCCAAAGGATGAAGTCGAGCGGCATCGAAAGAGGTAGAGAAAGCGTCCAAGGCTGTTGGCGCGGGCTGGCTAACCGCAGGAACAGGAGAGGCATTTGAAGGAGGCTGAGGGATTGATGATGAAGAAGAGGAGGAGGAGGCTGAGGCGTCTGAGGGAGAGGGCGAAGGGTTCACGTTGGATCGGAAAGTGGTAGAGTTGAACAGATCGGCTGAAGCGGAGGGCTCTTTCTCAGCTTCGGGCTTGGAAGAACCGAACAATCCTGATAAGAACGACATGGTGTATAGGTCGAACTGGGATTTTGATGGGAACGACGATCAGGTCGAGCGGTTTACTCCAAGGATGGCGCACGTCAAGCTGGATATGAGGATGGTGGATGAGGTGCAAAATAGATGAAGAATCAATCTGTGGTTTGAAGAATGACAGAGAAGATCTCGTTATTCTGTACGAAGGGGGCGTATGGTGGCGATTTACAACCATCAGACTTTTCGTTTTCTCCGGCACACCCCGTCACTCAACCCCTCTATCCGACCGCAGTCACGTGACTTCTAAGCATCCTACGTATGTTTTTGCCTCCCACCGTGGTACGCGTACAAAAGTCTCGATAATTAACGGTGCATGTTGAGGACTTGTTTTTCAGCTAGAAGCTCAAGCTACACAAAGCGACATGGCCGGACCCAAGGAACTGAACGGATCAGCTTCGGCTGGTCCTTCCAGTGGACACAGCACGCCCAAGAGCAAAAAGCAGAAGAAGAGGAACGCCAAAGAGAGCGAGACCTCTGAAACTCCCGATCGACCTGTCAAGACGCCACGACTGGAAGAGATTGACGACGTTGACCTAGGTGGCGCGGGTATAGACGCTATGGAACAGCTTGACAGAAAGCCGTCAGTGGACCCTATGGAAGCTCTCGAGGGACGAGAGACGGCCGAGGGTGAAGAGGGGACTGTCCAGCCTGTACGAGCGGATGAGTTTGAGCAGGAGGCCGAGAGAGAAGTGGAAGCTAGCAAAGGTCTCGATGGGGCGGCTGCTGCCGAGGAAGGGAAGATGAAACTCGTGCATCAGGTGAGCTTTGTTTTTGGATCAACGACCGAAGATGAGCTTACGCGCTGTCCTCGTGACAGGTTCGACATCAAGTCGCTGTGCCACCCAACTATCCCTATGTACCCATATCGCAACACAAACGGCTCGATCCGCCCGCTCGAACGTACAAGTTCCAGCTTGATCCTTTCCAGCATGTATCGACTTCATGTATCGAACGAAACGAGAGTGTCTTGGTATCTGCGCACACTTCGGCTGGTAAGACGGTTGTCGCTGAATTCGCCATTGCCACTTGTCTGAAGGAAGGTAGAAGAGTGGTATATACCAGTCCGATCAAGGTGAGTAAGCGAGCTTACACGGGTACGGCGATCTGGCGGAGTGGCGCTGATTGGCATAAATCACCGACCAATCTCCAGGCTCTGTCGAACCAGAAGTTCCGAGAGTTCACCGAAACTTTTGGCGATGTTGGTCTGATGACTGGAGATGTCACGATCAACCCCAACGCTTCGTGCTTGGTCATGACAACGGAAATTCTGCGTTCCATGCTGTATAGGGGATCAGAGGTCATGCGAGAGGTTGCTTGGGTCGTCTTTGACGAGGTGCACTATATGCGAGACAAGGGTATGTCAGCTGGTTTCAACGATGGCGATGGCAAGGCTGATCAGTCGTCTCACAGAACGAGGTGTCGTATGGGAAGAGACCATCATTCTACTTCCTCATACCGTACGATACGTCTTCCTTTCCGCTACTATACCCAACTCGATGGAATTTGCCGAATGGATCTGCTCGACACACGAACAGCCATGCCATGTCGTCTACACCGATTTCCGTCCGACACCGTTACAACACTATCTCTTCCCGGCTGGATCAGAAGGCATCTACCTGGTCGTCGATGAGCGAAGTAACTTCAGGGAGGACAATTTCCAGAAGGCGATGGCGGCTTTGGCAGCTGGACAGGGCGAAGATCCGTCAGACCCGAACGCTGGAAGAGGGAAGAAGGGGAACAAGACAAGGAAGGGCGGTGCTATGAAGGGTGAGCTAGCTACGGCTTTTGAGAGTGTAAGACTGTTTTTTTTGCTGACCGCCTCATCTAGGCGAGAAATCTGACATTTACAAGATTGTCACCTTGATCATGCGACGGAACCTCAATCCTGTCATCATTTTCGCGTTCTCCAAGCGAGAGTGTGAAGATCTCGCTATGCAGATGCAAAAATTCGACTTCAACACCGAAGACGAAGCTGCGACTGTGCAACAGGTATTCGAAAACGCCATCGGCGCCTTGTCAGAGGACGACAGGAAATTGTCGCAGATCGAGGGTATTTTACCTCTTCTCAAGCGAGGTATCGGGATTCATCATGGTGGTCTCCTGCCCATTTTGAAGGAGGTCATCGAGATCCTGTTCCAGGAGGGTCTGATAAAAGCCCTCTTCGCCACTGAGACTTTCTCGATCGGTCTGAATATGCCGGCCAAGACTGTCGTGTTCACGTCAGTACGGAAGTTTGACGGTAAAGATTTCCGAAATCTGTCAGGAGGAGTGAGTAGATGCCTTGGACTGGATACGGTTTGTGACTAAAAAGACATGTCTTTTCGTTCAGGAATACATCCAGATGTCCGGACGAGCCGGTCGACGAGGTCTCGATGCCCGGGGTATCGTCATTATGATGTGTGACGAGAAGATCGAGCCTGATGCCGCCAAGGGAATGGTCAAGGGTCAAGCAGACCGACTGGATTCCGCCTTCCACTTGGGTTACAACATGATCATCAACCTTATGCGAGTGGAAGGTGTGAGCCCGGAGTACATGCTTGAAAGGTGTTTCTTCCAATTCCAGAACACGATGAGCGTACCGGTATTGGAGAAGCGTGAGTGAAGGAAGCAACGTACGGGGAATGGCGCGAGCTGAGCTGACACGTATGACCTTGGTGTAGAGCTGAAAGAGGCGGAGGCTGAGAGGGATGAGATTGTGGTGGAGAACGAAGAGGAGATCAAGGAGTATTACGAGTTACGTCAACAACTCAAGGAAAAGGGTCAGGATTTCCAGGTTGTCATCTCTCACCCTACATACAGTCTGCGCTTCCTTCAGGCTGGACGATTGGTGGAGATCAAGGACGGCGACAAGGACTTTGGATGGTGTGTGGTGGTAGCGTATAATAAGGTCGTCAATGCCAAGGTTAGCTTTCTCCGTCGCTTTCCGCTCTGAACGAACCAGCTGACACCTGACTCGAGCAGGGACGAACGCCTATCTGGACGGAATCTGATCCTCCTCAGAAGCAGTACACCGTCGATGTCCTGACCCGAATCGCTTCTGGGTCGTCCGTACCTAAAGATCGGTCATCTTCTGGTCTCGTACCCCCTACCAAGGGCGATCAAGGCGAAGTAGCTATCATCGCATGTTCACTTACGACGGTCCAGTCGATATCTCAATACAGGATCAACTTGCCCAAGGATCTGAGAGGGCAAGGGGAGAAGAACACGGCGTTCAAGGCTGTCGGCGAGATCAAGAGGAGGATGCCCGAGGGTCCGCCCTTGCTTGATCCAATCAAGAGCATGGGTATTGAGGACAAGTCGTTCAAGGACCTGGTCAAGGTGAGTTGCATCGTCAAGGAGATACCGCTGTCGTGAACGGGGAGCAAAAGCTTATGCATGTTGTCCGTAGAAAATCGCCATCCTAGAACAACGTCTCGGCTCGTTACCTATAACCTCCTCCCCTTCTTTGCCACAACTGTACGACCTCTTCGACCGCAAACAACGCTCTATTGAGAACGTCAAAGCACTCAAACGCAAGATCAACTCGGTACACGATATCCTTCAGCTTGAGGAACTCAAGTCACGTAAACGAGTCCTGAGACGATTGGGCTTTACCACGGCCGATGATGTGGTAGAGATGAAGGGTCGAGTGGCGTGCGAGATCTCGACGGGAGACGAGTTGATGTTGACTGAGATGATGTTTGGCGGCACGTTTGGGACATTGACGCCTGAGCAATGTGCTGCCTTGCTGAGCTGCTTCGTCTTCCAAGAGAAGGTGAGAACGTAGCTCTGAGATTTACCAGCGCTCGATGCGCCATCGAGATGGCGCTGATTTGCTGTGTTGATATTTTCTCTACAGTCCGAAGCCAAAGTACGACTGAAAGAAGACCTCGCTGCCCCTCTGCGAACTCTCCAGGAGACGGCTAGGAGAATAGCCAAAGTCTCAAACGAGTCTGGTATCGCCATTGTCGAGGATGAGTATGTGCAGAGCTTCAAGGTGGAGATGATGGATGCCGTCATGCAGTGGTGCAAGGGTGCCAAGTTTTCTGAGATCTGCAACGTGAGTGCTGTATGATCGATCATCTCTACGAGGAAGATGCAATGTTGATATTGCCGCTTATGCCTCATTTTTCCAGCTCACCGACATCTTTGAGGGATCAATCATCAGATGCTTCAGGCGACTGCAAGAGTTGATCCGACAGATGGGTCAGGCGGCGCATGCTATCGGTAATACCGAGCTTGAGGAGAAGTTTGCAAAGAGCATGGAGCTGCTAGAGAGGCCCAATACGGTTGTCTTCAACCCTTCGTGAGTTTGCCATTGCCACTTCTCAGCCCTTTTGCGGGTTTTTTTGGTACAGCAAGCTGACTCGGATGTTTCGTGCTGTCGCAGATTGTACTTGTAACTTGACGTTTACTCTGTACATGCATTGACGTGTTCGGCTTACATGGGGTCACAGCTTCGCGTGGTGCCTGGGCGTCCGGGTCCGAGCGTTTCATGACTCACGTTTCAGGTCGTTATTGTTCATTACTCGCTGAGTACGAGGTGGTCATTCTCGTCAGTTCTCAAGATGAAGACAGGCGAAGAAGGCGATGCAGGATGCGATCTGTGCACAGGCTATAATGATAATGATGGTACCTGTCCACATCGCACAGTCCGCGGTATCACGCCCACGCTCACGCTCTCGCCACCCATCATGTCAAGTGTCATGTGTTTCAAGCCATCCTTTGCTTACTCTCGCACTGATTTCCCTTTCTCAACAGACCGGGGGCGAGACCACCGAGCTCTCGGCGGGTGATAGACGATGAGTGAAGAAAAGGCAATCTCAGCTGCACTTTTCCCCTTCTTCTGGACAGACACTGCAAACGATTTTACAGCCTATCTTTAGTAAGTGCGACAAATCATCGTTGTACGCGATATCAACTGAGACCGACAGCACGGTAGCGCTTGATCATGCGTGTCTGATAACGATCGTCATGATGTGTGCAAGGGCGACGAGCCGTGTCTTGTCTGTATCCGACTGCTCTGCCGACACTTGCTACCACGAACTAGGATTGGTCTAAAATCGTACGTGGAACAGCGTCGTCTTCTCCCTACACGCTTGAGTGGTCCCAGCGGTATCGCGGTCACGATGTGTTCATTATCTGACTATGGGTTCTGACTAGGTTTTTGCCATACTCCAGAGTTGTGTGACATACCTCGCCCTTCATTATCAAAACACACCCAGCTATAGACATGTCCCTCATCACTGCTACGACGACAACCCCACTAATACCGCCAACACCCACGATAACACCTTTACATCACTACGAAAAACGACATGTCTACCTGTGCGGCGATGAGACGCTGTCCTGGAGGCCCGAGTGGTACACGGCCTCGTTCTTCATCTCATCAAGAATATCATACGATTCGGCTGCTTCGAGGGGTCCGGTGCAGCCACCAACGAGAATCTATCAGGAGGTGCCGGAATGTGCGGCTATACTCAGTCGGATGGTGGAGAGTGCTTCGAGCGACGTGACGGTCATGACAGCGACGCAAAGTCGATCTCAGGGGGGGAACGATACTTTGAGTCAGTCAGGAGCCACGAGAACAAACGACACTCCTACACCTGTGGTGACGACTACTGCCGCTGTACAGAGCACTTTCAGCTCCGGCGGGTCCACCTTCGCTACGACCATTCAAAGAGTCCTCACCCTGACCCCTTCTTCAACCGCGACCACCCCTTCCGACCCTTCGACTACATCTGACCGGGAATCAACCAGCAGCTCGACTTCATCGTCGCCCACAGCGGCAACTAACCCCGGTGCCACTGCGGCCATCAATGACGACACTTGTGCAGGCGGATGGGATTGGCAAGGATGGGCTACGATCGCAAGTCTCGGGTCAGGCTTGATTGTTGGCGGTGCTCTGTGGGCGGTCTGGCTGGTATTGAGAGGTCGCATGTCGGGGTTCTTTGCACCCAGGACGTGGTTCTTACCGCCAGCGTGAGTAAAACCCCCATTATACGACTCTGACAGTACCCGGATACACGCTGATAGATTTCGCTGGCACAATGATCACAGCTCAAGGCCATCGAGACCCTGGTCAATCGTTACATTCCTCGTGCCATTCTTGCACCTGCCGTCTTGGGACGCCCCGTCTTCCTCACATGACCTGTCCTCACTTTACACTCTGTTCGCAGGTCTCAAACTTGCCGCACTTGTATCGCTCTTGGCTGTTGCAGTGGTTTTACCGGTAACGATAGCCAACGTGCCATGTCTGGGGCAGACGGCACCACCCAACAGCCTGGGTGGGAGACTAGGCACCCTAAACGATCTCTCGCTGTTACGGCTGCTCAACGCGCTTGACCCGAGCCCGGACTCGGCTGCCACGACAGAATCGCTTATCCGACTCTTCCAAGGGGGCAGCAAACGGTCCCTGTCTTCAACGATCACACCAGCGATTAGCTCGGCGCGAGTCCGACTGATCGCCATCCTCGTTATCTTGGCCGTATTGGCTGTAGGCGGAGGTCTGTTCGTTGTGGCGAGGACATACGCAGCCCTCTTCAGGACCAAAAAGGACTTTGCAGAGAAGGTGTGCGGTGGAATGGATATGGTGTTCATTCCGTCAAGGCACGCTGATGGATGGAGAAGTACGCCTGAGGAAGGACTGAGAAGGTGGTTCAAGGATTGGTCCAGTCGAATATCGAGCTCCGGGAAGAAGGAGATTGATATTGTGGGGCTCTTTGCTGTACCGTAAGCTGTGTCATCGCCATTCTGATCGAAGCGTATTGCAGCTGACGCGCGTGCTCAGTCACACTGCCGACATTGCTGAGAAAGTCAAAGATCGAGAGGAGGTTTTGATGGAGCTCGAATCGGCCGAGCTGAACTATATCGCCTCGTTCAAGTTGACCCATACGGATTCGGCCGGAGATATGGTACAGCCTGTGTGGTGGAGTGGGGTAAGTCACAGCGTCATGTCATATCAGAGGGCTCGAAAGTCTGATGAGGGAAAACATCATATTGTAGGCGGAAGAACCGACCACAGCATCGGGCCAGCACTCACCAGAGCACCCGCAGCCGCCCGACGATTTCGTCGCCCCTCAAAAATTCTACAAAGTAGGCTCGGTCGCCAAACCTCTGTCAAAAGAAAAGCTGGACCTTGCGGTGCCGGAGAAGATTACGATCAGGGATCCTATCCCAGAGGGTACTACTGGTGGCAGTCCAGGCGAAACGAGGTTCCATGAGATCAACCGTGATTCAGCGATGTATGGCGGCCGTTTTGATATAGGCCAGCGAATCAAGTTGGACGAAGCGGGCAACTATGTGCCTGACCCTTCACCAGATTCCGAGGAGACTCATACACTAGGATCGGGACTGAGCGAGCCACCTGAAGGCGCTCGATCACCCGCACTTTCGTTGTCGCCCTCGAGCTCCCGGGAGGCCCGTAGAAGCAGCCTCACTGGCCCGGGTACGCCTTTCCCCACGGCACCAAACTCGCCCCTCTCACCAAAGTCAAAAGCGTCCTTGCGGCCTTACCTGCCGACGATAGCTTCTTCACACCGACATTCTGGCGCGCCTTCCGCTTTGGCGGGGCATTATGCGGCTATCCGAGAATCGCGGGCAAGGTTCAAAGAGCTAAACGGGGAGATTGAGAGGATGCAGCAGAGCACGTTTGCTGATATCGCAGGTGGAGTCGGTTCAGTGAAAGGCTGGATCGTCGTGGGCAAGGGAGCGAGGTGGATACCTCATGCGGAAAGGATCGAGGGCATGACGAGGGAAGATATCTTGTGGGGCAACGTGGGGACACAAGCCAGGGAGGGGATTTTCTGGGCAAAGATGGCGTTGTTGGGACTGGTTCTTGCAGTGTTCAGTGAGCACACTGTCTAAAGCTTCCGAGTGACGCGACTAAGTTGACTGTGATCTTTACTCGTGCTTTGTTTAGTGGTTCCCGTACTGGGGCTGACAGTAGCTATCGCACCGGGTTTCGCAAATGATCTGGCCTTTCTGCGACCGATATCGAACAGCGACGGGTTCGTCGTGCAGGGGCTCGTGCCGACAATACTATTAGCAATGGGTGTGGCTTTGGCGATCAGTCTGACGGATCGTGAGTTGCACACGGTGGACTGGTGTGGATACGACTGACCAAGCCAGCTGTCACAGGCTGTTCGAAAAGTGCAAGGTGCATTTCTAAAAGTCGACAAGAGGTGTTAGCATACAGAGGCACATTCTACCTTCTTGTAAGCTGAGTTAAGAGCTGGCATCGATCAACTGACGAGGGTGGGGTCATTGCAGCTGTTCATCTGCGTCATCTGCATGCTTTTGATTGCTTCCCTGGAGTATGGCGTGGCAGGCTTCAGGACACAGGTTCAAGAAAGCAGGGTAGTAGGGGATGGAGCCATATACTCCAGTGAGTCTCTCGTTGATATGAGATCTTCCCGCTGACAATCCTCTCTCACGATCAGCCTGGTTCATCTTTGTGTTGCTGCTCAACCTCGCGTTTATTATCCCTGCTTTGTACCTTCTCCAGCCGATCCGGCTGATCAGGTACCTCAGAGCTCGACGTTATGCTGTAACGCCACGACAGAAGTTTCGGGGTAAGCTACACGATGGTTGAATGGCATGGAGGTCTTAGCTTACGAACATGTGTTATTGACATTCACAGTCCTTCAGCCGCCGTCATACAAACCCGCATATGCTCTCGCTCCATGCCTCATCGCCGTGTTCTACGCCTCGACGCTCCTTTTCATCTTGCCTCTGCTCTGCATCCCTATCCTCCTGCTCTTATACCTATCTTTCGTCGCCAACCGACACATGATGGAGTACGTCTTCGTCGAGCCCTCCCACTCGAGTATCGATCTTCATTTATGGACGATCCGGAGGTTCGGCTGGACTCTGGCTATACAGCCGTTGTTGTACGGGCTGATCATGTTCAGTCGAAACGAATGGGCTCTCGGCGCTGTCTCTATGGGCGTATCTTTTGTTGCCTTGACGCTGAGCGAACTGTTGACTGTCGTTCGATTCCGACTGGCCACCCGAGAAAGGCTTTCGCCACAATCGAAAGAGGCTTTGGACGAACTGGCTGTATCGATGAACACGGCGTCGCCTCGACCCAGCGTAGCGGTGTATGATCCCCAACGCGTCTCTCGGCATTCCGATTTATCGTTGTTAAATCGAGTGGCGGCGCTGCTTCCGGGGTATGCACGATTGTCTGAGTCATGCCCTTTGCCGCTTGCAAGCGAGAAGATTGATGATCTTTTCCAAGCTGAGAGAGCCTCGTACGCCAATCTCGAGCTGAAGGGTCAGCCAGAGGGGACCGGCCGATATTTCACCGAAAACCCTCAGACCACGAAGGGGTTGATATACCCACCCGAGCTGATGGCGCCTGTACCTGTGATCTGGCTTCCTCGGGATCCGCAAGATGGTGCTGTGGCAGAGGGAGAGGCAGTCGAACTGGACAGATACCATCGCTTGACCGCTATAGTCGACCCGATTGGCGAGTCCAGCATGGTGAGTGCTGCTGGCGCCGCGCCTAGATCTGGAGTCGTGCCGCCTAGAGGAGGGAGTCTACGATCGCCTGGCCGTGTGGCGCACAGTCAGTACAGTCCAGTCAGAGGCACGGCATAGGTGAAGAATTCAGAACCGGAGCCGACTTTGAGGCGGGACAAGCTGTAGATCTCCGCGGGCGATGTCTCAACGAGCGGTCCGGTGAAGGAGCAGGTGTGAGTTGGAGTAGAAAGGGAAAGGGAAGGGATTAGAGATAGGCAAGGAGGTCGTGAGCGTGTAAGGACTCAGTTACGTTGGTTTGTTTTGGGACAATGGCTGTAGGGAGATAAGGTTCCGCTAGATTGTCGTTATAGTATAAATCACCATATCCTGAAGTGGGTTAGTTCCTCCAATTGGTCAATCATGCTATTTTGTTGGGATTGATTCACGTGATCGTTGAGAGTTACAGAGTGGTCCCAGCCTGGTCAGTTCTGGGCAGATCGATGACCGTGAGTGTGACTGAGACTGTATCTGTATCATCGAGGGCGACAGCGTGTTTGGATACTTTCAGAGGTGTCTCCATGCAGCATCCTTCTTGCCATTCAACCCATCTCATACATGATTCCAAATCACGACGACAGCGCGCGTGCCTCAACAGTTGCCTCTATCGCGAATGCAGCCAGCCCGCCACGACCGTACTGATCCCAACCACAAAGACGAACAACGCTCCATCCTTGTAGAATTGCAAGAGGAGGTTGAGGTACCTCGAACCTGTTACGAGGGGTCCTGAGATCTTGGGAGGGAGGATCGGGAGGAATGTCTGAATAAGGGAATGAGGAGGTGGAGGGGACTGCGGGAGGGTGATTAGCAATTGAGGGGATCAGTTGTGTACTCTTCGATTTCAGTGAGTGTGTTTATGGCGCAGGAGTCGGAGGTTGAGAGAAACAGGCAGTGTGGTGTGGTGGGGAAAGGAAGATTAAGACGATGATACTGCCACTGCAGGATTACCAGATACCATATAGTATGCCCCAAACTCACCTTGAAAATCATGAACCTCGTAGTCTGCAGAATGAGCTCGAGCGTCGTAAACGCCCAAAACACAGGCTGTACAAGGATGAAATGGATGTGAAAGTGGTGATATGGTCAGCTGAGCTTGAGCCTAGGCGTGGGGTAGATGTTGCGCTCTGCGGCGAGGGCCACGCCGACACTCACGATAGCTTCGATCCCGCTCAGCCTCACCCACTTATCTCCCAGATGACCTGCCCACCTGCCACTCCATCCTTGATCGATCCCACTCAATGGCGACTTGGCCCTCAAGGTTGGTTCCCACCATAATACGCTGAAGAGGGATAAGAGGACGATGCTGATGAAGTGGACTAGGGGGAACCATTTCGCCGCTTTTGATTTGACAGGTGCGGGTCCTATTCCCATGCCTGGCATCGAGGGGAATGGGAATGGACTGTTCGCCCCACCGGCACCGAGACCACCGAAGAGATTGGGCGGGACACCGCCCAAGCCAGCAGGGTCGTCCACGTCTCCCAGCAAACTTTGCCCTGGGCCACCTGTTCCCATACCGTCCGGAGAGACCCCCATCATCTGAGCCATCAACCTCGAGAAATCAGGCATCTCCCCTGCTCCTTCGCCTCCTGGTCCTCCTGGCCCGCCAAGACCGCCACCACCGCCGAACATGGACATCATAGCTTCCAGCTGGGCTGACATGGCCTGCTGTTCGGCGCTCATCCCGCTGGTGTTATTTCGCCCGACGTTCGGAGTCGACGTAGAGGGTTGCTGAGGAGCCCACGATGGTTTGGTCTGCGGTAGGTCCTGAGTGCGAGTGGGAGAGGGCTGTCTGGTATTGAAGGAGGAAGCTGTATCAACAGGAGCAGGAGGGGGAGGTGTTGACGAGGGAGACGGTTTGACTGCGATGAGGCAGGTTCTCGTCAGTGGAAGCTGTACCCTGAGTATTGTTGCGACCAGCTCAAGTAGCGTAGCCTTGAGGAGGATCCATCACACTCACAGTCATCTGCATACAGAGCCTGCGCCTCCTCCCCTCTGGCCGTCTGAGCCAATTTCGCCAGACCCGTGTTACCTCTGGCGAGGATCTTGGCCTTTCGAGCTGCTGCTCGCTTGGCCGCTTCGGACTGAGCTGGAGCTGACGCTTCGGCCATATCGTCGATGTGTTTTGTTCTTCGGTTGCTGTGGGTTTGGAAGTTAGCAGCTGCGTGATGCGTGTGCTTTTGTGCAGCTGGTGAATCTCATAGAGTTGACGATGTTACTTGAACTCCTGACGCGAACGAGGTCAGAGTGACGTGGCAATATACAGGCTGCCCTGCAATCATTCCTATGGAGTCGTACGTAATCTACCTTATACCCCGCAAAAGCGTTTGCGAGTTCCGCCGGCTTTGCTGCGATCACGGTTTTTTTAAATGAGTCGAAAGTCACTCCACACCGTCAATTCACGCAAAGATCATTCGTCGGTGCAAGAGTTGAAAGAGTATCATTGAACGACCCTCAACCCATCACCTTTGCAAAAAGTATAGTATACATCACTAAAACTCGTTCTCCAGTCTCCTCGCCATGCCCGTCTCACCTTCTCCCGACAGAAACAGGCCTCTCGATGACCGAAAAGTCACCGGTGTAAGTTTGGCACGAATCAACCCCATGATGTAGGATGGTCCAGAAGTGTCAACTGAGGGATACACGAGCACGCCTTGAGTATATGTGTTGACATGCGCTGACACTGACTCGAATCTGCTTGCCCGCTGTCACTCCGCGCCGCTGTCGTTCCGTGCCGCACTCAGTACGACCCCTTGATCCCCCCGGCCTTGCTTCGACACGACCTCCCCGTACCAGCTGTAGCCAGCAAGACCATCTCTTCCGCCCGAAGAACAGCGTCGTCCATTGTGCAAGGTACCGACCCTTTGTCGCGATTGATCGTCGTCGTCGGACCCTGCAGTATACATGATGTGGATCAGGCCAAGGAGTACGCTTCGAGGTTGAGAAAGGGCGTACAGGAGGGCAAGTGGCCCGGTCTTGAGATTATCATGAGGGTTTATTTGTGAGTGGACGTCAAGCTTTGCCTATGGCAAGATCTTCCATCTCGCGTTACGCTAACATCTATCGCTAATCATGTTCCAACTTCCAGCGAGAAGCCCCGAACGACGGTCGGCTGGAAGGGTCTCATCAACGACCCTGATATCGACAACTCTTTCCAGATCAACAAGGGACTGAGAATCGCCCGAGAGCTGCTGTGTGACATCAACGAGATGGGCATGCCCGTGGGATGTGAACTCCTGGACACTATTAGGTGAGTGCGAGCTGACCATGCATTGTATCTGCCTGACAAACGTTTAAAATCCCTTATGTCCCTTGACAGCCCCCAGTTCATCGCCGACCTCATTACCTGGGGAGCTATCGGCGCCCGAACGACCGAGTCGCAATTACATCGAGAGCTCGCCTCTGGAGCCTCGTTCCCTATCGGTTTCAAGAACGGCACGGACGGTTCGGTCAGCGTAGCTATCGACGCCATGCAGTCAGCTTCTCACCCCCACAACTTTATGGGTATCAACTCGCAAGGCATGGCCTCGATCGTCAAGACCAGTGGAAACAAGGATTGTCATGTCATCCTTCGAGGTGGAAGTGGTGGACCCAACTACGCGTGAGTGCTGGCTGCGCGTGCTCGCCGCTGACGTGCTCGGTCAAAATGCGTCGCGCTGACATGATTCTCCCACCATGCGTATCTTTGACAGCTCTGAGCACGTGCAAAAGGCTCTTTCAACCATGCGAACCAAGAACCCCGACACCTTTGCCTCAATCATGGTCGATTGCTCGCACGGAAATTCGTCAAAGAACCACCTCAACCAGCCCAAGGTCGCTGCCGACGTCGCCGCGCAGATTGCCGCTGGTGAGGAGGGTATCACCGGTATCATGTGAGTTGCTTGCGCGAGAAAACCTAGGTGGCAGGTGCACGACAGGAAGCGCTTCGAAGCTGATTCATGATGATGAATCCAGGTTCGAGTCCAACTTGAAGGGTGGCAAGCAGAGCAGTGACAAGGGACGAGCGAATCTCGAGTATGGTGTCTCCATCACCGATGGTGAGTAGACTTGTGCTTTTCTCAGATCACATTTATTGGCTCTTTGACGCTGACTGCTGTCTATTTTAGCTTGTGTCGACTGGGAGATGACCGTCGACATGCTCAACAACCTGAACGAGGTGAGTGACCGTCGAGCGTGTGGAACATGTATCTGGCTTCCGTACACGAGGACGCTGATTTGCGTATCGATTGGTCCCTTGACAGGCATCCCTCGCACGAAGAGCCGTTCTTGAAGCTCGTCACGCCAACGGGAATGGGATCCCCGCCGTCAAGCGACTCAAGACCGAGGAGTAAGGGGTGTGGTCGAGTTGGGAGGAGGGTTGCTATGGGGCTATACACACTCTGCCATGCATCTTCCATGCCGATGTGTTCGTGTTGTGACACCAGCTTCTTTCATCAGTCATCCCACCGTGGTGCATTGATGGTCTGCAGATGCCTAAAAGACTCCAATCAATGGGCATCATCCGTCGAGATATGTCCTCGCGGTACTTGGCCTTCCTGTAACATCATTATCAGGACCGAGCTGGCAGAACGCAGAACGCAGGACGCAGAACGCAGGACGCAAGAGACGGTCAGAGTCTGATCTACTCACATTGACATCTACGCCATCCTTGAACCATCGATCGTCCGACGAGATCTTGATGGTGTTTCCGCTCATCTGACGGGACTTCATCCGGCCGTCTTCCTCGAAGACCTAGGGATGTGCATGCATAGATGATGAGGTCGATTTAGCCAGATGAGCTCACCTTTTGATTTCATATCCTTCCGCGATGCGATAATACAGCAAGGTGACCTTGCTTGTTATAGCGAGCATCACTCACCCAATGCTCGAGGCCGTATGTCCTGTACCACTGACTCGAGGTGTCGGGCGTTTCAGAGTACTCGTACCAGAATTCGACGGCACTGCGGGAATGGAGGCATGACAGACAAGATAGAGAAAGAGAGATTGGTCAGCGCAGCACCGACGTGAAGTCGGTAAGGCGAATGTTCTGGCAGAAGGAAGTCTGAGGGGGGTGATGAGTGATGTCGGATTTCTTGGACAGCTCACATCCTGTTCTCCTTGAAAGCGAACAATTCCTTCCTCAACCTGTAATTATGCTCAACCTCCCACTTGTTCCTCAAGAACGCTTCGATGGCTTCGGTACCTTGGAAGAACTTGTCCCTGTTTCGCCAGATTGAGTCGGGTGTGTAAGCTGGCGAGATGAGTTTTGGGTTTCTGGTGTCTGGACGTCAATTGGTCAGCGCAGGTATTCTTGCTCATGTTGTCCAGACACCTGTCGACTCGTCTTCACTCACTCCATTTGTCTTGGGCGGCCTTGACTTTCCTATCGGGTATCGTTACGTCTGTTAGCGGTGACTCGGATGACCCCTTCAGTAGAGAGGATATTTGACCCACTTTTGAGCAGTTTCCTCGTCGAAAGGCGGTAGAGGCGGGATCTTGCTCGACATGGCCCTGGCGAACGGGAAGCAGCGATGATACCGACGTGGAGCTCGAAGCGTCTGAAGGGCGGATGTGTCGTGACGCGGTTTGTATATATTCAGTGTATAGAGGTCTACCTGTACTGTTTGAGATCTGCGAGGGTCGGTCGTGGACTACGCGGACGATACGAGACAGACATGTATGTATGTTCTGCTATATATGAGCGATCATTCCGAATGGACATACGCGTGGTGGTGTCGATGGCGAAATCCGAATGGCATGGACAGCCTCCACCTCACTCTCTGGCGCATCGCATATATAGTCAACTTCCCCCGTACCCGCACCATGCAAATGTTTGCCTCCGCTTCACCGTACGAAGCGTTACTCTCCACCATGCGATGTAATTCGACCCCACCATAGAGTGGCCCTGTCTACGAGGAGTATCCCCACCCGTACGCAGAGTGGTCCTACCCAATTGTACGTAGAGTGGTCCGATCCAGTACGCAGAGTGGCCCTACCCAACCGTATGCAGTAGCCCTGTACGCAGAGTAAACCTACCACCGTACGCAGTAGCCCTGTACGTAGACTCACCCTACCATCGACGTAGCCCTACCCAGCGTTCATATCGCTCAGATAAACTGTAAGAGCCCTACCCCACCATACGTGGTCATATCGCTCGAATGGTCATATCGCTCGAATGGTCATATCGCTCGAATGGTCATATCGCTCGAATGGTCATATCGCTC
>KI669516.1:0-12657 GCA_000507405.3 Kwoniella heveanensis BCC8398 | reverse complement strand
TGGTCATATCGCTCGAATGGTCATATCGCTCGAATGGTCATATCGCTCGAATGGTCATATCGCTCGAATGGTCATATCGCTCACCTCGCTTCGCTCGGAGGGTACCACTGGTAGACCACTGCGTCGCTCCCGCTCGGAATATACTGCCTCGCTTGCGCTCGGCAGTTACTCGGTATACCGCGCTATCGCTCAGTATACCTCGTATGGTGGGGACAGAAATGCAGTGCCACTCCGACATGTTCCACTTTTCGCTGGGTACGATTCTCGTGGTACCCACGTGGCCCGAACGCCTCACTGAGCAGTTCGGACACGTGGCAGCCACCCATAGGGTGGCTACCCGCCAAATTGTTATTTGGTTCCGCTTTGAAACTAACAACCCAGTCCATGCATTGCGAAGTCGCGTCACCCTGAGCGAGTGTGGTCACTATCATCAATACTTATTGAAGAAATCATTAAATTAAATGACCAACGCTCGTATACCTATATATATACACTACATTGAACCGACGGATTGAGTGATTGGAATTGAAGAAAGAAAAGTATCAAGACAGCATCTTACAGCTCTGCTCAATCACCTTTGCTGCTGATGAGAACGAAAATTTCATCAATATCTTCAATCTCTCTCTCAATTCGTCGCTGAAGGCCTACAAGTGTGCGACGTTTTGACGCAAGGTCGGAAACGGCATCAATCGCAGTCAGTAATTGAGCCTGTAAGCTTGTGATCCTGTCGATGTTGCTGTTAGAAGAATGCATGGGTTTGATGCAAGCAAGGGGTCGTCAGCCAGTGGGGCGCAGTGGAGTATGGGCTGTTAAAGCTTTGCAGCGAGTGGACAGGAGTGGGACTGGGCTATAATCGTACGTCACGCAGACTCACGTTCGTTCTCGCTCCGCATCACCTTCGTCCCATGCCATCTGTCCCATCTGAATAGAATGCTCCTCTTCTGCTGCCTCGTTGATCATCATGTCGACCAAGTCCGGGTCTTCTTCGACTCCCGATGAAGCTTCACGGCGTTCCTTCTTCACGGAAGTTCTAGGTGGTGTGCTCGATGGTGTGGTTCTCGCGTGTTTGCTCGGGAGTGGTTCAGGCGGAGAGCTGTGTATGGTTATGGCAGTCTCGACCGTCGAACCAAGACCGGGAGCCTTGTTGAGGCAATCGGCAGAGGTGCCACTGGATTGTTGTCCAGTTTTGGGAGGGGGTCGGGAGGGGCTACCGGTAACGGCGGCCGCGTAAGTTCTTCTATTGCCGCTTGCTGTCAGTTGCGGAGGAGGGAGCTGAGGAGGATGTTGGCGGTTAGATCTCGTAGCTGGAATCGAAAACGGACGTTAGCCTCATCGCCCTTCGGGTAATGCCATGTTTGGGGTGGGATGCTCTCACGGTCTACAGGATACGGCGTCTTGTCGCCCTCCATTATGGATTCTGAATCGTGCTGGTGGTGCTGGTGGTGCTGGTGGTGCTGGTGGTGCTGGTGGTGCTGAGGTGAATCCACGAACTGCTGTTCTCTGCCCTTTTGCCTCTGGGTGAATTCCATTTCATTTTCATTTCATGTCTCATGTCCATGTGTGTATATATATTCCATCCGTACCATACTCTTCCTCTCACTCGCCTAGAATCGGGACGTACCGGTGCGATACGACCGATCGAATTGGATCTTGCGCTCGCTTGCCAAGACGGGGATTGGGCGGTACCGCTCCGTCAAAGGTGAGGTAGGTTCTCTCATCATATTTCTTCTCCATCTTTATCTTTTTCGTGTGTAGAAAGACCACGGCGCGAGAGCTCAATTCTCTTTCTACTCTACGCCTTCACAACCAAACGCCCATTCCGCAGCACCCCAATACATATAATCTAAACCTCGCACGATCACCTCTCCGTGTCTCGGGTGTCAGGACCAACATCAAAGGTGTCCCCATCGTTGTTCGGTTCCGAAAAGGGCACCGAAGGTGCTGTAACGCCTTAACGCTGTAATGCAGGCGACGGACGTCGGACCGTCGCTCCCTACGTCCTCATCTTGTCGGACTAGCGCAAATCGCCTAGACATACGGGAAGAAGCAGGAGAAGAAGAGGCGCAGTGATGTAGCCAGGTATAATGCCACAGTCCGACTTGTCCTTTCAAAGCCAGGCGTGAGAGCCGAGGGGACTTGACATATCCGGGGTTTGATACCCCGCTCACAGTCCTTTGAGTACAATATCGTTCCTTACTACTTAATAGGTCGCGCTGATCATTGTGGATGTCTCTTCGGCCTAGTTTCAAATTTCACTCCTTCACTCCCCCCCCCCCCCCCCCCCTCTCTCTCTCTCTCTCTCTCTTTCTCTCTTTCTCTCTTCACCATCAAAGAAAACGTTACATCGTCTCTCGCTCAGACCCATTTCTTTCTCTTTGACCATCATCCACATCATACTGGCTTCCTGTTCTTCGCCTAAATTGGTCCATGTCCCCCTTCCCCCCTTTCTCGTCCGCGGCTGGGATGTCCGCGGTACCTGCTGAATCCGAATAGGACCTTGTTCTGACGTGCTCGACGCATTCGATTTGGTATTCTCGCACGATCAATTTGGTTTTCCCGGTCTTCCCAACGACTGATCATGCACCGCCTTTGGCCTCGACCTTTTATCCTTCCTCCGAACCGACCGATCTAGACGTGGTGGTCCTCTCTTTCGGCACTGATTGACCTCGGTGTTCTGCAATCGTCGTTGTCACGCAAAGCGAATCGGGCATGACAGGAGAATGAAGGAGATGTATAGAAATATAGATTGCGGGGTAGTTGACGTACGGGCAAAGATAGAATGACTCGGTGCGATCGAGTGGAGCGCGACTTTATTGCAAGTGAGGAGAACCCGTACCTCCCGATCGAGTTCAAATCAATATTACTGCGCCTCTCTTGAGCCTGCGATCGTGACTTTTCTTTGCCCCCCATTACATGCAGTCGATATACTACTCATCTCGTCAGCCTGGCTCTGCGACTTTTCTTTCCCCTCTTCCTCGCTCTCTCGGCCAGAGTGTACCACACCACCGCTGTATCATTGCTCAACGCAACCACGACTACGACCCTGCCCCGCTAATTGAGCGCGTGTCCACCCCAATAACAATCATTGACGCCTCAAGGCTCAGAATATCGCTCGCTCCCTCACTTGCTCTAGTACGATCCAGAAGTGTCCCATGACTAAACAGAACCGCAATGCGCAGGCTTCCGCCTCAAAGAATTCTCTTAAGCCACCATCACCAACGTCATCAAACTCAGGTCGATATGAGGTAAACTCACTCGTCGAAGCAGATATGGCGGCCATGGACATGAGTGCTGAGGCAATAACCGAAATGATCGAAAAGGATCGTAAAGATCGGGCGGCTGCCGCACAATCGGCGCAAGCGAGAACTGCGATGGCGGCACAAACCGCTATGGCTTCGGCTTTTAACCCGGCTCATCCCTCTGCCCCTCCGCCTGCTCCTCCGGTTACTCTTGCATCGACCGATACTACGACCTCCTCAAACGCGGTAGCGCTGACAACGTCGTCAAGCGAAGTTGGGAGATATACGGCTCTAGAGAAAGGCAAGGCAAAGGCTTCTGAGACGAGCGCCTGTGCTAGTGAAATCGTTGGTGCTGTAGGCGGCTCAGCAACAATCCAACCAGGTGTTTCCACGACGCCTGTCATTGTCCCAGCCAAGCGTCAGCGGGTCGAGCCCGGCGCCACAGCCTCTAGCATCCCTTCGTTGATCACACCTATCGTTCCTGGATTACAGACTCGTGCCAACCAAACCGATCCATCTGGTCCGAGCATTCCTCAGCACCCCCACCCCGTCGACATCAACACCCTTCCCCGCACTTTGCCTTCACGTATGATTGAAAGTCATTCCTCCGTTGCATCCCTGCACGTCACTGGTCACCCTCACACAGCCCCGGCACCATCGCGGTATCATTTGACAAACAGGGGTCCAGGCCACAACGACACACGAGCAGGATCACCGATGGCAGGTATACAGGAGTGGGAGACGGCTGCTCCACAACAAGTGTAAGTGGCTCAAATTGCACCTCAACCATTGTGCATTAACGTAACAACTCGGACGCGAGCTTATGACTCTGACGAATCGTCAATTACGCTTGTTCATACATCAGCTCACAACTCCACAATCAGAGCGAAGCTGGGCCAAGCGAGGTCAGGGCGGCGGTCACAGTGAACAGTACTGATCCGGGTCGTGCTAGAGACTTGGGTGGCAATCCTGCGTCTCCCGAGACGGGAAACGACGATGGGTGAGTGAACACCACGCTCTCTCTCTCTATCTCTCTATCTCTCTATCTCTCTATCTCTCTATCTCTCTATCTCTCTCTATCTCTATCTCTATCTCTCTGTCTGTCTATCTCTATCTCTCTATCTGTCTATCTCTACCTCTCTGTCTCTCGCCTCGTGCCACGTATACCGACGAATCACTAATGTGTTTATATATAGAGACTGCCTGGCCGAGTTCAATGGTTTGGTTGAAGACATTCAAGGCGTCTTGGCCCGTTATGATGGACCCAAAGGCAAAGAAGCACGAAAGGCCACTGTGAAGCGGCTCAGAGCCATTCTAACGAGATGGGTCGCCAAGTAATGTATATGCCTTGCCGTTGTTCGAAGCTTTCACCCCTTTCATGCTGTGCTAGTATCATACACGAGGAACAGCATTGAAATCTGCATTCTTCTTTCTATCTTTCTTTCTTTCTTTCTTTCTTTCTTTCTTTTACGGTGCTTCCCTTGGGCATACCAGACAAATCAGTCAGACTTGCCAGTCTCAGTACCCTTTTCCTATCTATTCTTTGAATTGAAAGCTTTGGTAATTGGCGGATCTCAGTCACCGAAACATATGCTTCCACATGCAATGTCACATTGGTCATCATATCAAGCGGCGTCCACCTCTGCAAGGGTACGGAGGGGTGGGAACTGACCACGGCCATGCTTTTTATTCGTGCATTGTATATCGCTTGCATGATGACGGGACCTTTGACAGTCTGATTGTATATTCACGTTCTACACACTGGGAGCCTTGACACACCAGCTATCTACTGGGGTATCATTTCGTATATCTCTCATGCTAAGAATATCTTATTCCTTCGCGTCGCCAACATTTGGCTGTAAATCAGTTTGCGCATCTCGTTATGTTATTTTTCATATCTCATTCGTTCGAGCAACACCACAACACCAGCTGCATATCGCCTAAATGGCATCTACGGATATGATACATGTGTTGGACTACAAGGCAAAGTCGTGGGCACGAATCGGTCGGACATGTTTCATCTGTATTGTTCGGTCGGAAGGAAACGATGATGAGCATGGGGGGGGGAGGGGGGCGTGCATGAGTGCATCCATGCGCATGGCCGTGATCTGCCGAGGTCATAAGCTTTCATGAGTATATCAAGTATTCGCTGGTGTCCATACGTACGATCCCTGTCTTCTTAGAATTACCCTTAAACGCCTTGCTCCATCGCCGTCACGGTGTCAAGAAGCCAGGTTTCATCCACAAGGTTATCATACTCGTCCCCGACGCGATCGCCACCGTTATCATCTGCGGAGGCGACGTGGTTTGCAAACTCTGACCACTCTTCCTTGGTCAGGAATCTGAGCTGTAGGGGGAAAGAGATCGGTCTGTCAGCGCATATACTCCATAACCTCCTCACATATCCTCCTATACTCGTACTCATATTGGAAACGCAGAAGGTCTTTCGATAAGCGACACCGCCCAATGGCCCATGATCATTCATAACACCAAGCCCCACACGAAAAGGTTCCTCCTCTTGAAATCGCCATCATTACCCTCTCCAAAGTCATGACAAGCGTGATGGTGCGAGGCACTTGGAAGATCACCCCGATCGTCGGTGCAGATTCCGTTTGACAGCATTGCCTGATTGTCTTGGTCTCCTTCTAGGGTTGGCTAGTCGGTCCCACCCTCGTTGCGGTCGACGGAGATGAGGACGGGAGTGATGAGATTGACATGTCTAGGACGATCTTGACGTCGTGGTGGGCGTTGTAGAACGCCGTTGGCCAGTCGTGTCTTTATGTGTTGGCGCAAGGTATGAGGAAAGCGCCGTCATGTGTGCTACACGAAAGAGAGAGGGGAAGAGAGAGAGGGAGGGAGGGAGGGAGGGAGGGAGGGGAAGCAACCTGCTGTGAGCACGTGAGATCTCGTCGCCTAAGCCTAAGGGATTCCAGTCTTCATTCCCCTTTCTTTCCCTCAGTCTTAGCGCGCTCTTGTGCGCCCACATTTCCTTCTTTTTTGCTGCCGCCACCGCCACCGGCGACGGCTTATACAACTCACACCTTCTCCCCGCCAGGCGACCTGAGCACTCGACGTAGCCGTCTGTACATGGCGTGGGCGTCAGGATCCGGCTGCTTCAGGAAGTTGTTAAGCGGCTTAGCCACCCGCTTAGCACCGGATCGCTCAGAAGTATCGGTGGCGTCGGCCTGCACGGCGGACTCTCGTTTCCGGCTCATTCATGACTGACCACCAATCACTCCGATACCCACCCGCTGCGCTTTCGACTGGCTCATATTCGACTGCCAAGCGTCCTACATGAGGGATGCGAGTCAAATGGCGTCTTATAGACTCGATTATCCCGGCGAGATTCGACTCGCTGCTCGTGTTTTGACGACTGCTCGATGTCGTCGTTCTGGAGCTGGTTGTCGGAGATTCCTAGATCCATGGGCTGGTTGTTACAGAACCGTTCGATGTTGTTGCCTCCATCATCGGGAAACTGCTCGATGTGGATGATGGCCTGACCAGCGTTTGCTGTCGGAATCGTCAACGACCACGGGATTTTGTCCTCTCGATCACAGCACCGACCACTGCTTTTTGCCCGATTCCTTCTTGCCTCTATTTCGCGGCTGATTCACTTTCCTTTCGTTTACCGCTCTCCATGCCTACTTTTTCTCTGCCCGCTTGGCATGGCGTGCTCCTAACAACAAACAGCTGAACTGGTGCGCAAGGCTTCCCTCTGATTGTCTCATCGGAACAATACAATATATTTTTACTCCAACTCACAGAGTGCCGTTCGAGAGTGCTCTCTTTGGTGCACCTCAAACCCTACTATAAACTGCAGGGTTTGCTCGGCTACCCAGCTCAGAACCCTCCGGCTTGCTCAATCCAATAGCCTCCGACACATAGCCTCTCAGTATACAAGGGTGCGATCCCGTCGGCCGTGTCCAAGCGATACCATCTCGTTTGGCTCCCCTGAATAATTGCGCCGGCGACACGCTCATTCAAGGTGTCTCTTGTGATGGGCGCTCGGCTGAGTTGACTCGTAACGAATACACTCTTGACATGTTCTATTTGTTTGCCTTTGCACCCACCTGCATGCGTCCACACATAAATCGACGTTCGCCCTTGTGAAACCCATTCATCATCCTCAATAGACTATCTGCCTATGCAATCCCCTTTGTCTCACGGAAAGAAGAAAAGGACACACACACACACAAAAAAAAAAAAAAAAAAAAAAAAAAAAAAAAAGGAAAAATGCTAAGTAAACAAATCAAACGTCACGTTCTCAATCATCTACAGGTCTGCTCCAACTGTCCACCACTTGTCCAAATCACCGATACGAATCGGTTCTGACGGAATGGTCCACGGGCGACATGCGTCATGGCACGCAGCAATAGTTGTTCTGAACGTCTCCACAAACGGTCGTCGTATCGCGTCGAAACAAAGAGTCTGGTCGGATTACAAGAACGCAAGGAAACGAGTGAAAGTCGGTTTTCCTACCCTACAGCTTGTAGCCCACTCGAGGTATTTTTACTTTTTTTTTTTTTTTTGGTGACCCGTCGCCCACGCCTAAACAGTCCCAATCGGCTGTATCCAGTCTCTCCCAAGGTTTTCAAGCTGTCCTCCCGTGCACCGAGACACCTTCTCAGTCCAATGGGTTCGCTCAAAGCAAAAGCTGGCATTTGCATGTCATGATCCGTATCACCATTTACGGCGCATGGCGTCCAAAAGGCTCAATACTCCGAATCCGCCTTGCCGATGCCGAGTCTGGTTATATACCGGTGTCATCCATGACATTGCCTCTTCGTCCAACGCCTTGTTCTCCTTGACGCCACCAGTACGGTCCCCACAAGCCATCCTCGACGTCCTGTATACGAGCCACTTTTGATCATCGTCAGATCGCTTCACTCCAAATTTTCACCCGCTCAGGAGTAGCCTTGCCTGGGCGAGAGCGGTTTCGCTTAAAGGCGGGGCCTGCTTGCTTGACGCGGGCCGAAAGCCGGAAGCTGGTGGAGCGGGTTGGGGTTCGAGTCCGTTCGATGGCAGAAGGGGAATGGTTGGTGACAGTCGTCAGGTATACCGTCAGGACAGGATTACGCCGAGCGCATCTCGTCTCACTTGACAGATTCCTTACAACGTCGGACGGCTGGCAGGATTATGTACAGTACCTCAATCTGACTCGACTGCCAAGATATCTCTTGTTGTATCGACTGGCTCCGATGTCGGCACCTCACGTGCTTGAGGTTCGAGTGGAAGAACCGATACCGAGTATGCATATACAAAAAGATTTCTCTCGTTCCTGCTTCGGTCTGGCTGACGCGACTTCAATAACAGGTCAGCATGGCAACATGCCACGAGGACATCGGTAAGGTACGTACAGCGCCGAGCGGGAAATCAGACCACAGTAGTCCCATAGATCACATAGACCGTCGCTTAGCCGAGTACCCGAAAGACCTCATCCCCTTCATTTGGACAGTCAGTTGAGTTCTCGATACGTCGGCTGGACAGATTACATGAACCTAGGTATGTCCTTTGAAAACCCATTCAGCCAAGACGACATGATGCATACGATCGACGCTATCGACTGAGGAGCAATCCCCGGAGGCGTGGTTGATTCGAATTTGAGCCAATCTGCACAAGCAAGCGTCATGTGTGGTACCTCAAGCCGGGAAAAAAAAAAAAAAAAAAGTCAAATCGAACGATATGATCTTAAGACGCTTTCGATAGTACAAGCTCGCTTTACTGTGCCGTTCACAGAGTAGAAGTACGTCAGCTTTGGCTCATTTTGATCCTTTTCTTACATTGGAGGAATCGAGTTGTAGCTTACATGCCAATGACGGGCTCCTCTATTTCCGGCCAGTGTCAATCTGACTTTCTCTGATATAAACCTCTTTCTAGACCCGTCATCAAGGCGAAATCTTCTGGTGATCTCTAGTATGTACCTTTTGCTAACAGCCGTAATGGGCGGATTTGCATTGTGCTGCGGATTACATAGAAGGATGGTCGGGAAACGAACGTGTCTCGACATACTGACTCTGAAGACAACCCACACGAGCCCGAAGAATCATCTTGGGAGGGGCCTAGATGACCAGCTCAACTCGCTGTACAGCTCTCATAGTGGTCCGGTTGGAAGATCTTGAGCCATGACGGATGACCAAGTGGGTCTCGTCCTTTTCCTTTATTTGTCGGTGAAGAGATTTCGAGAAGTGGGCGAGCCCATCTCCAAGCACATCACGGACTAGTTCTTCTCGAGCAGACGAGGGACTGTCGTAATTCTATCCCGCGAGGGGGGGGGGGGGGGAGAGAGGATCGTCCACCATCCATCCATCCGTCTATCAGTTGCATTCGCGTTTTGCAGCGGCGCGTTAAATTGCTCCTTCGGCGGCTTGTGGCTCAAGTGTTCATGGGTGGAGATGGCTCACATGGCATTTGATCGCGGAATATGCGTCAGCCAGGATTCTGCCAGGATTCTGCGAGTTGACTCCTGGTCGACGGATACTGAATGGCACAGCATCTCATGACTCTTAGCGTTTAAAGTCGTCATACCCTCCTCTGATCTGATTCCCGCACCGAGCTACTCCAATGTTCCATATATGTAACAACTGCACTGCCATGTTCAGCAGGCTGTCGAGAGTATCGTCGCTATCTGATAGTCCTTTCTTCCTGCCAATTGCGTTATCGTCGAATTACGTGCCTGTCCGCCTCTGAATGTGTCCTGGTCGATGTGGGGAGAGGGATAGCTACGGACCAAGATGTTCTTGACCGCCTTGGGCTTGGGGAATCTCAAGGCCATCTCTTGCAAAGCCCCTGAGCTTTGAGTCGTCGACGAACGCAATGAGAGCGGTTTGCCAACTTTACTTCGACGGGACCCAATATCTGTTGGCAGTGCCTTAGTCTACCAGCATTGTAGGCCCGATCGTCAGCGCTTCTCATATTGATCGCCCTCCTCAGGGTATGATCGGCGATGTCGGGCGGTGCCGTCGTGCCGTTGTCAAGCAGTATATACACGGATATATATATATTTATATACATATACATAGAGAGAAAGAGAGAGAGATGAAGATGAACATGCAGAAGGACGCTGCACCCGAACGCGCTTAGAGATCATTCAGCTCGTTGCCGATCACTATGCTCGACGACCGAGGTTTTCACAGAGGCGAAGCAAACTAGCTCGTGACGGATGTGCCTGTTGGAGTTTGAGGGCACGTTATTCGAGTCCCAAATCTCTTTGATACCTGCACGCCATAGTACGTCGATGAAATGACTGCATATGGCGATAGCCGACGATCCCATTGGGTCGAGGTTTAGTCGATTTTCGACACACCACCTGTACAAGCAGGCAAGCTGTCGGATCCAGAACATAAAGTCACCGGTATGACCATCGTACTGACCTGAGATCTGCGCATCATCCTCCGAACGAGGTGCGACCCGTCGCGGAATGACGTTCATTGTCGTTTCAGGTGGTCTGACAAGACAACGAAAAATACAAAAGTGGAGAGATGTTGACTGTAAGAAATTTGTGCGTGCCAATCCAATCACAAAGCATAATCTCTTTTCTCTATACGTCCAGAAAATCTTGTCGATCTTGCCATCGACATCTGCCAATCACTGCCAATGGCCTTGTCTGCGACCACTTACGGCGTCAACGGAAAACAACAGAACAGCTTATCCATGGCGATAGACCGTTGACGTTCACATCAGATTTGCTCACCAACTATCCACACATTCATGAATACTTATACTTGGGGAGGATGAGAGGTCCTACACCGTATACTACACTTACGTATTCCCCATGGGGATTTCATCGTACAGTTGATGCGACGTCCATGCGTCCGTGGTGGGCAAAGCGCACGGACGTCCCATCTGACCAACTGGAATGCTGACACTTACAAGAGATATATACCGCCTGGCTGGCTGGCCGGCTGGCTGTCCTCTATGCACCAAAATGACTGGGCGAGTGTCAGAGGTGGGAGCACTCCCATCCACACTCTTCGTGAGCTCATCTTTGGACATGTGGAGATGTTATCACTACAAGAAGCCGACCCATATCATAAGGAAGCAATAACAACAAAGACAAGAAACTATCTATCTATATATATACACATATATCGCAGAGAACCGATGAGAACGACGTGAGTGCGGGCTATTGCGATAGATCAAGCTCGATACACCGCTAATGCTACGTGATGTCTGCTCCTTTAGGGGGTGCCCAGAGTGTACAAAGGACCGACCGTGCAAGACCTACAAGTTTTGTACTTGGGTCTGTCAAGACCGCGTGAGTGTAATGTGTCTGTGTCTGTGTCTGTGTCTGTGTCTGTGTCTGTGTGTCCCGTGTGAGTGGGTGCAAAGGAGATGACACTTTGCGTAATGTTCGTAATGTTCCTGGCAGCGGAAGCTAGTATCTCGGCGTGCGTCTGGGCGCACACGGTGGAGGTCAAACGTGATGGCAGCGATCGATGCTGAAGGAGGGGCGGCTGATGGCGTCAAGTGTGTGAAGGTGCAGAGAAAAAGTCCGACGCTAATTCCGGTATGTATCCATTGACTCAACAAGTACTACGCACGGCTCGGTCTGCCTCGACCTACATGTCAGGATTGCGGGGGTGTGCGAAGGGAAGGCGCAGGAAGGAGATGCGAGAAGTGTAGGAAGCGTCGGGGGGACGCAGCAAGACGAGCCAGGCGGGCTCAAAAGGTATGAGGGGGGAGCATGCATGTATCATTTTGTCTCGGTGCCTGCCTTCGGTCATCACCGAGAGGTTTCGGTGACACGGAAGACTCCAGCGATGATATTGGCTGCTATGTGTGTGGTGATCCAGGCCAAAGGGACCCCCGTCACTTTTTGCTTTGCTTGTCATTCTCCTCTATCTCTTTCTCTCTTTTTCAATCGCTTTTGTCTTTTGACGACGTATCTGAAACGTATACTCTGATGCACCTGACGACTCTTTGACAACCTCAGATCTCGAGTGAGGGTATACGAACCCAGCAAAATCGAGACCCCCTCACCTTACGCTTTTTACCTTGCCATTCGGCGAAACCGGGACGCTCTCTTCTTCAACGAGATCACTTCCGCACCTTCTGGCAGACACTCCCCGTGCTAGCTCGCAGCTCTCATTGGGCCTCTCCATCCATCATCGTTCGCGACTTGTTGGACTCAATGTAGCAACAATCCGAACGGTACAATGACTGACCGCCCCAAGATGTCTACCAAGAATAGATGGTTCGAAGCCATGTGCGCATGAGAAGAGGTGCTATGGCGATAAATTGCACGAGCTTGACGATCACCCAGTGCGTGCGTGAGTGAGTGAGTGAGTGAGTGAGTGAGTGAGTGAGTGAGTGAGTGAGTGGTTTTCAGTTGTTTTGACGAGCTTTCAACATACCTAATTGTCCTTCTAATCTGTCCGAGGAGAGAGACTAACCGCGCCGACAGCCTAGGTGTATGCTT
>KV700149.1:0-87914 GCA_000507405.3 Kwoniella heveanensis BCC8398 | reverse complement strand
AAATGGGTGTGATAGTGATCGGGCCGCGGATTTTATTATTTTATTATGTGATCTGCAGCGTCCGCGGGTATAGCTGCTGAATGATTGCTCTGGATGATCCTGCGCGCGTCACTGTCGGTATGGTATGGTATGGTATGGTATGGTATGGTATGGTATGGTATGGTATGTCTCGGTTTGCAGGGCACAAGTGAGAGAACGTGAAAAGGGTGATCACAGTAGCAATGAAATGTATAAAGGGACTCGCTTAAGGTTATTTATATCCCTCAAACCTCAAAAGATGGTCTGGGATATGTGAATGAATGCTGAGGTACCGCCGTTACCGTCAACGGGCGGGGGGGAAATCCGGTTAAGGAAGGTCGTGAGAAAAATGCGGTATGGCTAAGCTAAGCCTAAGCTCGACGAGGCGATGTTTTGCGGTGAGGGAGAGAGATCTGGGCAGATAACTAAGTAGTTAGGTCTTTTGTAGATCAATTGAATGTGCACTAGAGAGATCTAATCCGGATGTCGGATGTATATCAATCACGCCGCCGGTCGTATGTGCGTATGCGAATGAGTCGCTCGTTACTCGTATAGATCAACACTTGTAATCGGCGGTCGGGGTCGAGGTCGGGATGTCTTGGGTCGCAGGCCGTGGGTCGTGGTGCGGTCTTGGTAAAAAGGCTTGGTATGGAACGATTCAGTGTAGGGAAAGACAGATGGCGCCCGAAGCCGAAGGTCGTGTTTTGCACGGGGCACGAGGTTCACGGCGCACGAGGGTAAGTGCACAGCTGTGTAATGTTTGAACAAGGAGATTATTTCGCGCAAAGTGCAGACACACAAGATATACGGTTAGAAGCAAGTGGGAGAGCGTGCGGCGTGAGTGCGACTGATCGTGTTGTATTATAGACGAGTTGCGATGTTCAAAGGAAGGAAGAAGAAGGAGGTGGGAATTTTCGCCCTTCGGCCATCTACCATTATACGGCTCTCATCATTGCATCTAAGGCGATTGATTGCATTTCGTGGCGAGACGGTGACAGATAGTCGAAAATGATGTGTCATCATCATCATCATCATCACCGATTGGGACGCCGCCGATGGGTTGCGACGGAAAGCTCAATGCAATTCATGATAACATCATGTCATACACCGGATCCCCCATCATCCTCGCACGGCTCCGTCTGTGATCGCTTGAACCGCTTAAAAGTCAAAACAGCAGCTCTTATGGAATCATTTTATCCATACCACACATCTAGTACTACATTTGTTTACGGTTCCGGCGAGCGAGCGAGAGAGCAGACCAGACCAGCGCTAAATAACTGATTAACTGTCACGACACCGTCCTGTTACAGCCGCCTCCGGCGTCACTATCATGCCAGGTGGGTAAGCAAGCGATGGCAGAACGCACCGGCAGCTGGCAGCCATCCTGACATAAAATCAAGTAGGTCATCATCGACCTCATCGTCATCATCATCATAGGTTTCTCCTCTCGATACGTTCTCGTACGATTTGGATCAGATACTCTACACTGGGCGGTGGTGGGTTTGCCTTTACAGCAGCAGCACACGGTTATGTTATCGAGGAATATATCACCTAAGAATGTCTCGTAATGTACTGGAACCGGGCGATGCAAGATTTGATCCCACCCATCGTTGGGTCGCTTGGGATTCTGGACTCACCATCTGCATTCCCCATCTCTCGGCCGTGTTGGTTTCTCTTTCTATATATGCAAGAAGATAACCGGTTGGCTATGACATGACATGACATGGGTAGTACATACTCCCGTTCTATCGCTGTGGCGTATCGACAAAGAATAGAAGAAGCAAGTCTAAGCACCTTAGGGTCGATTCTCACAACATGCTTGTGCATGCATGGCAAGTTGTCCCTTCCGCCCTTTGCCGCTATGGTGTTTGTTGGAAAAAGCAGGCGGCTGAGCTGAGTCGCATCTGACCGACATCCATCCAAAGCAGATCTAAGGTATTTTTAGGCACTCGGCAAGAACAAGTGCATTCCAGGGTCACCTTTTGCAGCTGTTCGCGGTTACGGCCACGGGCACCGCCAAAACTGCGCCTAGCCCTAGCGTCCTATCCTGCCTTGCCATAACGATAATCTTTGCTATGTTGAGTACCCTCGGGCAAAGAGTCGAGCTGTAGAGATCCCTACTCCTACTTCTACACGCGGTCACCTATGACCGGCTGAGTGACTTCTGGTGCGTGTACAGCATGAGACTCATCCCCCCAGCAGCACACGATGGCCGAACCGGAAACTGCTACAAAATAGGTGGCTCGGCTCTCGGCCACGGCGACTGTGGTGGGGCGATTAAGCATACAGTAGGTCAAACCAAGCGAAACGTGTCATAGCATGTTTCCCTGGGCCTGTCCTCTCACCGTGACATTCCCTAGGCCTTTCCTCGAAATACTCCTACCGTTTTCTTTTTGGCCACCTCTTTCCCCCCCCCCTCTCTTTCTCTATCCACAACATTCCTTGAATGACCTCCACAACTTCGGTTCGACTGCGCATATGCCGAGAGAACCTCAACTCTCGTTATGAGACGTCTGAATGTCAACTTTCATTGCTTTTGCATCGCGTTGCATTGGCGGTGATAGGCGACGCGATACTCCTTAATAGGACTGTATAGTAATCATTCTCGTATCGTTGAAGTCTGGGCAAAGCCAAGCCAAGCCAAAACTCTTAGTTACTGGAGACATCGGCGTCCGTGTACGTACGGTATGAGGACGCTCCACCAGATTTCTGCAACCTCCATTCAGTCATCGAGGTCCAGGTGGAGGAGATTTCACCTTACCTCACTCGCGGATATACAACGCCGAAGGTATGTAGGTAGGTGAGTAATAATGCTGCATGCGCGGAGAGCAAAGCTTGTTTCTCGTTCTTTTCGTTCGTTTCGGGACCCGATGAACTTTTGTCCCTTACATCATCATTCCGGCGCGTTTCACGTCACGTTCGGGGCGCGGTCGTCATAGACTGCGGATTCACTGAGCGGCATCAAAATACAACATACCGCCGGCATTACTCGAGTACGGTGACGGTGGGTGGGTGGCTTGAGAAAGTGAACGAATCTAGGCCAAGCGAAGCCAAGCCACCAGGCGCGCTGATGACCAAGATGGTGTCCTTATCATCGATCACAGTGACAAATATGCTTCCTAAGTACTGGGTGACTTACCTGACTCATGACTTCGCTTTACCATGTCCGTCGCTTACAAGGAGCATCTTCGCCTATTTTCTTGATGCTTTCGCACCCTCTTGCGACCCTCTTGCGATCCTTTTGCGCCTCGTAACGTATTCCTCGCCTGATCTCGACAAGCCTCGTCCGGTCTGGTTTGTTTAGCCCAGCCTAGAACACGAATTTGTCAGGAATATATGTATGCGCTGTCCTTGTCCTCAGCTAGTCCACGGCCGTATCTGACACACTAGCGAAAGGTCAATTTCAAGCTCAAGCTCGACATCATGATCGTCAGGTCCGCTGACACTTCGCTTGGCCTCGCCGAGCTGACGCGAAGTCTTGTCGTGATCGACTGTTCCTGCCCCTCGCTTGCTTGCTCGTGGATTGCGCTCCTCGTCCGCGCTATACCGAAGTGCCAAAGTCTACCCTGGCGAATGTTTCCCATCTACCCAACGGCCTCATGCATGGCAATAGGAACGAAGATTCACGGAAAGATGACTCATGCTATATGTCTACTATGGTGAAAATGGTTTGTGATAGGTTTCCGTTCCAGACTGAGCTTGAGAAACAACTCCTCAACCCGCTGCGACAGACAAACTCGGCCATACGCCAATGGCCAGCCGTGCGTTGAATTGTGTACAGGGCTGATCAACTGCAGATCCACCTCCCACACGATTGCCTGTTCTGACGTCCGTCGACCTTGGAACTAGCTCGAACACCTCACAGCCCACGCACTGGGCAACCTCCTCCCCTGGTGTACTTCGTCGCGCCTTGGCGGACCTACTTGGTCTTCTTGGTCTCGCCCTTCTCGCCTTCGGCGGTGCCAACGTCCTCAACCATACCTTCGTTGACTTGACCGTACTCGTTGACTCGAGAATAGTCGACTCGGTAGATCCATCGTTGATACAGAAGGATGAGGAAGACGACGTCATCTCTGTTATATGAACAGGAAACGTCAGCTCTGACTCCCTTCATCACTTCAGGTCCGAATGGGAATTGAAAAGATAGCTCACCGGAAACATGCCAATCGGTGCAACCAAGGCATCCTGATACAGAACGCGAAGAAATCGTCGACGACGGTTGACACTGCAAAGATACTTTTATGTCAGCTTTGGCTACATGTCGATTCTGTAAGCAGCAGCTTACAAGTCTTGTACATCATCGCCTTCATCCTGTATTCATATGGTATTCATGGAGTCAGCCAAAATCATCGCCAGTACTCACTCCATTATCAGGACTCACGGCATATGGGCAACGCTCTTCAGCTTGTAGTTGATGATGAGTTGAGGGACAAGCTGGACGAAACCAAACATGTAGATGGCCTGAGCCAGAGTAGCGACGACGAAGGAGTACCATCCTCGGTGAGTCCTGTGAAGGATGTATCAGCTGCGCTGACTTGCTCAGTAAGTCTGCATCTCATGTGACTTACTCGTACATCACTGTAACACGATGCCGATGTATGCACAACGATCAGCCGCATCCCAGATGTTGAGTGATCCATTCCAGCTCGAGCTTACAGGAATAACCGGTGTAGCCCGCCAGGAGGGGAATAGCAGCGTAGGAGACGAGTCTAAACGCCAGCGCATCGTACTCTTGTGTCTTCTTCTCGTCCTCGCTGAGCTCTCGCTTGTCTGTTTCGCAACGTCAGCATAGACCATTATCTCCAGAACACGGTGGAACTTACCTTCGAATTGAAGAGTGTAGCCGAAGATAGAGTTGGGAGCGGGTCGAATGCGGATGTTGGTGACTACAAGGGAGAATGACATCAGCGTGGTTTATACTTGGCCGGTCTGTAACATACCTTTGGTGATCTTCCAGGCTTCAATGACGAGGCCGCTACAAGTAGATCATCGGATCAGTCTGAAACCTTCTTATTGTGGGTTAAACCGCACTCACATGCCCTGACCGAACAGAATCATGAAACTGGTCTCCTCCGAGCTGTCGTGCAGGTAAAGCAGGATGACCAGCTGAACGAAACAGTTGGTGAGAATAGTGTTGAGCGATACACCAACGAGATCCTTATCCTTCTTCCTCCAGTGACTGACATCGCTCGAGAACGCCAGGAACTCGAACACGGTGTGAAGAAGCGTCACGATGGCAGTAGTGATGAGCAGCCAGGGGCTCGTCTCGGTGAGAGTTCGCTTGATCTCATCAAATTCGACACCTCCGCCGCCTTGCTGAGTCGCGGCTTGCTCGAAGGATGCAGTCATGGTTGCCAGGATTTGCATCTTCCAAGACGAGATGGCGTAGTAGCTGACATGCAAAGGCAGAGTCTTGGTAGTCTCGTTGATGGGATAGAGAGATTCCTTCATAATCCAGAAGTCGTTGGCGAAAACGGGCGGGTAGTACACTTCGCCTCGACCACTGGGAGAGGGGACAACGTGGTAGTAGGGTTTGACAGGGGGGGCGAGTTGAGCAGGGTTCACTTCGCCTCCGTTCGAAACGATAGCCAAGGTCAGGTTGTTTGACCAATGGGCCACGATCTGAGGACCGGCAGTATCGACGACCGGTTCTTCATGTTCCTCGGCCTCTTCTTCGGCGGAACCACCAATCAATTTCTTCTCCTTCCTGATCTTCTTTTTCGGAAGCAATCGGGTGAGCTCTGCAAGGTGACAGACAAACTTAGCATCAGTCGAGTGCATGATGTAGCCAGGTCAATGAATGCAAGATCTCAGTGGTACAACGCACGTTTCCTGAAAACAGACACATTGGCTGGACCTCTACCCTTGGGTGAGCCACCGCCTTTGACGAGGTATACGTCCATCCACCAAGTACCGTTGTGGTTCCTGACGCTCTCGGGTACATCCAGGACGAGGTCATCCTCTCGTTCGTCCTTGTATTCGCCGTACGTCAATCCGTCCCATTGCACGAGAGGGTGGTCCATATCGATGTCTGAACCAGTAGGGGAGGTTGAGGTGTACAAGAGCATGGAGAGAGGTGTTCCGAGGTCCCAGATGGGCAGAGCAGGTCCAGCCGCGGAAGTAGCAGTAGAAGCAGGTACCGCTGGTGCGGTCCCATCGGTGCCGACAGGAGCAGGAGGGGAAGGAGTGGATTTAGGACCCATACCCATCTGGTTTGTCGTGTCAGCTGGGGCCATATGATGTCAAGATAGCTCAACAACTTACATATTCCATACCGTACTTCATCGCTGGCGGACATGCATACTCGTGGTCAGCATTGCCTAGCGTCACGACGCAGATATATCACGCGCAAAACTCACCGGTCTGGACTGCAAAGAACATAGCGACAGATCGAACAACACCCCATATCTTGTCGTTGCCCCCACCTCGTCCCGGAGGGGCCATCACCTCGTCGTCGGCAGCAGCTCTGCCAGGCATATTGCTCGAGTGAGTCGACAGTAAGAGAACGATATGTCCAAGCTTATGAGCGAAGAGAGAAGAAGAAAGTGGACAGTGTTGTCGTCACATGTTAGGGGGGATTGGATTTCTTTGTGGTTCGGGCCGGATCACGTCTTTTCACCCCCTGGAACCGACTTGTCACCATACGGAAGCCAGGCACGGTTATACCATATTTTGGAACGTACGGTGGAGCTCGCCGGGACACGTCACGTACTATGCTAACTACGAGCATAACCGTGATTTTGATTTCTGAAAGAGAAGAGAGACGTCGCTCATATCGCATATCAACTCAACAGTCTGCTCATACAAGGTTCGGAAACACGAGAACAGTCCAGTATCAGCCCTGCCTGGCTAGAAAACCGATAACCTCGACCTTTGTTGGAGCGAGGACAAGAGACGCGTGCTGTCTGCTCAGTAAGCGTATCACCAGGCCTGGTGCCGTCAATTTCTAGGTTCGTCTGAGCTCCGATCATGTTGCGGGGAAATAAGCTGACAAATCGCCGCTGTGTACTCGTCATAGCATAATGGCAGAGCCGGCGACAGAAGAGCCAGCATCTGCTGCACATAGCGTTGTGCAGACCTCTCCGGTCGCGGAGGCCGCGGCTCATGCGCCGGCACAAAGGCGCTCAACCTCCTGGCTTCGAAATCTTTCCCGGCCAAATCTCGCCATCCTCGTCCTCCTCTACATCACCGCTCTCCATCTCATAGGCCTCTACATCTTCACACAAGGCTTCTTACTTACACGTCTGACTATTCCTCATTCCTCGCCCGCATACTCAAGCGCAAATTCACCTCCGGTGCCCAGAACCCACTCGAAAGCGGTCGTCCTGATTATCGATGCGCTTCGAACGGATTTCATCTCGCCCTTCCACCCAGCGCCCGCTTCCCCTCATCACCATGGGGTACTCTCGCTACCTGCAGAGCTGATGGCGTCGGATCCTTCTCATTCGCTGATGTTCAACGCATTCTCCGATCCACCCACGGCAACCATGCAACGTATCAAGGGTATCACAACCGGTTCTCTGCCCACCTTCATCGATATCAGCTCAAACTTCGCGTCCACAGCTATCGAGGAGGACTCGCTGATATCTCAGCTTGTTCAAGCGGGGAAGAGGGTTGGATTCATGGGAGATGATACATGGGTGAATCTGTTCCCTTCCAGCTTCAACCTCTCACATCCTTACGATTCCTTCAACGTGGAGGACCTGCACACCGTCGACAACGGGGTTATAGAGCATATCTTCCCTTACCTCGCCCCGGCCAATCAATCTCAATGGGACGTGCTGATCGGTCACTTCCTGGGCGTCGACCACGTAGGACACAGAGTCGGTCCACACAGAGATACAATGAGGGTCAAGCTCGAGCAGATGGATCAGGTCCTGAGAAAAGTTGTGGAAATGATCGATGAGGATACCTTGCTGGTTCTGTTGGGAGATCATGGAATGGATGACAAGGGTAACCATGGAGGTGACTCGGATCTCGAGACCGCTTCCGCCTTGTGGCTCTACTCGAAGGGTGCCCCACTGCGAAACAGCCAGGCGGTCGACCGAAAGTTGGCAGACTCTTGGCCTATCTATACCTTCCCTGGCGCGACGCAAGCTCTTCGACATGTCAATCAAATTGACCTCGTTCCCACCCTCGCTCTTATGCTTGGTATTCCCATCCCATACAATAACCTGGGTTCGATTATTCCCGAACCGTTCTCACAAGATCTGACCACGCTCGAAGCTGCAACCAGAGCAAATGCCGAGCAGATCCATAGATACTTGGGAGCGTATGGTGACGGAGTAGTACTGAATGCCCTGAACTCGGCTTGGATCAAGGCCCAATCTGCTGCGGAGACCGTTGAAGGCTTCCTCCCTGAATCCATTCCGATATCTACCGAGAAGCCGGTTGGAGGCAAGATAGACTGGCTCAGAAGAGGTAAAGCGGGTGCTTCCACGGTCCCAAAGCCCAAGTCGGCAGCCAGCTACAGTGTCGTCGAACTGGAGGCCTCGCAAGCTCAATATCAGTCGATCGTCACCCACCGACATTATGCCTTGGAAGCTCTCCGTCATCTTCGAGCACTCTGGGCCCAGTTCTCCCTTCCTCTTATCCTTATTGGATCCCTCATACTTGGCCTGAGCGCCCTGGCTCTTGTTGCGCTATACGTTGGTGTGAGAAATAACGGTACGACTTGGGACGTCTACGCTCGATTGGCTCTAGAGACCGCTTTCGCCGCATCTGGAGTGGCCGGCTCAGTCGCCGGCACATTCGCAGGTATATACACCGCCAAACCTGATGTAGCCATCAAGACCTTCATAGTCGTTGCCGCCCTCGCCTCAGAAGTTGTCCTCATATTCCCCCTCTTCGTCAAGATTTCCGTGCCCAACACATTTTCGATCAACAGATACATCGGACCGATATTGCTCATCGCACACAGCGTCTCATTTGCCTCCAACTCGTTCATCATGTGGGAGGATAGAGTCGTTCTTTTCCTCCTTACGACCATTCCCGCGGTTTATCTGATTAAAGCGCTGTCAGCACCTACAGCCGATATGCGAATCAAGATCATCTTTCTCTCAATCGCTTACGCTATCATCATCCGACTGATTGGAACTATCACCATCTGCAGGGAAGAGCAACAGCCCTATTGCAGGGTGACATTCTTTTCTGGCCTGACGCCGACCGCTCCTCGATGGGTTCTGATAGCTATCATCCCTCTTGCGCTCCAGATACCGCGAGCTATTGGTCTCACTCTTGTCCGATCCAAATCTTTGGCCGGCCCTGCTCCCTTCTTCCTTGGAATGATCTGGAGATGGGTCTTGGTTGCCAACGCTGTCTATTGGGTCCTGGAGTACCTCGAGCATTCCGATCATCTTAACCCTGCCAGGATCTCCATGGTCACGCTGATCAAATTATGGATCGCCCGATGCTCGGCAGGTGTAACATTAGGTGCTATGCCCTATGTTTGGTGGACTTCCCCCCTGTGTATCTCGGTAGAGAGAAAGGTGGACCAAGCTGGCGGCGAACCAGAGGTAACCGTGTTCGGATTCGCCAACGCCTTCGGGTCGACTTATATCCTCTTCTTCCTGATTCCATTCGCCTTCACTCATCTTGTAACCCAACCAATGGGTCAGATCGTCCTTTCCGGCTTACTCGTGGCGCTGCTTGCTTATCTGGAACTAGTCGATACGAAACGAGATGCTATCATCTTGCAGACATCGTTCGCCTCGGCTTCAGCATCATTCGGTCAACCTGGCGCCTTCGACCCCTCTCAAGATGCGCAGCTGCAGACTATCGTCCGACCCACTTTTACCGATGTCGTACCTCTCGTGCTCATGGGCTTCGTCGGATTCTTCGCGACGGGACATCAGGCGGTCATCACTTCCATTCAGTGGAAAGCAGCCTTCGTAGGCTTCGAGTCAGTCGTGTACCCCTTCTCACCTCTTCTAGTCATCGTCAACACGTGGGGAGCCTTCTTCTTATCGGCGATCGCGATCCCGCTTTTAGCTCTGTGGAACATCTCCCCACGCCCTCGGTCGTCGTTACCGATACTAGCGCACACGTTACAACTCTGTCTGGCTTTCCTCGTGTATCACACGGTGGTGACCTTCAGCAGTGCCATTACTGCCGCGTGGCTGAGAAGACACTTGATGGTCTGGAAGGTGTTTGCCCCTCGGTTCATGTTGGCCGGCGTGACGCTTCTCGTCGTGGATTTGGGGGTGTTGGTAGCCCTGGGATTGGGGACGAGGATCACCGCTTGGAAAGTGAAGAGGACATTTGGCTGCGAGAGTATCTAGAAGCACTGGTGAGGATGGGCATGAAAGATTGAGTGATCTTCATTCATTGATTTGAACAATGAGAGGGAAAAGCGAGGTCTCAGGTGGACAGGAGCAGTCGAGGGAGGAAATCATGAGGAGGGGACGCGGGAGGGTGAACGAAGTTACAAATACCTAGACAAATCAAGAAATGCATCGCATCGCAAAGCATCACACCGAGTCGTGTTGCCTCGCTGCCTTCGCGGCGGTCCCCGTTCCTTCTTCTCTCGCTTATCGTCGACGACTCTGCACCATAGCTACTGGATGTCCTTTGTTCACAAACTCTCTATAAAGGTTGATATAAGGTCCGTCTTGATATCTATATTCCACTGCCAACTACGCTGCGCTACCCGTCCGAAGATGAGAAGGGGAGGAAGGAGAACCTCGCTCTTCACTTGGTAGATGACCAGAAATTTGTTTAGTACTTCTCTCGTTCCATGATTGTCACCTCCCCCTTCTCTTTGTTCCACATCCATACGGTACTCTGAGCGAAATTGGGACCCCTGGAAAGCATGCGTCAGCGGTCGGTCTTCTTCCCTGTGTGAACCCCCCACCAAAAAGGAAAAAGAAAAAAAAAGAAAGAAAAAAAAAAAAAAAAAAGGGAAAAAACCTTACAAGGCGGCACCGGTGGCTCCAGCATCATAACCTTGGAAGTAACAGTCATTTGAGCCTTGCTTATTAAGCAGGTCAAGGGGGTCGAAATAGAAATCAAGTCCGTTGACGTTCCAAGCTAGTGGTGGCATTCCGCTGCCGTCACAAGAGGTGTTGGCGATCTGGGGCGTGTAAGCATTGTGAACGGCAGTAGGAAGGCCGATACCCGAGGCTCCCGTGTCCATGTTCGGGGTCACCAGTTCCTGCGTTATATCTTCGGATCCTGGGAAAGTGAAAGTGGACTTCCAGTCGGGCGCCGACCAAGCTTGCTCGTCGATGTAGGCCCCATTGGCTCCTACAGTCCATTTGATCAGAGGAACGGTCGCAGATTTGCCGGTGACCTTGATGTCATCAGGAACGCCCCCAAGCGCTAGATACCCGGCAGGCTGCACTCCATCGTGTTCATCGTCGAAGGGAACTCGGTTCAAGGCCAATGTGTGATCTGCGATATTGGTCAGCTTGGCTATCTTGTGAATTCTGCAAAGCAACAAGGGCTCACATTCATTCGACAAGCCCTGTTTCCATGCCTCAGTCACAGGGTTGGGGAAGACAACCCTGCTATCATCGCCGACCGGAACAGTGCTACTGTTTGTATAGATCTGATTGGTGTATAGGGAACCAAGACCAAATAGGCCGGAAGTATAACCGTCTCCTGCCCAATGGGCTCGGTCGACAACACCAAAGATCTGATCTTTGATGGTGACGCCGTTGAATTCGGCATCAGAAGTCCAACCGACGCCGATCATATATTCTCCACCTGCGTAACCAGTATTGAAGAAGCTGGGATCGATCTTGGCTCCGCCAGCAGTTCTGACGTCGAAACCCGAGTCCACGAATCTGCAAGTATCCTTGGAAATGACATGACCATCGATATCGATACATTGGAAGTCGGTGTCGATAAGCCAGATGTTGGATGACCCCGTATCGAGGTACAGCTTCACCGCCTGTCCACCCAACGTGATCGAGACAGCATGGCTAAGCGTACGTTAGCAGTAACCTTACTGTGCAAGACTTACAGATTGACCCGAGCGTTGCTGTGGAGGTCTTGCCTCTTTCTAAGGGATGTGGCGGATCGGGTAGAGGGGACTCGTTCGATGGGAAAAGATAGTGATGCTCTTGGTGCCAAATTGTGGGATCTGGAGCTATGGGACCGCTCCGATGAAGGTAGGGCCAGAACGAAGGGCGGAAGGACCGCAGCACAAGCTAACTGGATGAGACGCATGTTGTTGCACGAAGGACAGTCTGAGGAAAGACGACAGGATTTGAATTCAAGAGAGAAGCCAGCTGCTGCATGCCGCTTTTATAGCTCTGCCATCAGCAACCTATCCTTGACATTGCATGCACGGCACCCGATCGGCCAGCTATCAGAAAGCAGTGAAGAGAACAATTGACATAAACAAGGCGTTCATACCGCTGGACATTGGTCGATACGTTACGCAGACCTGAAACTTATTCCAGAATGCCGACATTTAATGTTCTTGATGGTACAGGTACAGGCGTGAACAGGCACAGGGGCGAACACAAACAGATACACAATCTAACGCGAACGGATATGTTGGACGGGTTGACGAGTGAATGCTCGTGTGCTAGATCTGATGCCGTTTGTGAGCGTGTTTCCAGTACTGGCGATTCATCTTACTTCAGATTGGCTATCGATACCGTTGGAGTACTGGCAATGACCAAGATGCCATCCATATCGCGCTATCTTTGCATCCGCAATCCCTCATGTGATCAAGGCACATGGCCTTAGGTCAATGACGTTAGTCGCACCAGGAGATCGTAACTTTGTTTATATCGAAGTATCATCCATTGGGTCACATATCTTATCTTTGCGGATCCGGGATCAGGGAGTGTCGAGGCTCAACTATCCATGCCAACCGTCGCGGTCATTCTGTAGCCCGGACGACTTATCGGTCTTGCACTCCGGTTAAGTCATTGACCAACAAACTTGCCGTGCGAAAACAGAACCACATCCAGCCGGACTGGTGCATCGCTATCCAATTTCTGATAAAATGAACGACCTTCTCAGAAACCGTTCTCGAGAAATCGTCTCAGACACCCATCACAAAACACTTAGCTGAATCACCCAACTAGTCGCGCAAGATCCCCTCGCAATGCTTGTATCTCCACTGACACTCCTCGCTCTGGCTGAGACCGTGATTATCGTTGTCAGTGCAGGTGCTTTCCAGCCGACTACCTCTTACAAGCAGACAAGTCGACGCGAAATTATCGCTCGTGCCAGAAGAGTCATCGCCAAACGGCAAATAGCACCATCGGGCACGCCGTTCGCCAGGTGCGCTGGCGCGACTGAGACCACGGGAATTGCGTACGCGACCTTTGTGGGCGAAGCGGCATATTTCGATGATCCGGGATACATTGTAAGTCGTACAGTAGCTTGCAACTACTTCTGGCGCTAATTTCAGCAGATCGGAACCCCCCAACCTGGATCAGACGTCCAGTCATGCGCAACCCAGTGTTCGCAAACAGATGGTGAGTTGCACTACCGGAAGCAGCCTGCTGACTTGACATGTTAGGTTGCGTGGCGAGCGCTCTGCATGATTCTTTGTGCTTCTTGTGGAATCAGACACCTCCAAGACTCCAAAGCGACGGAGGGTTCTCAACTCTCATCGAGGGCGATTGCGCTAGTGTCGCGTCTGAATATTGTGAGTTCTCACCAAGCGATCAATTTCGATGCTTACTTTTGTGCTTGCTAGCTGGATTCACTTGCTGCAACACATTCAGCGGATAGCGCGTGGTCGCTTAATGGTCCGAAAGATCTATATGCATTGGTGATTTGCGGACCTCGTGACAGGATAGTATATTTGTGATGTACCCATTCGCGATGCATTCCTGCTTCTTCATCGTCTCGATCGTCACGGCTAGCGTTTGTGCCTTGCGGACATGACTTTTGACACAGCGAAACCTTGATTTTAGCTGCTTTTTTACCCTTGGTTTCCCCGGATGATCGGCGTTCCGATCTTGTCACTCACCCTCGTGTAACCTAGAACCGCACGTGAAACCCTTGGAACCATGCGGCTCGTGAAGATGTTTGACACAACGTCTCCGCTACAGGAAACGCGGGTTTGCCACATTTCCGATCAACATTGATGATCATCAGCCCCCCCTCAGTCTGATAACGGACGTATGGGTTAGGAGAGTGGGTATCGCTTGAAACCTTGGTGAGCTGTCACATACGATTTTCCGCCGACCTGCGAAGGCACGAAGAACAATGACTCGCTGTCAATACCGGGAGCAAAGATCTCGGTGATACCTTGCGGCGTGACAACTAGCTCCCCCTACCCACGGCTATCATCTAAAAACAGAGTCCGATTCCGTATGGCACACACAAAACGGATCGGCAAGCGTAAACGAATACAAACAAGAAGTAGACTTGTCCGAGATAAGCCACTGTAAGGATAAGGCATGTCAATGATCTCAGTACAAAAAGGGGAGACCCTTGCCCAACTTCAACCTGGCTCTCCATTCTTTTCGTAACCAGAACAACCCTTGGTATCAGTCCAGGGCTCCACGCTCTTTTGAAACGACACACTCTTTTGACCTTTGCTCTTCCTGACTTGTTACAAAGCATGGGCATGTCCCGATTCCTCCCCATCCTTCTTACTGCGATTGGTGGCGTGATCGTACATGCTGCTCCAGCTGTCGAAGCCTCTACATTTACAGTCACTGAGACCCGAACATACACGCTTCTCATTGAAACGATCTTGATTGAGCCGACTACCATCACACTCCATGACTGCGCCACAACTGTGATTCCATCCACTACGGTGGCAGTGCCCTCAACTTCCGGTGAGTCCGTGGCGCAATACGTACTGATATGTAGGGCTAATGCGACTTCACTGTTAGAACTTCCTTCGGCTTCGTCATCGGCCCAGCCAAGCACATCCGACCATTCTCATGTGCCATCGCCCGGTGTTTCATCATCGGTTGTGACCTCTGCCATCACGGCTTCGGCGTCTATCCCTATCTCGGTGTCCAGATCACTTTCTGCTTCTGCCTCTGCTCCCGCTTCTGCCTCTGTTTCTGCTTCGGTCACTGGTTCTCCACCTTGGTCATCAGCTATCTCTTCTTCTTCCATCCTCCCCTCACATTCGGTCTCTGTGGCTTGCTCGGCCGCAGCTTCCAGCACGGTACCGGTCCCAAGTGCATGCCCAACAGCTCTCACTCCTCTCAACTCTACCATCACCCGTGAGCCAAATTCCATTCTTTTGCAAAGCAGAGATGGGAGCTGACAATACGCGGCGCCGTCATTGACTTAGAGTCTTACAAACTAAGTACGACCTTGCCGGGACTCCCGTTCGAGATTCCTCAGTCCTATGGCGGATACATATCCGTCAATCGCGACGATCCTACAGATAATCGGACGTTCTACATGTTCCACACTCCGGCAGATGCAGCCGCAAGTCCTGATGACATCATCTTTTGGTTCAATGGTGGTCCCGGATGCAGTGAGCCGAAGATTTCCCCTTCATGTTGAATCTGGCGAGTTCATGACATCGGCTGATTCACCTTTGTGCCACAAGGCTCCTTGGAGGGTGCCTTCCAGGAGAATGGACCTTTCCAGCTTCCCTTCTATCATGAGAACGGTACTGTACAGCCCAGACTCAACGAATTTGGCAACAACATCGCCGCTCACGCTGTATGGGTCGAACAACCAGGCTCCACCGGCTTCAGCACCGCTGGGAAGCATATACAAGGTCTCAACGCTGTCGCTCACGACATGGTAGGCTTCTTCGTCAACTTCTTCCGAACTTTCCCAGATCTCAGAGGCAAACGGATGTGGCTCCAAGGTGAAAGCTTCGCTGGTGCCATGATCCCGTACATCGCCGATGCCATCTACAGGGACGAGACCTTGCTATGCCAGGGGATCAACTTGAAAGGAATCCAGATCAACGATCCTTCATGGGCGAGCGAGTAAGTCCAAAAGACATCGTATAGGCAGACAAGAGACTGATCGATTCAAATAGTAACTTCATGCAGCAACTGGCGATATTCCCCTACGCTGAGATTCATCAGGAGGACTTGATCCTCAACGATACACAACTGGAGGTCTGTCGAGCTCGTGCAGCCGAATACGGCTTAGACACTTACTACAAGGACAACCTCAAGTATCCTCCGACTGGACCACTCCAGCTACCCGCCAATTGGACCGCCGACGTCTATAATATCTACAACGATATCGTTTCCAACTGGAACGGCGCTCATTGTAGCTCAGTATATAACATTCACTTCACTTGCGACGATCCTCTTGCGGATCCATTAGGATACCCTCTCAACGGTCCATTGACTTACACCAACTTTATCAACAACGTCGCCGGCTTCAAAGAAGCCATCCATGCAGATCCATCGGTCGCCTGGGGCGAGTGTACCGCCGATATTTGGGACGATATTGGCGAGCCCCTCCCAGCGGACTCGGTAATGCCGAACGTCATCGAGAAGTCTGAGCGAGTCATCATTGCCAACGGAGCGTATGATGTTCTTCTCATGGGCCAGGGCTCGGAGCTGGCGATACAAAACATGACCTGGTCCGGTCTGCAGGGATTCCAGGATGGGATCAAGACCGACTTGATCACCTCGCAAGGTGTCCGCGGATTTAGTATCACGGAGCGAAAATTATCTTACGTTGACTTCTCCTATGCTGGTCGTACGTCTCTCCCTCTCGAACAGAAAAAAGACAGTATCGCTGACCAGAATGCTTAGACATGATTCCTCAAGACGACGGGGAGGCGGCCTTCAAAGCTACACAATTCTTGATCGGTACGATCCCCACCCTCTAAGGTGGTCATTCCCAGAGGATTCTCATGTACGGCGATTAGAATCTTGCTTAGTCGATCTATGTATTTTGTAGAGTGTGGTGTTCCTCCTCCCCTCTGCCCTCTTCCCCTTCCTTATCCTTCTCAACGACATGGACGATATGCAAACACATATTGGAATTTTTATTGCGTCTCCCTTCACACAAATGTACTTGGTTATGACCGCCTACGAGCTGCCTACGGATTAGAGTTGGTGTCGTAGCAATCGAAGAACAAGTAAAACAACAGATTGTAGGAGCGCAAGCTCGTGGGATTTCACTGTCTTTAGTCTAGAGTATTCGCACGAAGCGGGTAGCGGGGTGACATGATTCATGAGTCTAATCTCGGTGATGCAGCTGGACTCAAGGTAGGACGAGCCCCGGTGCGTTTTCCAACAGATAAGCGTGACGTCCTCGCCATCGTGCACAAGTGCATGAAGATGGGAGCTTGACAGAACCCTGCCTCCATCGACTGGACGTCGGACACGGAGAGGCTTATGCGCACGTCGAGGGGTGATGACCAGGTAATATGACTTGTCTTATATAGTAGAGATGACATGTCGAAGTTCGTCGGCACCCGACGGCCGATCGGGAACCTACATCACAGGCGAGGGGTATACGATAGTAGGTAGTCGCACATGCGCGTTATCGCGATTGGCGCATACAGCAGCATGTTTTCGCCCTTCGAGCTTGCATGCTTGTAGCTTGGGACACTGTCTGGAGTACGCAGCGCTTGATCACCGGTATCGACGCCTCCCTGGGGCTATTGCCGTGATCACTGATGCCTTACTGTATCCCGTCCCAATCACCTTACCTGAATGAGAGGGTCTTGCACCATCGCTTTCGGAGAGGTTGAAGGTTATCCCCGCTTTCCCCAACATTTTCACTAATGTACATGTAGTGTGTAAGCACATGGTGGACCAGAGATAATCGTCATTTTTGTGGGGATGGTGGAATGTCGAACGGTGTATCAGGCAGTCAGGGGTTTATCGATTCATATCACATACGACACACGCTGCCAACACCGACTAAGCTCAAATGTGCATTCTCAGCGAGTATGTAGCGTGGTGATGGATTGGCATGAGCCGATCCAGAAAACGAACAAGGAGAACGCCATCGGATCTTTGAAGTCAAAAGGCGCCGCGCCGGGACGAGCGACGCACGGACATGTGGGCGGACCGGACCCATTCCACCTGCAGCCACCTACCGCAATCTAAGACAAGAACAGCTACTTTTGATAGCGATTGCATGTCATGTTTCGGTTGAGCATCCCGCGACCGATCCGAACTTCTCGCACTTTATAAAGCGACGACCCGAAACGGTAATTCCCTTACCCCCCCCCCCCCCCCGCGTCGTTCATACATGTTCACCTGGCAGATAGCTTCGGCCCGTTTCCGCAAATGTTTCATGATGTAGACAAAGACTGGGAGCAGATTTCCGCAGCAAGTCGCTTCAGACACCAAGGTTCCCGCTTTCTACGGTGTGCGTTCTGCGCTCTCTGTAACCGACGATGCCATGTTCAATAGGTGCAATCAAGCCTGGCAACGCCCGCCTGCTCACGGAGATCTCGCAACGCGACATAACTTCAGCAGCTAGCAGTCTAGTCATCAGATCTTGGCAGAGGACACCGCAATCACTGACAGAGCAGCGCAGATTTACGCCTCAACGTCCTCGGTGAGAGGTGGACCGCTCGCCCGTTCTGCATGATCCAGTACGAAGTATGGCGTACCCTGACCGAGCTCCGGCGCCCATACTCCGTGATTTCAGCACGCGATACGTTAAAGCCAGGAGAGGAGTAATAGCCCCGGCGCCTCCACTGGCGGTGTACGGGATCTGATCGACAGCATGTGGGTTTCTGGACGAAGCTGCCGGCCAGTAAGAAAACAGCTGGCTTCGAGAGTTTTCAGCTCGTGTGATCTTGATTCAGCCAGTCAAGTGAATCAATGGCCGGCACATCTCCATCCATCACCGCAAATCGATATGATATGGTGCAATCTGAAAGAGGGACAGGATACCTATCGTAATCGATAATGTAAAATCTCTCGGACCCTTATCCAGTTACCATTTCAGATTGCCTCCCTTTCCGCAACTGCAGATGAAATAAGCGCTTACTTGCCCTGCCCGTGATCTTGCCCTTCCAGGATCGGATAGTGCAGCAAACATCACAGTGGATATTCAGCAAGCGGGGGATCCTGAGAACCTAGAACATGGGTCCTGGAGGATCCTTCATGCGCTTTGGTCCTGTCCTGGAAGTCGAGAAGAGAGCCCATCTAACTGTTTTGGTCGTTCCTCGCCTTGTTCCTCGAACTCACTACTCCGTTTGCGACAGAGGTGTATAAACCTCCTCTACCACGGCCGACCGCTGTCTCTCGTATGCCCCGAAGCGAATTACGACGTCCGACCAGAAGTAACGGTTCATGTTCATAAGAATACGAAATCCCAAGGGGAGGGCAGGATTAATTGAATTTTTACAAATACCTAGATGCAGAAAATCTCGGGGTCAACCACGCCGATACCATGCGTACTCGACGGGTAACTGAACGAAAAACGAGCAAAAAGTACAGAAAAGGCAAAAAAATCCCAGATCTATTCAGATTTTGGAATTTTTCCTTCTCGCCCTGTCCTCCTCGTCACCCCTCGGACTGTTACCCTTCTTCCCCGCCTCTAATTGAGTCCCGACTCATCGCAATGTCAAGCACGCATGTAACCTGTATCCCCTCCAGGCTCTTCGCTGTACCGCTCCCTTCCTCCCTCTGTCCTCTGTCCCTGGAGTGTACCGCAGCATGCAGTGTACAGTGACAGTCCGTAACGCTGCATGTATGCAGTAAACAGTAAGCGTTGTAAGCGTTAGGCTGTATGGTAGGGCTCTACCAGATATTGGAAAGGGATCTTCAGCCAGGTAACTGGAGAGATCAGCACCGTAGAGAGGAAAGCAAGCATAGGCGATGCACTGTCTATCTAGTATGCATGCTTTGTGTACGAGCACAGTTCATGTTCACCTCGCCCTGTACTCTGTCCAGACTATCTGTACCATCGTCTTCACCGTCAATCACATCAATCCACTGAATAGACACATTGTAGATCATAGAAGAGACCACAAAGCACCTCACTATACAGCAAGGTTCTAGACTTTTTTCCGGTACTCGCTCGCTACTAGCTTTTTAGATTCGGCTCGCACCGCAGCAACAACATTCACTATATCACCGTACACCGTACACAGCTGCACTGCACATCATCTTTGCTCGGCAGTGGAATATCACTGAAAAAGTCGTCAAAACTCTTTAGAATCTCTTTACGACCGACCACTCTCATCTTCTCGATTTCTACACTACGCCACATACCTCGAAAACCCCGACATCATTACGCTCGCAAACCAAAAAAAAGCAGAATTGTTGCTTGTCCGACATTGTCGAAAGCCAGACCGGTCAAGTCAAGTCAACTCTGCGTCGATCATTTTGGCCCCCTTCGCTTCCCTAAAACCATAGTAACTCTCCTTTGACAAACGACTTGCCGAAGCAGCAGGAACAGAGAAAGAAGCTAGCCAGAAAGTATAGGTTCAGGCAGTGCAGGAGCAGGAAATAGGACGGCAACATAAGGCTCGGACCCATCCTCCGTCACCTCCGCCCTCGCCCGTAACCTTGCCCTTGGACGCTATCATCCCGACGAGCACGGACCAGGTGGTAGGTACGATAGGCATCAAATCATCGATCAAGGATCAAGATTAATAATCGACATTTCTCTGATCGATCCTATTCGAGATCTCGGACCATCAAGGATTCCATTGACTGTCGGAAGCCTCGACCACCCCTTCCCTTAGGTCTGGTCTATGTCAAACCGAATCCGCTGATCGTGATTCATTCTGACTACGGACCAGGCAGAAATCTAAAGAACGGGTCGAGGATACTATCCTTACGTGCCTAGTCGACACACACACACACACTCTCTCTCTCTCACGCGCCAACAATCACTCCTCTTCCTCAGCCACTTCCTCTTACCTTGACATCACACATAGCACACATAGCCGAGGCCCCTTTACCGGTCCATTAACATCGGAACTACCGTTTCACCATTCATCCCAGAACGAGACTCAATCGAATCAAGCTGGATCGGTCATCTCGCCGTTTTCTCACCGGTCGTATATCGCACAGACAGTCTGCCCACATCCCCACTTCACGGAAAGAACCCAACCCCCAGTCTTGAGGAAAGGAACATCTTGGGTCAGCCCGTGCCCTTTGGATCTTCCTTCCTGATATCTTCTTTTTCAAGGACGAGTGTCAACAAGTCGAGGTCAACAAGGTGAGTCAGGCCCCCTCTTTTTTCCAGCTGCCTTAAGTCTGTCACGGATCGGCGTCCCCCTGTTCCTGCATCTCTGTCTCAATCTCACATCAAAGGTGGCAACGGATGGATGAACCGGGAGTTGGAGAGTCCTTTGAGCTATAGCCAAAGTGGTCAACTGAAGAAGGGATCAGAGGATTATGGCTCAGAAACACGCCTTTGAAGCGTGGATCCATGTGTCTCATTCCCCACTTTCATCCTTCCTATCTGTCTTTCACCACCCCGCCCATCTGAGACCGCAGATATCGTTCAAGGTGGATGTGCATACATCTCGCTGTCAAGCGTGCGCGAACCTCTTTGGCCTCGGATCGGTCGTAGCCTCTCCGAACAGCCGTCTTCATGTGTCCTCCATCACTACGTGACACGCGGTCGCGAAGCGTAAAATACACCCTGCTCAACTGCGATCAGCTATTACCCTATCAAGACATGTCTGTTATCTCAGCAACTGACTTTATCCCTTCCTTCGTATACCCACCTTAGCCTCGACAGCATCTTATCAAAGTGCCAGCCACTCCGCCCCTTCCTCCCCCTTTGCTGTCCGGGTCCAACAACAGCAACCCATTAGATTCACCTTATAGTCAGACCAGCTTCTCGCAACAGCAACAGCTGCAACAGCAGTACGCTTCGGAGCAGCTCACTGAGCCTATACCGGCTGGAGGAGGAGGTCAAGGCAAGCCAACGGATCCTTGGGCATTCAACGCATTCAGCTCACCGCCTTCGCCGTCCACGTGAGTAGCTCCTCTGCCTCCACCTCCAGTCTCCCTTTCGCTTCGCCCCAACTCACGCTGATCCGTTTCTCGTAGAATAACTTCCGCCAGTTCACAGACAGGGGGGGAATGCTTTCCCCCCTCTGAGAGTGCGGAGGGAGAGTCTTCAAGCTCGAGATCAGGGTCTTCTCGTCGCCAACACCTCTCCCTAAACATAGGATCGCTACCCACTCCGTTCCAGAACGCACCTTTGCCCTCTCCCACGTCACTCGCCTCTAGCGGAGCCCCCTTCACCGATTCTTACACCTCATCCCATAACATCGATTTCGGTCAAGACTATTTCCATTTCGCGGATGGGTCGTTCTCCTCTACGGGCGAAGGCTCTCTAGCGAACCAAATACCTCAGATCCCGCAGACCGCGGCAGCAAGTCATCGTTTGCCTGCGTCTCAACCGTCCAGTCCGGTACGCGGGGTGTACACTCTACCCTTCGGACATCAAGCAGGACGGCAAAGAGGCGCGACATTCAGTGGTGGCTCCTTCTACCCATACGACCAGAACATCAATCCTATATTCGCGTTCGGTCAAAACAATAGTATACCTCAGGCCATACCTCCGCATCTGACATTTACGAGTATCCAGTCCCCCGCTCATTCACCTCTGGCACCATCACCCATCATCTCTGCTTCCCCATCACAGCTACAGCAAAGTGACAGTGGGTCCTTCTTCCCTCTTCAAGTTCACCAACAACAGCAAGCTCAGCAGCAGCATCAGTCATCAAATCTGGGTGTGCAAGAGGTGTTGATGGAAGACGTCTCGACACCAACACAACCAGTTGCCCCAGCTTCAGCACCTGCTCTCAGCCGCAAATCATCCTCAAGCCATTTACAACAACAACCGCAACCTTTGGGTTCAATGACTCCTGACATGTCCTCTGAGATGATAGACAAACTGTCGTTGCTGGATAAGTAAGTGAACTCGTTTAGGCTTTGTAAATCTGAATGCTGATGTTGGCTTTTAGAATCGTCATCTCTGCTCAACACGCCAAGGACGCTCTCCTGCGAGGCGAGCAAGTCGATGTGTCCGCAAGTCTGGGCGACATCAACCATCAGCTTGAAATAGCAAGTGAATTAGGTGTAGGCCCCGCACCGACACCGCGAGAGAACGGCGGCACACCAAATTCGCAAAGCGTTTCACCTGTCGCATTCACCACTTCCCCGACTATCCAGCAGACCGTGACCACACAAAACTTCCAGAACTCGGCCATGCAGAACCCTCTCACTGGTGCAATGCCAACCATGCCGCTTGCGATGCAGCAGCAGGGTCTCCTACCGTCATTACCTGTCGATCAACCCAGTGTAGTAGCGCAAAGGGCTGCTATTCCTAACGGAAACATGGGCGGTAGCACCGTCAAGCCCGCCATAACAGCAGCAGCGGCAAACGTCCCGCAAGCGCCGCCGCTTGTTCATTCACACTCGTTCCCGAACGGTCATCAGCTCCCCAGTCAAATCCAAGGTGTTCTACCACCTAGTACACCTGTCGTACCCTCGCCCTCCTTCATCGCGGCTATTGGCGTTCAACAGCAACATGCCCCCATTGTGTCGTCTCCACTAGCAGTCATTCCCCCCGCGTCAAGACCTCCCAGTCCTCCGCGGTATATGATCCCCCCTCAGTCATGGGAAGCTGATATGATGTCTGGCATCGACATGAGTTCCCAGCAGCTCAATCATCAGATCCAGCAGCAATTTCCCCCGCAGATGCAGTCAATTCAGCCCCAGCCCGTGCTCGAGCGGCGGCCGTCTCAAACGGAACGAGCGGATGGGCGTCCTATCGCGCGAGGTCGAAGCACCTCTGTTCACAAGCAGTGGGGTAACCCTACCGCCATGACTGCAAGCGTTCCGGCGTCTGCTTGGCAGTCACGAGCAGCTTCCCCTGAAGACGGCGGTGACGATGAAGACTCTGAGGATGAAGGGCCTAGACGCACGAAACGAAGGCGAAGTTCTGCTGGCGGCGACAACCCCACCGCTGAACAGTTGACCGGTGCAGTGATCTCGGAGGATATCAGAAGACAACTGGATCAGATATTTGAAGAATTCCTGAACCGCATCTGCTCAGACCGTAAGTTTGACCCATCTCGAAATGATATGCGGTGATAGCTGATGAATTTTATGCCTCGATTAGTGGAAGCTGTCGACAGCAAGGGAGAGAAGCTGCATCAAGTGCTCATGCCCAAGAAGATGCAGCGACTCGACGAGTCCACCGACTATCGTCCGTTCAAGTTCCGTATCCAGGCGTTCACAAATGCCTTTACCGAAGAGGTGAGTACCCTTGTCCATGATCTCACGAAGGGTCTCCAGCTTATTTGACTTCTCACTGTAGCTGCAAAGCCGAGGGATTACGGAGGAGACCATGTCTGTGAAAAAGATCAAAACGTACCTGTGGAAGCAAGATCTCATCTCACGGTTCAATCCCGACGGAAAGAAGGCAAAGTCAAAGGGGAACCATATCTGGAATGTGGATGCTAAGAAATTGCCCGGTGGAGGATGGGTATTCAGACCGTTCAAGAGAAGGATCATCGGACAGCCGAATGCTTTCGCGTGAGTCTCCGCTTGCTCTTGACTGTTTTCGGTCGCGATGTCGTGCTGATCGTCAACTTGATCCTAGCCTTGTCAACCAAATGTACGAATGGGAACCTCGAATTTGGGACCCTCAAGCGGCATCCGATACCATCAAGCCGACCTTTGACTCACCTGCTGGATCATTGCCTCCCTGGCTCAGATGGGAAGATGGGACTAAGCTTGTTGGAGTGCCAGACCACCCGTCTGGGCCCATCCCGATAATGGTGAAGGCCGAATTCACCGATGGTTCTGGCAATCCGACCACTCTGGAGACGACCTTCACGATCCAAGTGGTACCTCATCTGCTACCGATCACCGAGACGTGAGTGACGAGTCTGACCGATTGGTCCGTTGAGATCGAAGCTGATCGCTGCTTGTCCATGATTTTGCAGTGCCGCCATGTACGCTCAAGCGGGATATATCCCGGTGGATTTCCCTGATCAAACTCAACTGGGTCAAGTAGCCCCCGTCGCGATCTTAGGTCCGCCAGGTCAACAAGCGTAAGTCAGCAATCCTTTACAGCAAGCTGATTGAACCAGGCTGACTCGCGCTCGTTCACCTTCACGTAGCATTCCATTTACGGGTAATCTGATATACCCTCAGCCTGGCACATACCCGGCTCAATGATACCGGTCGTGAACTTATACCACTCCCTCTCGACTAGGGGCTTTATATTGATTTTCTATATCTATGTCTTTGTAACATGGTATCTTTCGGACAACGATGGGAGCCAGCTATAGACAATACCCTGATGGGCTGTATTAGACGCCCCAGCGAGTGGAGCAGACAAATACCCGCCAGCGGGAAAGGGCGGAAAGGGCATGGAGTGTTCATGCTTCATGTTGGTGAAGGAGTAAACATAAGGAAGAAGTCAAACAGAGATGCATGATCATCTCCAGATTTTGACCATCGATTGACTTGCGCTTGAGAAATTACTTTGCCCTGATCGTGTCCATCTTACCTGGCTTAGGCTTCGAACGCCTCTACAGTCTCGTCGGGTACATCGACGATTCCTCGATCTGCATGTAGCGGCCCTTGTCATGTGTAGGCTCGTGATATTTGCGCCTGGCTAAGCTTATATTCGACACGATCTGACGATAGGTTGGAGAATGGACGAAGATCGAATCACCGGGGGTGGGGCCATCAACATAACAGAAAACTATATATACCATCGCTAAATTTGACTTTCAGCAAATACGGTTTCGTAAGGCATTCGCCTGTTTCGTTGGTGCAGTGGTAGCATGCCCTCTTAGGGTTCTGATCTTCACAGAGCTTTGGGGGTGGTCCTCGGTTCAATCCCGGGACGAGACCCGTTCTTTTTGATTTTCTCTCATGTCGCCCAAATTCAACTCTTTTGGCCTTTTGTCTTTCGTCGTGATTGCATTCTACCCATGCCTCGTTTTTCGTTTTTCTTTATCCATCCAACTCAGGCTTCCCATCAGATCTGATGCCAGAGACGATGGTCCTGGGAGCGTCAAAGTCTGGACAGACCTAAAGCAAAGCTGGCGACGATCTATGTATGATGAATATAGCATTGCAAATACTAGGGTTAAAACCGCGTTGCTCTCATGTTGGCAGACTCTTTTTTTCTGTTGTCCTTTGTTCTGTACAAGCTGACTCGGCTGGGCAAGTAGCTCGACGATGAAAGCCAGTATACGATCTGAAGGCGTCACATTGTTTGAGGCTGATGTCGAGATGTATAGATCCCGATATATCGTCTGTAGCCATAGATGTCGACGACAGGCGGTTGGATACAAATGATTTGATATGGTGTAATGCATGGTGCATGGAAACGAAGATAGTTAGAGAGACCATCCTCAAGAAAGTATATAGGGTATGTATGGATACAATGCGTGCATCTCAAGTTGATGTCCCCTCCGAAGTCGAAGTTAAAGCCCAATATCAATCAACCCAATCATACCGTTGCGCCGGCAGAAAAAATGCTCAATGCTCAGGAGAGACGTCCAACGCAGCGTAGACTACGCTCGACGTTCGCTCCGCATCACCCGACTGCGTTACCATCTGACCGCGTTCCTTCATGCACACGATCTTGACGCATACACAACGCAACGCCAGCTACGTGTCATACGGAGCGGTGGGATCCGCTTGTGCGCGCCACCACGCCCTGGATGGACTTCGGACAGCCTTCCCCTCACCACGGATTGCTCTCCGCCATATCCTCCTCCTCTTTCCGCTTCTGCTCCCTCTGTTTCTCCTTGATACTTTCCAGGTCGAATGCGCTCTTCCAACCATTCGCGCCGTATCCGCCGTCAAGTCCCGCAACTGAACTTGAACCACCTGAGTTTGATACAGCAAACGGATTGCTCATGCTCATAAATTCGGCTGGGTGGGGTCGAGCAGGTGGGGCAGCTCGAACGGGTTTCGGAACGTCGCGCATCACCTCGTCCGCGGTCCACGCCGATCCCGAGGTCGATGATAGCTTTGATTCACCTGGTACGGCATTGGAGCCTGAGCCAGAGTTCCAAGCGTTCCACGAGAAGACTGGCGATTTGAAGAGGCCCGAGGATGCCGACGGCGATAATGGAGAAGTGGATTCGGATAGGTCTTGAGTAGAGGCAGAAGCCGAAGCAGATGCGCCCAGATTTGGTCGTTCCCAAGATGGCAGGTCGGAAATCGACATTCCCCTCGTCGCATTCATCGTAGCGGTGATATCGCCGTCCTCATCCTCGCCTACGCCACCAAACCCATCATGAGGCGAAGCGAATCTCGCAACAGATGTGGTCTTGCTCGTACTGGCTCCGACCGAATTACTCCAGCTGTTGGGATTTGCATCATCGCGGCTGCTCTGTTGTACAGGTGGCGGAGCCGATCCACTTCTCTCCAGTGGTATTCTCGATTCAAGTTCTGGCAATACAGGCGGTCGCTGATGCGCATGCCTCGGTTCAGGCTGACTCAACTTTTCGAGATCGATTTCTTTGCCTAGCTCCTTTGAAATGGCCGCAAAGTCGAAACCAGCTGTCTTTGGGATAGCTTTCACAGCATCTTGCTCGGCTTTCACTTGTTCCTGTATCATCTCCTCTTGAGACTCTCTCTCCTTTTCGATAGCCAGCTGTTCTTTGGAGAACTCTGCATGTGAGCCGGAAGCTGATCCCGGTATTTGGCCGAGGTCCGCTTCTTCCCTTGGCGGTAGATCGTCGTCATCCTCGTATTCATATCCGCCTCCAGGTCCAGGCACAGCTTGGAGTTTAACAGGGCGTGTTCCATGGTCGTTGTCTGTGACAGGTGTGCTCGTACCCGAGGTCGATGTACGTCCTTTGCTATCGTTCTTGCGAGGGAAGATGCCAAGGATCTTGCGCCCACTGCGTTTCGCTTCTTCTTCCGCTTCATTCACTATACGTCGTTCTTGTATGCTCATATCGATGTTGGGATCCTGCAGCCACAGACGCTAGGTCAGTTGCGTTGTACAACGTGACGGTTCATCACCTCCCGGCCATAGATGCTCACCTCTGGTTCGTCAAAGTAGTCGGACGTCACAGGGAATCCAACCTTGGCCAACAGTTGAGGCATGCTACTCCTGTAGCTCATATGTCCCGTGATCAATTCTGTCACATCGACGTTCTCCAATCCGGCCACCGATTCTACAGGCCTTAGACCTGCCACCGTGTTCAAACCACCCGACGTGGCACGGAAGAGGTAACCCAACATCCAATCGTTCGTGGCGTAACCGTTGACGAACCTTCCCGCTACGACCGACCGTACGTCCAGCCACGTCGCTCTGGATGCAGTGACTGTCGTTCCAAAGAGGAAGACATCTTGCACCAAGCCGTATGCTTTGACTCGAGCAAGCTCAATGAGAGCGTAGAAGATCGCTCGAGCGCCCAGCGAGAAGCCGATGAGTGAGATTGGTCGAACACCGGCATGTCGGTGAATGATCGTATCCGCCAGTACAAGACCAGCGGCTCTCGCTCGGTCCAGCGCGTTCGACCATGGATTATCGATCAGGTATCCAAGTTTGGTCAAAACTGAGAGCATTGATACAAGTCGTCAGCGCATAGCCCCAGCGATATAGACGTTATGACAATAATCGGTCAGAGCAATAGCTCAACACGCATGAATTTTTCACTCACTAATCGGCCATTGCAGCGCGCTCATCAACGCCGTCATGATCGTCGCCGACAGGACCTGTTGTCCGACCTGGGTCAAGATCTCACCCGTAAGGATCTTCAAGGCGCTACCCATTTCTGCCATCATTTCAGGTTCCCACAGGATAGAGTAGACGTCTCCAACAATAGGGTCGAGCACTGAGAACGGTAATCTGACATCATCGACTGTGCTTGCCATGAAGCTGTCATACGGGACCACACCACACGGAAATGATTGTCAGTCACAGCCCACAACAGAGGGCAAGAACGCAAGTAGGAGATCTTGTCCAACTCACCCTCCCATGGTGATGTAACAGCTGACCCGTTTGTTATTGTGCAGTGGCCTGAATTCAAACGTCCGGACTTCTCTCGTACGTCTCGCCATACCTTTACCGGCGATATTCGCACCCGTCAATACACCTCCAGTGGTGATCATCGCCACTCCACCAGCACCCGCTAAGAATGTGCCAGTTCCTGTGATGCCGACCGTTCCTAAGGCTGCGCCGAGACCCGCGCCAATTAGAGGTGCAGCGAGGCCTGCCGATAGCCCGATAACGAGACCGCCGCCTAGAACAACGAGATTAGCCGCATATCCTTTGTAGGGATAGATGGGAGAGGGCTCGACGAGAATGCACAGGGTTGAAACCGTGTGAAGCGCAGCTAAGACACTCACCGACAGCAGCAAGGCCCATTAGAGCGTATCGTTTTGTTTTAGCAGCCTTCATTCTTCCCTCGATGATCGTTTCCTGTCCAGTCTTCTCAACGCCCTCCTGGATCTCCAGAGCATCCGTCACTCGATTCTCGAATCGAACGAGATCTGACCAACCGAAGCCTAGCTCTAAAGCTACCCGCTCAAGGAACGCTCGAGACCGCGCGTCGTAGACTGAGTCGGCAATCAGGACCAGGAATAGATCACATAGCTACAGCACTCAGAGTTAGCAAGCGAACTATGTCTACTCAAGAGCTACGATATCATCACCAGGCAGACCAGTAAACTCACGACTGTCCATCTGATATCCAGCGTTACCATCTCGTCCGTATTTGATAATGAGGTTGATACACCAGGTAACGAGGGCAACGGCGCTGGCGCACCGTCCTCGGTATCGTCTTCTTCCTCAGCCCTTGTCGGCGCATTCTTTTCATCTATCTGATCCGTTTCCGCTTCAGTCGCCTCGATATATCCTGCTCTTATCTGCGGTCTCTTTTCCGGATCCTTTTCCGGCTCTTCGATACGACTCGTGCCGTTCGTCGCAACCTGTTCAGAAGAGCCCGGCGAGACTGGTATTGTAGAAGAGGACGATGGTGTCACAGCAGGTTTAGTAGATCTGGACGACTCCGCATGTGTTGGTGGAGGAGAAAGCATAGAAGCGATATCGCCATCATCGTCATCAACGTCATCTCCAAAGAATGGTAGCGGCTTCCTATTAGTCTCTGCTGGATTCGAGGCAGATAGGGGTGGTATTGATGCCAACGATGGTTCGCGTTTTGCCGACGAAGATCCCAGGAAAGCCTCATCATCATCGTCTTCTCCAAAGGGATTGACGTTCTTCTTGGGAGTCGACCGGCCCGACTCATCTCGCAGAGAATATGGCGGAGGGGGAGCTTCTCCTGTGTCCCCGTCCTCTCGACGGGCCTCCTCGTCCTTCCTCAACCTTTCTTTTTCCGTCTCCGCATCCCTCTCAGCCTCTGCTTCCGCTTCCGCTTCTGCCTCTGTTATAGCCTCCAGCTCCGCCTTCTCCTTCGCCTTGGGGTCAAAATCGGGATTGTCAACGGTATGTGTTGTCATTAACGCCGGAACGAGGTCGGAGGGGTCTACTCCGTGTTCGGCCAGCGATTCAATCATACGTTGTTCTGCGAGCGTGTATTACCGATAAGCATAGATTTCTCTTTCTTTCTGACAGCTTGGGGGAGCGTCCTTAGAAGGGGAGAGCGAGACAGTCGAGTAGGTGATTGGGACAAGTGACCGATCGGATTAATCAGCACTTTACAATCACAGTACTCACCATCTCGTGTCAACTCCATATGTTGATACAGTCTCGCCATGATCTTGAGCATCCAGATATGTCCACTCTCCACTGCTGGCGGGTCCGCCTTCTTGCCCTTGAGACCCAGTTTCCCTTTGGGCTTAAACCCTTCCCATCCTCTACCCATGTCTCTTAACATTCTCTTAGCTATAAGCTGACACAGACCCACATAAGCTATTCTCTGGCCTTCCGTCAACAAATTCTTCGTCGCCTGCATCTGACTGAGGGGAGTCATCGCCTTGTCCTCGTCAAAGAGGTACTTCGTCCGCATGGCCACCTCTTCCGATTCTTCGTCTTCGTCCAGTCGTAATCGCGTGTAGTCAGACTCGTCCTGCTCCGCCTTGTCTCTCCACGAGTCCGTCAATAGCGTGTCCGCGTCCACTTCTAAATGCTGGCCCGTAGCGTTTCCTGAGCCTCCAGCGACGGCCTTGTCGGATGACGGGTCTAGACGGGCGGGCGCACGATAGTGGAACTTGCGTTGATCTTCCTCATCGAGTCCGTAGGGATTGTCGTCAGACCGCACAACCGGCATGTCTGTGTGAACATATAGGGCATAGCAGACGTCATATGGTGATGGGAGCATAAAGTAGGTACTGTTAGCATGGTCTCCTTACCACATAGCTGCGGTAGTGTAGTGAAGCTCGGCTCCAGAGGGAGCCGGCATAAGCTGAAGGTGTAAAACTCACCCTGCCAACCGTCATCGTCGTCAACATCGGGCCAGGTATGTACAGCGGGAGTTGACACTGCCCGCCGAGGAGAGGGGATCATGCTGTTGTTGTCATCCAACTGATTGCTACTCCGTCACGCCGAGCTAGACCACCAAACTCAAATCTACTCTAATCAAGTCCAAGGACAGAGGTTGCGGGCGTGTTGCACACGCTGTCACTGGCAGTTGCAGTTGCTGTCGGGCGCGTGACGCCGGGAACAGGTACTATGAGCGATTGATTTAGCGATCCTTTGATCTGTGATGCAGCGAACTCAAGAGCTTGGTCACAAGAGCGGTATTGCTATGATGTCTCTGATACTTTGAAGCAATGAAAGTGAAGATGAATACGGGAATTGTTCAACGACAAGGCGACGAGACAATTGGGATGGATGGAGATTCAGGTGACTGATTGAGCCGGTGCCGCACGCAAACGCATAACATAAGTTACGTAGACCCTTAAATTGGGTACGAGTGCAGCACTGTACAAGTTGGGCATAAATAAACAGCTGCTGCTCAAACGACACTCTGCATCGCTCGAAGAGAAGAGCATACTCCTCAGTTTGCATGCACAGGCAACTCGCGAAACCCTCATTGATGTATATCCTGCGAGCGATTGTGCATGCGCCGTACAAGGCCGTTTTCCGCGTGGTAACAGTGTAAAGTACAATGAATGGGTGTGACAGCAAATTTGGAAGATATGATAAATGTGAACTTCTACGTTTGTACAACATGAGATAGTGACAAGCTGGAGCACATCACTATGCTCTCTAATGATGTCCAAAAAAAGACAGCTGGTCATCCGGAAGCAGGTCAACAATTCTCCCCTAGCTCCGAAACGGTCAGATACTCTTGACAATCGACTTAACCGAACCGATTCAGGCGATTGGCAACCGAAAACCCTGCTCTAGGAATAGCTCCTTTCACCTTCCCTCCGAGAGGTTTCATAGGACTCAAGCCAGCAGGTATCGGTCCTTCTCCGCTCTGGAGATATAACGTGGTTGTCGTCATCAGTGAACCATTGCCATGGAAGGTAAAGGTAGATGCAGGAGGTAACTCACCCCCATGATAGAGTCCCATTCGAAAGCAGGCTTAGCTCCTCCAAGGAACCTCTTCTTCTTCTTCGCAATGGCCGGCTCGGGCGCTGGCGCAGCTTCCTCTTCGGAGGCGGGATCAGGCGCAGGTACCTCGACAATCTCCTCGCGCTTCGCCGCAGTCGTGTCAACATTCTTGGCCTTGGCCGATACTCGATTATCGACTTCCGAAGCTTCCAGAGGAGACGCTTGCTTTGACTTGGCAGGTGATTTGGCTCGAGATCTCGCAGGATCGGTGGTTTTGGATTTAGTCGCAGGTATCTCCGAATCGGAGTCGGATGCTGGCCCGGTCACAGCTTTCGTCTTCGCAGGTTTGGCCTTCGTCACCGCTCGGACAGGCTATTCCGGCCGATCAATGATGTCAATTTTGAAACTTACCTCACAAGTGCTAGATCACGCTCGGTACACTCACCGATTCTGCCTTCTTGGACTTCTTCCGCGGCGCTACCGCCTCTTCATCCGATGCGTCTTCCACTGGACTTTCCTAAAAGTGAAAGGGTAGTCAGCCCGCCGGAAGAATTTATTACAGCTGTCTGGAATAAATGACCCACCTTTCTGGTCTTCTCCTTGACAGCCTTCTTCGCCGGACTTGCGCTTCTCCCTCTGACCTTCTTCAGAGCTTCCAGTTCCTCTTCCACACCAAGCAGCCTGTCTTTCTCCTCGTTCGCTTCCCTTATTTTACCCTTGAGGGTTTTCTCCCTCTCCTTACCACTACGTTTCACCTCCTCGAGCTCATCTTTCAGCTCGTCCAATTCCTCGCTCTTGGACGCCAAGTCGCTCTTCAGCTTCTTGATCTGCATCTGCGCTTCTTTCCTCTCCTTAGATTCGGAGCCGTGCTTGCCTTGTTCTTCGCGCAGCCAAGAATCGAGCTCGGAACGAGCCTCTTTCTCCTTCTCCTTCAAGCCCTTCACTTTTACTTCGAGAAGCTGTACTTTCTCTTCAAGTGATGCGATCTCGTTGTGGGCCGATGTAAGGTCTGTTTGCGCCTTCACCAGCTCTTTCGACGCAGTGGAAGATGTCAACTGGCTCGAGGCTTGATGATGTACGAGTGAGGTGTTTGCTTGGGACAGAGCAGCCTGGTAAGGAGAAATCAGTAAGTCGTATACCGGGGGTCAGGAAAAGTCAACCAGTAGCATGCACTGACCTCGGCTGTAGCAAGACGCGCATCCCTCTCCGCCAGATCAGCTACCAGCTCCTCTTCTCTGGCCTGGAACAGCGCGATCTTGTGATCCCTCATGACTGTGACGAGCGATTCGTTATCAGCTGTCAAATTACGCGCCGAAAACGTGGAAGATGGACGTTGCTATTCGATGACAAGGACTTACTTCGTGCTTTCTCAGCTTGGACAAGACGCTGCTCCAGCTCGACGACTTGCATTTGCTCCTGCGCCAGAGCTAACAGGGCTTTTTGTTGCTGCACCATCGAGTGCAGATGCAACTGTTCCATGACCACCGAGGGATACTTCCGTTGTAAGCATTCCGATGCTAATCTGATCCGGCCTAGACTTCACTTCCACTTACTTCTTCTCGCATGCCATCTCCTTCGGCTTTGCATCTTTCCAGCTCCTTCTGGGCAGCCTTCAGTGAAAGTTTCGACTCGTTCAACTCGGACACCTTTTCATTGAGCAGCGCTTTCCCTAAACTTTGTTCCGAAGACAGCTTGCGCTACAGAGCCCATTGTAGCCATTAATTAGCACAACGCTTAGCGCCCTCTCGGCGATCATCGCCGAAATCTCGCGCTCGCGAATGATTGGGCTCTTGCACCCACCTCTAAAGCTTGATTCTTCCTGACGAGTTCGCTGACTTGGCTTTGAAGATGACTGAGCCTGGCTTTGGTGGGTCCGGGTGTTTTGGCGGACTCCTCCAGTAACAGCGTAGGCGGCAATCTTGGCGGTGTTCTCAGCATGGCAACAAAGGGTGCTCAGATAGGCAAGAAAAGTATATCACAAGTGATGCAAGGTATACTATGTGACATGCAATAGGATTATGAATATCTACAGGTCAGATGTATGAGGGGTTGCTATTGTTTATTGACATCGCCCGAGGACGATTCAACGTATTCAAAGTTAACGCGCGGGTATGAGTGGCAAAATCAAGGCACGTCACGGTGATTATGTAAAGTCACCCTAAATGTCAAGTCCTCAAGTCGCGTTCATCTTCTCTTCCATCTCCGCTACTCTCAATTCCAGCTCCATCTCCTCTGTGACCTCAGTCAAGAGTCCTTCTTCCCAACGGCCCCATACGAATCCCGTGTAGAGGAATGTCGCAGTAGCAGCACCGAGTAGTCCACCAACGAGAGTGAAGATTGGTTGCAACCACGATTTAGGCTGCCACGCTGAACCTATGGTCAGGCCGATCAGGGCTATCAGGGTTCCCAAGCAGATCTTCAGGTGGAGCTTGGCGGTCTGCTGTGATATGCGGGTGTAGAGCCGCAGCGTGTGCAGAGCTGATCGGATTGTAGAGGTCTTCTCGGTCGAAGAAGCCGAAACGGAAATCGAGGTGCGCGGACTTTGTACTGGTGATTCAGGAGGCGCAAAGGCTGTCGTCGTAGGATTCACTTGTTCAGGCTCGTTCATGAGAGGGACGAGGGGTGTGAATGACGTCTGCGAGTGATCCCCTTGAGCATTCTTGGACGATGACGATGACGAGTTGGAAACGAATTGGCTGTTGTTATGACCACCTGACGGGTCATCTATGGTGAATGTGGAAGAAAGAGCGAAATGATCAGAGTAAGAGAATGCACACCCGGGCACTCGTTCAGTCAAGATGACTTCGGATTGAACGCATCGTAATTTCGGCGCTTTGGCAAGAGAATCCCGAAGAGGTTTCCCGGCCTCGAATTGACCTTTACCAGTGAAGTCTCCGGACTCGAGCGCAGGCGCCGAGCCATCTTCTCCTACTTCATCTCTGTAGCCCCAGACCAGCGGTCGTCTACGCGCGACGGCAGGCTGTCGGTAAAAAATATAGTCGAGTCGTTTCCCTCCCTTTTCCAGAACATTACTCGGTATAGGCTTCCCTGCAGAATAAGTGTTCAGCGATGAATCACAAGTCATACCGTAGGTGTGGAGTGCATCAAGGGCGGATGGGTGAGGTGAGAGGTCGGTATTGGCTGCGGGGTGTACAGAAGCGAAAGAGTCGGTCATGTTCGCGTGGGTCCGCATCATGGCGATGGGCACCGACCATGGCTGAGAATTGAAATCGCCCATCTAGAGAATCGAGCATGAACTCAGTATACAGCTTGGGAGGTTGGTACAACGGGTATGACTTCCATGATCTACTCACGGCTAGAATATATCGACCTTTGGCGGCGCCTCCCCGGATGGCGTTCGCCAATTGCCAGGACTGAGCTATTCGATGAGCTTGCCTGGTGTCGGGAGGATGCTCTCCGGCGGCGTGCATCTGGATCATCGTTTTTCATCAGCTGGGGTTGCACACGCCTACACTTTGGTTGGGCGAAGAAACAAGTGAACACTCACATGTGTATTCCATATTTCAACTTCGCCGAGTATAGGATGGATGATGACAATCTTCGCGGCCGCCTTCTTCACGAAGAAATCACCGGCAAACGCCTGCGCTGGAGAGCCAGACAGAGAGTATGGGAGGGCTTGAGCTGATATTAGAGGAAAGCGAGTGAATATCGCCAGGCCCGATCCGAGGGCGCCCCTACAGTCGTTGACAGAGTGATCAGTCTGGTGAAGGTCATAAGGGCGAGCCCCGCTTACAAGTCATCGGGTCTGTCTCGATCCTGCAATGTTGCGAGCTGTGTAAAGAGAATGAGAACCCCGTACTCACGTGTGAAAAAACCGCGAGAATGGCAAGTTCCGTCTAACATGCTCCCTGACCACCTCAAAATCCTTGTAGACCCACAACTCCTGCAGACACACTATATCATAGCTCGATGACGCGAGATACTCGGCTATCGCCCTGATTCGCGTCTGTCGATCCTTCGAGATGATTGCGAGGCCCCTGTGGGTAAATTCGGAAGGCAGACATGGCGTTAATACGGGCGAGCAAACGAGGATAGATCGGCCGCATGCGGGGCAACGAACGAAACGTGCCAGCTCAGCAACAAGACGGTCGACACGTACCACACGTTGAAGGACAGGACTTTGAGGGTCCTGTCTTGATTCCACGGGGGGTAATTTGACGTGCTCATCCTGCTGGTCCCAGAACGTTGTTTGTAGCTATCTATGTCTGGAGAACATGAGAGAGTCACCATAAGAGCAGGTTGATACTCATATGACTGCTGAAGTGCAAATGCAAATGCAGATGCATCAAAGGAGGATCGGTGCACCGTAGTGACGTATCTCGTATCGCTAGCATGGCAGGCGGCGATCACCGCCACCGAGAGGTAAACAACCACCCAACGCATTAGAAGTCTCATGATCAAGCCCCGCCAGGTCGTCTATCAGATTATGCATTGCTACATGTCATCGAAGAGGCTATCATAGGTGCTATTATATGGCTTGGTATCCAGGTGATGGCCAAGTACAACAAACGTGCTTCATGTGATTCAATCGTGGTTTTGGATGAATAGACTCGATACAGGCATACAGGCAGGACAATCCCTGTCATCATAAAATTCCGGATTTGCCATTGAATGTGATCCTCTGGGATCTCTTACCCTCTCCTTTTCTATCTAGAACCGTCTAGTAGGATGAGCAGACCTGAGGCTGGATCCAAACGCCTGCGAAAGGGCCATTGTGGTCCAGCAGACTCGTTCTCTCCAGAGCGATCGATGCGGAACAAGCGTCACTCTCTCGGCCCTGTTGCTCCGGGACGCAGATATAGCCGATTCGGGGGTCGGCTCCGATCCAGATCTCACCGCGTGAAGGGTGTGATAGACCGAGGTGTCTTTCCGGTAGATGTGCCACCGTGTCGGCATATGACGTGACTCGGTGTACTCGCAACGAAGAGTGGGCAGGCGTGGAAGAGGTCGATGCTTGAGTGAGGGCATCGATCAGTTGAGCGAACGCCTTGTCGCCCACTCGAGGTAGACCGAACAATGTCGCTGAGATGGCGATAGGAGATGAGGATGGTGCAGGCAAGGACGGATTGGACAGCTCCAGTTGCAGGGACAGAGCTACCAGCAGGCCAATGGCACTACCCAAACCGTGTCCGACAATGTCGATCTTCTTGATAGGTCTCGAAGAGACCCCAGCTTCGGGTGCTCTGAAAGAGGCAATGTAGCTCTTGAGAACGTCGGCGGGGGTCAGCATCGTGAGAGGCGGAGTGTCGATGAGTTCCAGTATAGCTTGAAGAGCAGGCTCGCCTTGCGAAAACAAAGCTGAGCGGTATGAGTGGTGTACCTTGGGCTGTGAGCGCGAGCCGGATGAGCCGGTGAGATTGGCTAACTGATTAGGAGGGAACAAAGTGCTCGGAAGGCTGATGAGTGTTTCGTCGGGATTTGTGGGAGAAGAAGCCAGTAGTTCGAGGAGATCATCTGTCGATTTGAGGGACGAGAAGGCTAGAGTGAGGGTATCGGTAGACGGTGTGTGCGATATGTACCCTGTGCAAGCATGTCAGCATCGGCTTCGAAACCAAGGGTATAGGTATGGTGTAAATCATTGAGCGTACGGCAAGTTGTAGCGTGTCATCAATGATAAGATCAAGTTGCTGCAGGAAATACCGACTCACATTTCATGCCTTCCTGATTATTGACCCCCGTATATTCTCCATCCTCGCTGGACCGTATAATGCTGCTTCCCTCTTGCGTTCTAGCGTTGTAGTCATGCCTCTTCCGCTTCCTCTCCTGTATCGTGAGGCCGCTCGAGGGATGAGGCTGTAACTTTCTCTCGGTCGGGCAGTATGCTGAACTGCAATGAACATGGCTTTAGTGAGACTCTCGTGAACGCTATGGTGATTCTAGTTCGCCAAGCAGCCGCCGTGGTGGCGATCAGTGGAATGTAACAAGAGATGTGTGAGCTCACTTGACAGCTAAAGCGAGCCGACCGAGCTCTACCATATCCACTCGCGACAGCGGTGTCCTACCTACTGGTAGACTGCTGGATTCAGCCTCGACCGGCGAGGTGAGTATGGAGGTGAATGGACCATAGGGGACCGCGATCGCTGATGTCGCCAGCAGGGGAAGGGCGAGGTTGTATCTCATGATTGGTCAAGAGCGCCAAGGTCTATGAGTCTGCTTGACGGAGTTGGTCTGGTTGTCGTCTGGTAGTCTTTCGGTGAATGGTATATGCTGGGCGAGCTAGACGAAGAATATGATGGTGGTGGTACTCGTGACGATACTGAGGTATTGCTCAATCAAAGATTAGTTGAGAAAAGTTCCTTAATGTGCGAAAAGGAAAGCAAGTCACCTTGAAGAGGATCTATCGCCTTATTATATCTCACATCCATTGATCAGATCCGAGCGGCTTCGTATCCCTTCTCCTGCTCGCAAACGAACATCGAACATCAATCTGATGTCTTAGTCCACAAAGTTCAGGAGTCCATGATGGGTGATCTAACGTGCCCAAGAAACCCTTAGACCGCCGTTGAGGAAGAAGATGGCCACTAGAGTGAGATATGATGTCCGCGTTTGAGGTCTGAATGGAGAACAGAGAGAGAAGGTATTTTGAAACCGTCATATCTGTCGAGTGAATGGCGGCAACGGCTCAGAGGATGGACATGAAGCCAAGCGCTTCGCAGCGTTCCATCGGGAGCACTTGCGGGTACGGTGCATGCCTTACACCCTGGCCAGTCCACCTTCAGGCTTTTCTATTCCCGATGTGCATGGTCAGTTTACGGCTGGGTCGATCCCCCATTAATCAATCTCAATTGCTTGTGTAAGACACAGAAGAAGAAGTAGCCTACTGCAGGGATTAAACATGAACCATGATCCTCAACGAAGTACTGTACTACTGCGAGATAGAGTCCCCGTTGTCTTGCCTTCCAGGGTAAATTAAACAGTTAGTCACTGGTCGCTGTGTTTTTCGAGGAGGCGATTGAATGGTGGCTTCGACAATGGTATCATATGAGTCTGTATCATCCATGTAGAACGCAAACTGCATTCAAACGAACGACAAATGATGCAGTTTAAATCTCAGCCGGGTGGATGGGATGGTCACTTTGAACGACATGACGAAGGAGGCGGATACGGGAACTTCCCGTGCCGATCCCGCTCTTTCCTTCTTTCCTTCTCTCCCTGACTACCGAAGCTAGTACACTCGTACAATGAATGCTCGTTTCGGTGTAAGGAATGGCTTACCATACTTCCTAGTCCACGTCGCCCTTCCATCTCGCTGATCATACAACTGTCATTCTTCCAGTTGACATCCACACTCTCTCTGCATGGCTTCACGGAGCGATGTCCGTATCACGTTATAGCGGACGGATATAAGCATACTTCCGGAGTACGAATTGATCGAAATGGCGTTTCGATTGATGAGGAGTGGCACGCAATGCCACGTAACTGAGTGCACTCTGCAGCATACAGTATGCTTATATATTACAACGAAAGTTCTCCTCGATCAGCCGTTTCGTCTCGACTCGGACTGCCATGGCGTTTCATATCGCTGATGAGGCGGTCAAACAATCCAAGACAAGAGAAAATGAGGTCAACTCGATTTCAATTCTGCATGATCATCCGTCGCTTATAGCTTATGACAATCGCTGCTTGGTGGCTTGGTAGCTCGCCGATGAGCTAGACAGAACCTGGTACAAACACGTGATGGAGCTACTAAGCGAGAAGGGTGAAATCTCCCTTACACGCGGACATACCCCTTCATTCTTGAGTGTGAAGATGAGACCACCAATTTGGAAGATGGATGACTGCAAAATGATCGAATTCACGCAGCAGACCAAGTCGGTCGAGCGGGTTTCTGTATAGAGCAAGGAAGAGACATCTCGGCTCATGCGGATGGCACCCCAATCGATCAGTGGGGCTTGACTCATTGTTTAGCGTCCCAATTGGATCAACCCAGGATCGTTCCCTATGCGGCTGCTGACGTCGTTCACGTATCCAGCAGCTGGGGAGGCGCTCGACCGTATAATCACCTTTGCGAGACGGTTTGAATCCACGCGATAGTCCAGTCATATTGAATGATTGTCCGTCATAAGGTCTTGAGCAGTCCTCAGTGCAAATAGCGAGTGAGACCGCCCTGGACAATGCCGCTGAACAGCTCTGCTTAGGATGCCGATGACGAGTGAGCCAAGGAGAAACAGCTTTCCCCTTCGGACCGGCCCCTCTCAGCCCCTCGTCTTCTTCCGGGCGGTCCCCTTCCTTTCCAACCATCTTCTCCGCTAAAAGTCACCTGAGCCGGCCAGTGGTAGCTTTGTTCAAACGCTACCCAGACACAGCATCATTCATGATCTTCTCTTTGTCATAAATAAGGAATTTCACATCAGTCCCAACTTGTCTTTCGACTAGACTCATCCACCAGCCCCGCAAGAACCTCCTGTCGTCTTTGACCATGGTCGACAACAGCCGCGATTTGACGACGAAGAATCGCTAGCTTCGTTCTGCCTTTGCGGAAAGAATAGTTGGCAGATCGGATTGACACGGGTTCTGGCACCCATACTTCACCGGCAAACTGGGGCATGAGTGATTCACACCCACAGCGGGCGTGGTGGATTGAGCTCTATCACAGTGTCTCAGCTAGCTGTTCAGAACGACTCTGAGGGGTGGTGGAAGAACGGCCAATATCCACTGCTCAAAAAACACTTTGAAGACAAGCTTCGCATAGTCAGTGTAAGTAGCTCAGGTCCTTTCTAATCGTCTCGAGCGATGATTGTCTCCTATGAAATGAACTCAGCGGAAGGTTTCTTGCCAGCCGGGCTCCGTGAAGCGATTCACCGAGCAACTTGTGGCTATTCTGTGACCTGATACAGTACGAAAACCTTCCCCGTGAGCACGTACGAATCAGTGCAAGTCGATTTACGGCTCTATGCTGTCTGACGACTACACACTCCGAGCTTCGTTCGATCTTATTGCAAGAAGCAGTGCCGCTACCGTGCCCTTGGTTGTCTGACGTTCTACGATTTCTCGTAATCCTGAGGAGTAAGATAAGCATAGCGGAAAGGGCGATACTAATTTCAGGTTGACTGTCTTATAGCTTGGGAGTTGGTCCTTGGAGCATGACAGCTCACGAGCTGGTATCGATGAACACTTCGTCTCATGACATTCGAGCCCACGACTGAAGCTCGCCCCAGGAGTCCTCGACGCCGAGCCGGACGATTAACGACAACGTTAGCTGAGCAATCATCGAACGGCCCGACCGCCGCTATGGCTGATACACTCCCATCATTTGCTGTAACACTGCACCTGCGTGTCAACGAAGATATGATTGATCGCGGAGTACCGGATGGAGTTTGCCAGAACCGAAGTCCCGGACCGCCGCACCGATATGATAGGAGAGAAGAACACAGCACAATTCGCAGTGTCTCATATCTTTCTCACCATCTGCCGCCGACCCCTTTCCCATTCTCATGACATAGCGCATTATCCAGTAGCCATACCTCGGTCTGGAAGGACCGGCCGCGGATAATTCCCCGAGGTTGACAGCTGATCAGGGTGTCTCGATTGCCTAGCTCGTGTTTCGTTCATGCTTGAAAGGTGTCGAATGACGTGTGTATGAGCGGAACAAACAAGGCAAGACAAGGTAGAGAAACGCACAGGAACGGGAAGCAAAGACGCTTGACCAAGACGGGTTGCGGAAACCCAGTTGCCGCAAATGGCCGTGAGAACCGGGCAAGTTGCAGCACGGTTGGACAACGGCTCCAACGCAGTATCCTGTACTGTAAAGCGACGGCGGCGCAGAGTCAAGGCCTCCGCACCGAGCTCTTTCAATATATACAATATATACGTTCTGCACAGTAGTCAGGGTAAGGGGGAGCATCGACGAGACGAGACGACTGACTGCGATTTGTTCCGGTGGCTTGGATCACCCTCTGATATTCTTCCCTGAAAGATAGCTTTAAACCTTGTTTTCTTCCACATCAAATCTCCGACAAGTGAGCTCAAAACGTCCAACGAGGGCCAAGAGAATGAATGGCATTCATTGCATCGAGTGACAAGGCCGACAAAGACAGGTATACATACGCACCTCTGTCGGAAGGATGCTTTTATAGATCTCGGATCACTCAAAGAGATCCAGAATAGCAATCAAACCTGCCCTTCGTAGCGGGGTGGAGAGCAAGAGCTGCGAAACCGAGGATATTATTAGGAGCTTGGAATAGGAAGGCAAGGCACACCCCTCCTTACTGCTCGACTTATCTTGGGCCATCCACCCACCTTCTGGGCACGCGGCAAGCTCAGCTCAGTACACTTCGCGTTTGTGCGTCTCTTTGCTGTTCAGGTAAAGGAACGCTCGTTCATCTCATGGTTGATGCTCTTTTGGGATATCGCACAGGGGCGTTTACGAGATACTCGACGGCGCTACGGGAACTAGGAGACTAAGAGTGTCTGGCCTCGACGTTTTTTTCCAATCACAATATGCACTAGTAAGGAACCTAGCGGCGCCGTCTATTCCCAAAAACCAAAGCTGCACGCACACATGCACCCGCTCCAAAGACCCACACTTCTCTTGCATTCACGTATCGCCGAGCCAGGTCATTTCGATAGCAAACATGAACAGCATGGTGCCTTCGACAATGGTCGATCGCTTTCATCTATGGGAGTGCCTATGGCGCGGGTGACCCCTTGCCGTCTGTCTCGCGCGGAACTTGTCAAGCTTGCATTTGGTGGTACCCCTCATCCGGTGAGGTGATAATTATTAGGCTGCGCCTGGCATGGGAAAGGAAGAAATGGGGGATACAACTGGCGGACATACCTCGCACAGCGACCGATCATCGCGCGACGTCTCCGAGCCGGCTGAGCTTCTCTCGTAATAGCGGCAAAACATGTTCGTCAGCGAAACTGTGCACTAATTATTACTCTCGTGCCCAAGCACAACGTAAGACGCCCAGAGATATGCATCCAGTTGCCCTAGTATAGTCGATAGGCTCTCACTTGCAGCAAGGATGTGTAGCACTGCACGACGTCCATCTGACGTGTTCCATGCAATCAAGTCTTCCGCAGTGCCCGTTGCCAAGGTCGGACATATCGAATCATGGAGCGTTTCGTCAGCACAACCCCATGTTCTCGTCTGGAGTTGTAATAACAACGCCTAAAAACCCTTAACCAGAACATAAGTAGTAGTAGTAGTAGCCTGCTCGAGCCGAGACGGGTCGATCTTTTGGTGCTCTCGAGTCCTCAAACTCAACCCTCTTCCAAATCCCCCGCTACTTCCTTCGTCCGCTCCTCACCTCTGGGAGTTTGAGTCATACCCACTTTTGGACCCAAACTTTGACGGTGATAAATCACCCTAGCGCCTCCACCCTACGACTCCCGAACCTCTGTGTCTTCTTCGCCGCGGATTCCCAAAGAGTGACAGCACATAGAAGCAAAAGAAGAACGACTTAAGATACGAGTATCAGATTTGCGAGATAGACTTCCTCCGATGGCGAACGGGTCGTCGTAGTCGTTGACTCTAACTTGAAACAACAACATTCGTCATTGACAGTATCTCGGAATCGATCTTTTTCATCAACAAACTTGCAAGCAACAGAAAGATCAACAGTACGAGCGAAGAAGATAGACCCGCGATATCATAGACCTCTGATCAATCATCCCAAACTGCATTCTCGTCTTTTGACCGCTAGCGCCGACATCCGGGACAAGGGTACTCGATACACGCATACACGCCGCCGTGGAATCGAATACAAAAGCCTCCGAACCGATCGTAAAAACCATTCTCATCACGAGAGACGAGCTGGCTTTGTGGATAGGAATACAAGTGCTGAAAGGAGCCGGTGTGGAAAGAGCCTCTCTCATTAGTCTTGTGAGTAAACAAAGCGCAGTTCTGCAATGCTTCGGACATTTTGCTGCGTGAATGTCTCCGTGTCTGCCGTCAAATAAGTCCATTCGATCAATTCAACCCATCTCGATCGGTCCTTGCTTCCGAGAGAGTCAGATGCATCCTTCTCTCCTCGTTGAACACTACAAACCCTACTTCATCATCCTTTCTTACCTTTGTACCTTGTCTCCGCTTGCTATACACGACCGCTTGGCAGCTAGTACTCGACATGACACTTCCTTTGGATTCGTATCAAATGGTTGATATCTGAACCATGGATCTGGATCTGAAGGGTTGCCAGTGAAGAGTCTGTGCATGAAGATGGTCTGAAAACATGGACTCCTCCCCTGCCTCCTAACGTGGTCATGGTTTACTCGTACCCTCCTTTGGATCCGTTCCCGTGCCCTCAACCCCTGTCACTCCACACTCTGCCACTTCATCCTGTTGTATCCTGCCGAGATCATGGTCTTGCTGGTGATCCCCCTTCTCCATCGTGAACAAGTCTCCCACCTCGTGCTTGTGAGAAACAACCTATGTCTTCGACTCTCATAAAGGTACTTCTCTCTCGAGAGTACTGGGATCGAGACGATTCATTCCGTCCTGTTTAGTCCCGTTATCAGTACGCCTTTCACCCATATGAAAATGTGACAATCCTCCTATCAAGACCATAATGAGATCACAAAACAAGGGACAAACACTCGTATCGTCACTTTGGTCAATCACAAGTTGGCTCATTATGATAAGACGATTCTTGTCCCTCCCTTTCTGTTCCCAATATATCGGTTATCCGCTCCTCAGGATCCTGCTGACATTTTGGGACCACCGTCTGGCCCCCCACACCCTATAGCTGCCTTTCCCCCTTTCTATTGACCAACCATAACCGCCTCCTTCCGATCAATCATCGACCCGATTCTTCGACCGATCCAAGTCGTCGAGAAAGGTACGATTTCTGGTCCCATCAATACAGCGAATTGAGAGACACAGGTCGTTCGATCAATATCATAGGCAAGACCGGCAGGCCGGTATTCATATTCTGTCTCCTAGTCTCGGGAGATCTAGTCGCTTGCGCTAGGAAACACAAGCTTGCTCTGGAGCTCTCGAGCAAGCCTCCGACTAACTCAGCAAAAACGAGCGGAATACCATCACCCTCGTCCGGGCGTGCCGTCAGGTCTCTTGCGGCCAGCTCAAGTGGATTGCACGAGGAATCAACATCGGAAGGGCAGAGAGTGATCAGTTCGGAGACCTTCGGTGTGTTCGTGTGTAGAGTCTCTGTGAAGGGAGTGTGAATAAAGGGAAGGTCGATCTGTTTCGAAAAGGTGAGTTCTGGTTAAGCTGCTGCTTCTCGGTGTCACAAACGAGCCCATCAACGGAGGCTCAGATCTGAATCCGAGGTATGCCTCGGTCACGACAGAAGAGAAGAATCACCATTTTTGGGTTGTTGTGTTGGAGAGAGTGTGTCAGCGAGCGGGCCAAGGCGGTCTCACCCTTGCTACCATCAATCAACGACTCAAGCGGGAGCCACACAAAGCTACCAAAGTTTCTCAGGACACCTCCGGAGTCCTTTATCTCTGCGCCCTCACTGTCTGTTTCCCTCATCCCCTTCCTCACTTCATCGTCCAGTCATTGTGGCAGATCAACAAACCGGTTTCACATATCCATAAAAGAGGAACCATCAGTGTCATATGCGGCACACCGATCCGCCGCGCTCTCTCAGCTTAACTATTCTACATCCCTACCCCGCAATTTGTCGAAGTGATCTTATTTGGCCTGGTTTCGTCCCGGGAAAGGAGGGTGCTAGGATCGTTTGAGAGAGTCAAATATTTGGTTGCGCTTTTGAGACATGCCTTTGGACCGAGCTGTCTGAACCAGAGATGTGGACCCTCTCTTGTTTGGACCAGCTGTTATTTGATGGGATCGAGTGTGGAGTGATTGTGTCACAAAACGAGGGAGTGTCATTTGCGAGTCAATGTGGGGCGATTGAGACCCTCTCTATGTTATCAATTTCTTGATGTCCCATCAGAGGAAACGGTTGTCTTCTGTGAGAGGGGCGTCCTTGCTGACCACTGCTCAATTTTCCATTCGACCTGTCGTCAATCGGTATACAAACAGGAGGTGAACGACCACGACATTAAACTGTCTTCCTTCCGATCATACACTTCGCCCCTTACGCTCTCATCGATGCTGCTTGAAATACCGCCACAATCAACCCTTCTACTTTCGACAGCTAGAGGAGGCGCGCAATCCCGTCACCATCATCATCACTATTTACGCTCTCTCCTACGAACATCCTCTCTATAGCTGGAGTCAGCAAGTCCGGTTTGCGATTTATTCTTCCCTACCTCCTCCTGCCTAAACCCTCCGGCCGAGGCTACATCATACAATGTCTCGACCTCAGTCTGATTCGCCGCCCATCCGAATTGCCTCAGGCTCTACATCCGCTAACACCAGTACCACCTCGACGTCGAAAAAGAGGCGGAAGACAGAGAGTCGGAGGGCGACGGCTGATACACCTACCGGGTACGGGGAGGAGAAGAGAGGAGAAGGAAGTCGCCCATCGCCGGCGATCGTATACCGTGCCGAGGAGCACAGCGAAGACGAGCTGGAGCAGTGGGAAGGTCGAGAGTACCGACCCAAACGAGCGAGGTCTGCTAGCTCTCGAGAGAGGGAAGGGCCGGAGGGATGGTATGTCGCTTGATACTTACTCATGCTTCATCGACACTCAGCTGACCCGATAACCTCGTTCAGGACGTATCACCTCGAGGTGATACAACAACCCCAGCGAGCGAGAGCGTGCGGCTTTGGAAACAAGGTGAGACAAAGAATGCATCAGATCAATAGCCTATGCCCCCAAACTAACCTCGGCTATTATAGGATCGGCGTCCGTTATCACCACCACCTATAATTCGACTATGGGTACGGACCGCCTCTGGTGCAGTAGTCGATCCGAAGTGAGTCGATCTCGACTTGGTTCACATGGGCCTGTCTTTTGCTGAAAGCTGCTCCTGTAGCCTCGTCAACATACAGTTCCTTGTGTTACATGTGGATCTGTGGTCAATAGACCGACAACAAGAACGGAATGTCGTGATGCATCCTGTCTCTGCCGGCGTCTCCAGGCTCGACTCCCCACCCCTCTCTCATGCGGAAACTCCGCTTGCCGGACCCTCGTCGAGACCTGGCACGGGCGGCTCAAGACCGCCCACTGGGTCGAGCGGCGGTGCTTCATCTTGGTCAGGGAGTACCTATCGACAAGGTGGTATGTCCAGTCATCATTGCGAGACGGTGATGACATGAAGCTGACGAGATAGTCATATACATAGCTTATAACTCACCGGTACACCTTTCTGGCCCGATGATGCCGCCAGAATCCCCAAGTATCAACCTCAACCCTTCCCCTCACCGCCCTATCATCGCTGAGCCGGCTTCATCACGTCCGGGCTGGGCAACCTCTCGTCCGCCTCTGCCACCGTTCCAGCGAACTCAGAGCTACACAAAGCCTCAACTCGAACATGACCCGGATCCCCCGCGACCCAAGACTGCTCCGTCCCAAGCCGAAACCTCTCCTACATCTCCGAAGCCCACCACGGGACCCAACGCCAAGCCGTACACTCTGCCGCCTCTAGCCTCGATCGCCGAAGATCGACCGAGCACTGCTTCTGGCCTCACGTTACCAGCTCTCCATGCCCGGCAACAGCTACGCCCAGGCAGCAGTAGCGGTGGTGTTTACAGGCCGAGGACAGGTCAGTCTGGCTTCGAAGGAAGTCAGTCTGGGGACTATGGCTACGGCGGTCGTCCGATATCGAGCTCGTCAAGCATGTACAGCTCGGCAGAGTATGGCGCCCGTGACCGCCCGTCATCTAGCTGGAGCAATCGACCCTCTACTTCCGGCGAAGACCTGCGTTCTCCTCGCTCATCCACACAGTTCGAGTACAGCGTCAGAATGGCCGACCCCCTATACCCTCCTACACCTGGGACTGGTCCACCGGCAATGTCCTTCGCCCCGCCCGACCCATACTCGTCCAGCTCCAGTGCGTATGAGTACGAGAAGACACGTTACATCTCTTCTCAGCCCGCTGCGCAATACAGCCGCGTTCTTGTCGGCAAATCCGTGGCTGTCTGCCATAAGCTGCAGGACGAGGACGATAAAGCGGGGCTGTATTTCTTCACGGCGGACCTGGGGATCAGGACAGAGGGTACCTTCGTCCTCCGTATGGTCATGATGGATCTTGTGTCGTGAGTTCTTTCAGCTTTATTTCGCCTAAGGCAAAGGTTGATATTGACTCAATGTTCCGGTAGTATGATGACAGCAAATGTGTCGATTGGGGCTAGTGCGCCAATCCTGGCGCAGTGCTACTCTGACCCATTCACCGTCTAGTGAGTCTGTGTGAGCTTCGATCTTTGTCTGTCTGCAGGCTGACTTTATGGCTTCTCTGCTCCAGCTCCGCCAAGAGGTTCCCCGGCGTCATTCCAACAACGAACATGACCAAAGTGTTCGCTTCTCAGGGAGTCAAGCTGTCTGTGAGGGAGACGAAGAAGACTGGTGGCGGAGGCGGAGGAGATGACGATGGGGATGAGGAGGACGACTGAACGGGGGCCTGAATAGCGAGGGCAGTATTCCCTTGTGCAATAGTCGTAAAGGGAGAAGCGATCAATACCTAGTCAGCTGTGCATGACACTATACCATACCATTACATATATACGTTGTCCTATCCTATATTTTTAGTCCAGTCTGGCATGTTCCGAGCTACCAAGCATATGCATACATATCATGAGTCATACGTTCATTATGTTCCCCTACCTCTGCTGTCCTGCGCAGGCATATACTGTATGCTTCTCGCCAAAAGCTAAAAGAGGCGCCACGGATCTGAAAGGAGGTTGACACGTCACGTGATCGGACAAAGGGGCCATTAGGAGGGATACATTGATACTTTGATAAATGGGGGTATCAATTACGTCCATCACCAGGGCTTGGCCAGATGTCGCGGTGCATCATCATCATCATCCTCATCCTCCTTGCAACGCACCAGGCGTGGATAGAGTCATTCAATAGATACCAAGATTACTCGTGCAGTCTTCATTAGCAGCCCTGTCGAACAATCTCAATCAATAACTAGGTCGTCCTTCAGCGCATAGCTCCCTCGAATAATAGACTCACCCACAATGTCACGATCAGGTGCCCTTGACGACAATGAGATCCAGACCGAGATGAACAAGATGGTGCGTTGATAACGAGTCCCGATATCCCGGTGATGTAGTGGGCCGTCCGTCCGCCCGCAACCTCAATCTCATCGCTTTCACAGGCCGTAGAATCCGCCTGCATGGATGGTCCCTGAGAGTGTAGACTGCAGACGGAGAGCTGATAGATCTGGATTGTGTTGTATCACAGGTTGCGTTCATCTCGCAAGAGGCGAGGGAGAAGGCCCGCGAGATCCAAGTGAAGGCAGACGAGGAGTTCGCTATCGAGAAGGTCTGTTCTTCCATTTGCCGACAAACTAGCAAAGCTTCACAACGCTACGACCAGCAGCAGACTAACGGATATAATTCTGAAACAGGCCAAGATTGTTCGACAAGAATCCCTTGCTATTGACGCCCAATACGAGAAGAAGAGAAAGCAGGCCGAGGTTGGTTGGAAGATGTGCGTACTTTCATACATACGTTTCCGAACTCGACGTCTACGCATCACTTGATCCTGTTGTTCGAACTCCCGGACTCCGTAATCGCTCCGACCAAGTGCTAACGCCTGGACTAAACCTCCGCTGCAGCTCGCAATCTACTGCCATCAACAACTCGCGAATCAAGATTCTTCGATCTAGAAACGACCATCTCGAGGCTATCTTCGACGAGGCCAACAAACAAGTCAAGGAGCTCAGTGAGGGTGACAAGTACAAGGAGGCCATTGAAAACCTCATTTTGGAGGTGAGTCGAGGTGTGGACCAAGCACAAACACGATGCCTGTGAACGCTTGGTCTCATCCTACCCCGCTGATATGCCAACTTCCCATCAGGTTCTCCTCAAGCTTCTCTCCGAGAAGGTCACACTTGCTCACCGACCGCGAGACGCCGACGTGGTCAAGAAGGCGACCTCAGCCGCTCAGAAGCGATACAAGGAGCTCTCGGGACGTGAGACACAGGTGGAGTACGATCAGAGCCTGCCTGACGACAGCGCTGGCGGTGTCATTGGATCCTCGATGGCTGGAAGGATCAAGGTGGATAACACTCTTGGAGCGAGATTGACCATTCTTGAGGAAAAGGTGCGCACAAGCATTTTGCAAGTCTGCACCATTCACACCTTCGGTATCGTATTAACCGACATCGGTCGTTCAGACCAAGTTGTGCAAGCGCTGGGTGAAAGTGTCTGCTCACCTACTTGCTGGTCTCGCAGATGCTTCCCGAGCTGAGACACGACCTCTTCGGCCCCAACGAGAACAGGAAATTCTACACTGTGAGTAGTCACCTCTGGGTCAGATTGGATGGACCGGTAGGTGTTCAGATGCTGATCTACGTACCGTATCCGTTTTGCAGTAATCTCGCTTGTAAACCTCCATGAGATAGATAGATTCATATATCCCGTCAGAGACCGATCAAGGTCGAATGTATTGCGTTGTCTAATCAACATCTCCGCCTTACGCTGACGGAACAACGATCATGCTTCCTGCATCGAAAAAGGCAGGCACTCGAGAAGGATACTGACGATCGATCATCGCATCAGCAGTCAGGGAAACTAGCCATCAATAACTGCGGGAATCCTAACGCCCCGTGATACATCTCTGGTAGCGGCACAAAATAGAGGTCATGCTGTAAGGTTTCCGTGGACTAGCCATTGTCAATGGGCTTCGCAACCCACTCTTTCACTTCGCGCACCGATACTACTTTCGGGACTATAGGCGACATCGGGCGGGACTTGACGCTCATGATATCGGCAACGAGGGCAAGTCCGATGTAACAGATGGTCACCGAGGCACTCTATTATGTACACAGCTCTGTTGCTTAACTTCGGTCACTATAGAGACTTCCTAAATCCAGACGCCTACGATATGGTTATGGCCAAGCTGATCCTTTGTCGAACTGAGTCGAGTCTACACGAAGCCTTCGAGCTCTGGCTTCGTAGGACTACGCCCGGTTCTCGCCCACCCCTCCATATCCTCGATTATGTGAGATATACATAGTCGCGAGACCTGTTTGATGCACATGTCTCCGCGTCGCTTTTCAAAACGACTATCATTCTTCTGCATCGACCACGCTCCCAGCATACTGATCATTGCCAGAACGGTCGATTCACCATAAACTACTGTCACTGCTTGACCAGGCTGCACTGTAGCTTATTGAGACTTAGCTCGACTCGTTATGACGCATCTATCTACTTGTGCAGCCGACACCAATTCTGACGCTAAGTCAGCTGATACTCAAGCGTCGAATGAACTTGACTTCACCACTCAGCAGTCGACCCAATCTGCGGCATCCACTGATACGGCGCAACCGCTTTCCGACGTTCCTAAGACCGGAAACACGCAAGCTGTATCGCGATATTCGACATCGATCGTGTCTCCGCTCACAGTCTCGGTGACGAACCCGTCAGGAGGGGTAACTCGCATTTTCGAACCCCCTCTCATCTTCAAGCCGGAAATGTCAGCATTCGATTCCCCCAGCGAACAGAAACGATTCGAGAGGAAGTCAAGGTCGGTACAGGCGAATCAGAAGGCCGAAGGAACCATGGCTCGATCTGCCGCAGGGCCATCTTTGAGATCGTCGGCCCCGTCTATCTAGGTGGAAGCTCAGATGGGATGGAACCTTCCACCTCTCAGGTTATGAACCGTGCCGACTTCGAGGAACTGTATGTACAGTGGTCCATTTGACTGCTGGACAGAGCAATGAGTGTCTGCCTCCCTTGTTCAGTGTATACCATATATATATTCATCAGTCTTGCCCATGTCCTTGACCGTCATGATCCATGCATGAATATGTTATCTTCGCATGATACCTAGTTATCGCCTACCAGCGGCAGCTTAGCAAGGAGCATCTTGACGGCAATTTCGAAGAGGTAGTCGAGACATTCGGCTTGCGTCTTAGCTTGTTCCCATGTGTTACCTGTTACGCCAGAAATCATTCGATGTCAGCCCGGAGGAGACCAGCAGCATTTGCTTAGAAACTACACGAGGACTCACCCCAGACGTATACTCCGTGTCGTCGTACCAAGATGGCGGGGGCGTCTGGGAACTTTTCCATAGCCTGGACCATGTACCAAATGCAGTGAAATCAGCGCAACATCCATGTCTGAGGGACTTGCACACAGGCGACCTTTCCACGTAGGCAGATATCCCCTGGGATGACAACGGCGACGATGGGGTGTTTAACTCACCGCAGCCATTCCTTCGGTGAGGTCTTCCTCATCGGCCGTGTTCTCGATGATGGGCACTTCGAGAGTATCGAAGAACCTCAGAGTCTTGCCTACACCGCCTAGCCTGACACCCTTGATCATCTCCTGATGAGAGATCTTGAAGCTGTCGGCTTCTCTCGGCAGAAGCAGCGTCAACATGACTACAGGTGTATCGAGGACATCATCAGCAGGTGTCTTTGCAGTCCGGGGCAGTGTGCTTCAATTAGCTCACCGGCATGTTGAGAGTGGGTGTGAATACAAGCCCCGGCGTTCCGCATGGTGAAAGCATTCCAGAAAAGAGGAGTGCAGGCCGACTCTTTCAAACCCTTAGAACAGAAGCCGCATCAGCATTCTTGTTGGGCTTTGGGGGTGGCGAGTGACTGCAACACGCACTTCTTTGCTTGGGATCCTCAGGAAATCTCGCTGCGAGCCAGGCTTAGGGAGAGACGATTGAGCGAAAGGCAAAACGAAGATGTGTTCAGGCTTGATTCGCTCCTTTTGCACGCCTGAGGGCGCGAGGTAGACATGCTCGCTACAAGGCAGAATAGCTTGTGCGATGAGCTCTTTCTTCGCATGTTGGCTTACAGCAACTGGCGCCTGACCTACCCCTTTCGAATCGAAATCCCTATATGGGACAGGAACAGCTTCAGCACACTGAGCAGGTGCGGAAGAGAGAATGACGGGACTGACCTCCTCCGGTACCGGTGACCCATCCGAGCTCTACCGCGATGCTCAATATCAGTCAGTTTAGTCTACGCGGTGAGTCTTCTCGCTTGTAGACGTACTGTAAAAGTCTCGACACAGGTCGCAAATCAGATTGGCGGGCTAAGAGGTGAGCATAGAACATTAGCTATTCACTCCTGTCATGTTCAAACCCGGTCGCTCTCGCTCTCAAGCAAGATCAGGACTCACGTGCTCGGGGTCATGGCTCTGCACCAGAGCTTCAGCTTGCTCGTGAGTCAGTCCGCTCGCCATCTTGTCGGTCGCTCTGAAGGGCCCAATTGTTATGTGACTGAAGCAGAACACAAAAACAGAACCAAAAAAAAAGTCGAAGGAGACTGGAGATTAGCGGTGGAGGGTAAACGTTGTTGAGTGCGTACACCGTACCGTCAAGCAAAGCAACGTTTAGGTCGCGTTTGATGTTGTCATCGATGCTCTACAATCTCAAATACGTATACATAAAGAAGTTCAACACTTCATCTCGGTGCACTTGAACACTCTCGCTCATGTATCATCTATTCAAAGGGTTATACACGCATCTGACGAGGAAAGATGAGTATTCGGTGGTCATCATAGGTCTTGACAATGTCAGTGCTCCCCACTACCGTCGCGCGGCTGCAAGTTGTAGACAGACAAGCTGACATTTCGATCATAGGCGGGGAAGACAGTGAGTAAGACGCTCTAATGCCTAAGGGGTTCTGGCGAAGAGTATTGATAGCTAGCGCAGACGATGCTTGAGAAGATCAAGACGATGTACAACCCCGTACCGGGAATGGCACCTGAGAAGATAGGCCCCACCGTCGGCCAAAACAGTGAGCACTTTACTGTCGCATTGCCCCCAGCGATGTCTGTCTCATTAACCTCCCGCGCGCCCCCCCCGGACCCCCTTCGCAGTCGGCAAGATATCTTTACCGTCGACGACGCTCCACTTCTTCGATCTGGGCGGACAGAGGGATATACGATCCATATGGCCAAAGTACTACGACGAATGTCACGCGGTTGTCTTTGTGCTCGACGCGTGCGACCAAGCTAGATTGTCCGAGACGTGGGAGGTATTTGGTGAGTTAACGTGTGCCCTCTCATGAACATGTCTACTGAACAGGCAACACGCTATATGCTTCACGCAAGACGATTGGGCCGTCTGTCCCGCCCTATTCAGACAGGCGCAAAGGAACTTTTGCTGATTGATGTTTAACATTCACGCGCGCAGACGAGGTACTGAACTCGCCAAGACTGCTGAATCTACCCTTATTGCTTCTAGCGAACAAGCAAGACAGTCCCTCATCGCTGTCTGTAGCGGAAATCCGAGAGTCGTTCGACGCCTGGCAACGAGCACGGTCGAACCGATTGAAAGAAGAAGAGGCAGACAAAATCACAAACAAAGGGAAAGAAAAGGGGAAAGAGCCCATCAGGACAGCTGAGGACGCAGCTAAAGCAGCAGCAGAAGCAGCAGCAGATGGCCCAGCAGGAACGGCGTCAGAGGCGGGGGCAGAGCCGGGATCTCCATTGGAGGCTCAGACATGGGACGACGGAGGTGCCAAAGATGAGCGAATGGCAAGTCTGGACGTCATGGGTGCATCTGCTCTCGAAGGGTGAGTGGAGGCTGCTGTCCGAGCCCCTGTCAATCGGCTGGTCTCTTCTGTCTCTCCTCATTGCTTAGCGATTGCTGACAGTATCTGCCTATTGGGTTGCACAGAACTGGTGTAAGAGATGCTGTAAACTGGTTGTATATCCGCGTACAAAATGCTCGTAAGATGTAAGCCCACATCTGGCATTCATTGTTATATGTCCGAGTGGTTGACCGACTCTCTGTTATATCACACAGTGAACCCCGGGTCTAAATCTGTACACATATCTACCAATCGCCCTCTTCTTACACAATATACCCCGCATGTATATCCACCATGACTTGATCGTTTGCGCCTATCGCACATGTTCCCCCGACCTTGCTGTCGCTTGATCCTTCTCAGGCTTGACTGCACGTCCATGATTACGCCGATCGGCGCATTTCACTCCAGTAGGAACGTTCAGTGACGCCTCGAGATGTGACCGTCTCCTCGACGATCAAGGTGGATACACCGCCGCCAGCATCATCGTCCTCTTCGCTTCTGGCGCCGGTATCAGCATAGTAGTGGTCATGAACGCGAGTGGACCTTTGACTTGGACGCGATGAGGCTGCTCTCGAAGAACCGAGGTGTCTTCTGTGATCGGTTCGTGTGGCATCCCTTGGATATCGAGACTTTTCGCGCTCCTCGGCTCTCGGAGGGCTGTACTTCAAGGCTGCTCGTCTTTCTTCCCACTCACTCTCCGCCCACGAACCCTCAGACGGCCTTTTCAGAACTGCAGCCTGTGGGCCGGGAGAAACAATGAGGTGCCTTTCGCGGGAACTCGATCGGCGTGACGACCCATCTTCCGGACGATATGACGGTACAACCGGGACCCTACGAGAACCGGTGGACCCCACCGTAAGGTCGTAAGTCTCAAAGTAAGGGTCATCATCGCCAACGGCAGCTGCATTCGAGGCAACGCTGGACCGGCGATCTGAGGGGTCATACGAGCTCGCTCTCTTCTGTTGCTCGCGAGGGAGCGCGTGCCGGTCCATATGCCTCGACGACGGTGCCTTACCGGTTCGTGGTGAGCCCGGTTCAACCGTAGTATACGTTTGATGAACTATCACATCCGGAGGCAGGTAGGCGTAGAGGTCCCGGCTACCTCTTGTATCATCAAAATCTCTCGGACCGCCATAGCCGTATGGATATCCGACCGGGCTGGTGGGGGTGGTCGCCGAATATGGATGTGCCGAACCGGCTGTTCGACGAGACGCCGGTTTTGGTGGTGGGTAATCGTAATCGCCGGCGGATGCGGAAGGAGGGTACCCAACATCGGTACTACTGCGCCCGCGAGTAGTCGAAGTCGATGACGCATGGGCCGAAGGGGCACGAGAACGACTCTGCCTCTCTCGAGCGTCTTCTGTATCATATCCACGCTCATGGATACGGTGTCGCCCTGGCTGATGAGCACGACCTTCGACATTGAGGCTATCGAATCGCAGCGCGAAATCCCCCGTTTCTGCTGGATCAGATCCAGATCCAGACCTGGAGCTGGATCCAAGCTTCTTGGGGTTGATGCGCACCTGAACCTTGCCATCTGTTCTCTCTTTGATCGAGATGCCCCTTTCTGACAACCATGCAGCTTCTTGAGGATCGAGGTTATGAACGTCAAAGGTGGTCTCATGTGCGCCAGTCGATCGGGATCGTTGACTACCACTGCCGGTTTCAGAGAGGACCCTTGCACGGCCATGATGGTAATTTTCGTCCGGACCACAAGGCCTCGAAGCTCTCGCCGAATTGGACCGATTCAGCGTCGTCCTAGGTCTCAGAGCATCTCCAAAGGCAGATTCTGGCGAGAGGTACATTCCACTCTGTTGACGTACGGACCCCGCCGTGGACATCGTACGATATCTCGGTGATTGGGGGTCGGGCCTCAATGTGCTCTCGGGGCGGAGACTACTGGCAGTCCCGTGATGAGAATGCAAAGATGGAGAGGGTCCTGGAGGCTGCCCACGACGCGGCGAGGGAAGCGAGTCCCGTGGGTGAAGTCGAGGACTGTGGCCGGGAGAAGCAAGCGGTGTGTGACTTGCTCTGGGAGAAAAGGTAGCCGTGCTGTCGTAATGCACCGCGGGATATGAACGGCGAACCTCCTCAGGTCCATACCGCCCGAATACAGACTGCGAACCATCCCCGCGGCCCGCTCGCCCGCCCGCTACTGGAACGAGAAAGCTCGCGCTCCGGTCGGCAGGAGAGGCAGGCGGCGCGCGATCATCCCAGGTGTCTGTGTATCGAATTGGGTCCGGGATCATGATAGATGGGATCGCTGGCTTTGAGCTTCGTCGTTGGGAAAGGTCGTAGCTTGCACCAGGATGCGAGGGGTACGGATATTCCGAGGACATTCGACCTTGTAGCTGAGGCCATCCTTGGCCATACATGGAGCTGGGATGTGCCGACATACGTGCGGAGCGGTGATCGACGGGATCATAGCTGGAAGGTGGTCGTCGTTCAGCATCGAGAGTGGATTGTGCGCTCCCGACTGGTGCATAAGCTCCCATAGGCGGCGGCGGTATATGATACATTTGCTCGGTGGGGACACGTTCGCTCGGCATCGTGTTGGATGCCTCATGATAACCTCGAGCCCTGCTAGGGTTTCGCGAGTAATCCGATGAGGGCGCTTCCGGTGCAGATGAGTGCGATCGAGGGTCCGGACGCTTGAGAATCGGTTTGGGTGGACCAGGGCCAAAGTTGTGTCTGGGTGTGGGAGTGGGTATAGGGAAGACGGAACTGGTGTCGTCACTGGACACCTCATCTTGATCTGCCCTCTCCATGATGGATCGAATGCAAGATCACTGTAGGCTGGATCAGTCAGAGTTGGGAGTCTAGATGATGCAGTAGCGACTTGCTGCCGTTCTTCGCCTCGTACTCGACATTCTAGAGGTCAGCATTTATGCTGTAAGCGGTGGTCTTCGCAGGACAGTCTTTCAAGTCACCTCCCCCCATTCTCACCTTACATCGAACCCTCTCAAAGGTTTGGTCAGAAGCAACAGGGGTAAAGTTGGCGAGGGATGTCGAAAGTATGCATCGCACTGCACGCCGGTGTGCATACGTACATATGCTTGATACGGGCAATCAGATAAAGGACTGCTGCAAACGTTCATATCGTTTTATCGTAAGCGAGCTGAGAAGCAATTTTGATCCCCCACGCCTTCGGAGGAAAAGAACCTCGGACACTGTATGATGTGACTACATTGGTTGGGGAACGATCGTCGGCGAGGATCGCGTCGTGAAAATGATCCGTAACGAGATCCTCACGGGCTGGAAGTGTGCGATATGTTCCGCGCAGTTAATGTGGGGACAGTGACAAGCAAGAAAGGAAAGAAGAACCAATGTTGAGTTCGACACCGCGCTCAATCCGAGATGAGCCAGACGGAAGGACCCTACCATGCTGCAGGACAGACCTGGTGCGAAATCAGAAATTAGCACGTTTGCCACTTTTCACAACCAGAACCTAGTGAGCAATCAGACTAGCCAGCTCGAGACGATCGGGTCTGCGGAAAAGACCAGTATCCTTAACGGCCATTCGGGGCTACTTGAGCTACTGCGACGACGTGGGTGTTGGCCGTCTCTTCTGACCGAGCTGATCGAAGACCTTGCTCGGGGTACCAGCATCGCTTATCTTCTCGATTTGGACCACCGATTCTAGGATGTTTGATTGACCACCGATTCTAGGATGTTTGATTTTCCAAGTAGAGATACTCATGCATCGTGTATGGTCATGCTAGCAAGCGATCGATGATTGTCGGATCTATCTCAATATCGTTCGCACGCAGATAATCGTCTGACCAGAACTTGCTCTGATGTCTTGATCCCGAATCGCACCTACGTGGGAAACAGCACAAAGATTACTTGGTCGGTTGCGTCTCATATGAAATATAGTAGCAAGCCTGTGGCATACGGCAGCAGCTATGTATGTGACGAGGACTCAGAGATTTGGTAAGGGTACTCACAAGATGGTCGCTATCCTGCTACCCTTGCTCATGGTCTTCGCCAGTCTCACGCACGCCACCAGATTGCAGGCGCTTGAAGATCCGAGGAAAAGCCCGTCATGAGCCACAAGATAACGCGACATCGCTACAGCTTCTGCATCTGATATTCTATGAAAAGACATCGGCGATTAGCACAAGTTGACGCTAGCGAAGCGACGCGGTAGATGTCATCAAAGAAGGACTGAGGCGGAGAAGCGTACCGGTAGGCATCATCGATGATGTCCAGACCTAACGAGAAATTCTGGGTGATCTGGTAGGTAGAAACTCGTTCGTTAGCTTGTCTACCATATGCGCCTATGCTTGGCACTGGGTTGACGTACTCGATTGATTCCTGCCAGTTTCAAGCAAGTCAGCGAGAATCTACACATTGCAGGTAACCTGCGCGTGAAAACGCTTAACTTCCTCACCTATTCCCTCCACGACCGTATCTACTTGGTGACGTCTCTTCGTGCCCTCGCTCTCTTTCAGATCAAACATCACATTGAACTTGACCTTGTTATACAGTCCTGATCCTATCATAGGGAGTGTCAGCAATGCTCTGCGATGGGTCAAGCTCTTTTGCTTAGGACTACGCTAGGCAGATGTCAACAAGAGGACATACCTTCAGGGTCAGATAATACGATTCTCAGTTCCGGCAAAGCTTTCTTTAGGAACATGCCTGTCCCAGCCACCGTCCCACCTGTCCCAGCTCCACTGACAAATGCGTCCAAACGTCCACTCGTCTGCCTCAAGATCTCAGGCCCAGTGCCGCGGTAATGCGCCTGGAAATTACTCTCATTTTCAAATTGGTCGGCGAAGAAACCTCTCGGCTTCGTCTCGAGTGCAGGCCGAAGTACCTGTGCCAGCGATATATTTGGCAGGATCGGACTGTTGTCTTTCGTGCCAGGGGATGACAGGTCGGCGGTGTGGCCTACTTCGCTTGATTCGGCAAAGGTCGAGACTGCTATGGGCGCTCTGGGCGTGGGTGGGTTGACCAGCTCTGTATTGCCGAACTCCAACGCTCGCTTCCTCGCGAGGTTCTACAGAGCGGACCGACGTCCAAGTTTGCCATCAGACCTTGAGTTTGCAGCGCTATGCGCTCTTTGGAAGCCCTTGGTTACTCACAACAAACTGGATCATCGTAAGCGGACGTCGCCAGCGCTGATCTAAGCCAGCCATTCTCATTAGATGAAGGTTACGGCATGCTCACCTGCTTCTCGTCAACGATACTGGCAGGCCGTACCCTCTCCACCTTTGCACCGAGTTTCTCGAGCACTTGCACTTTCTCGATCGCCACGTCGTCCGGCATGATGATACAGCACTCATAGCCCCTGCGATCATTGTGATCATGATGGAAGATGACGTGTATTGGTCAGCGACTCATGACGTCCGTCCATCTCTTCAGGCCGAAAACCAGGATCGAAGAGGTGATGGCTCACTTGGCTTTACCGACTGTCGCGAGCGATATACCCGTGCTTCCTACAGTTCCTTCGAATAACACCGAGCCGGTATGGGGATGTAACAAACCCTGGGCCTCGGCATCTTCAATGACTATGAAAGCAACATAGTAACGTTAGCAGTCTATAGCAGCTTTTGAGTGAGTTGTGTCTGCAACGTACTCTTCAGAGCGACTCGGTCCTTGACCGATCCACCGGGATTAAGGAACTGCATCAACTGTCAGTATCACCAAGACCGAGGACCGTCCGTTGTATCTTACTGACCTCAGCTTTCCCCTACATATCGTCAATGTAAGGTCTGGTCAGCATGGCTTCCCGGTATATACAAAGCGGGTCCAGGCCATATACACATACCAATATCTCCACCCCTAGCGCATCGCTTAGCGAGTTGATGCGTATCAGTGGTGTATTTCCTATACATAATTCCCTCATGAGCATTCATAGCATACCTTCGAGCCGGTGAGGCTGTAGCCATAGCCATGATTGACCAAGAGCCTCGATCTGACCGAAGCTGAGCAGAATTGAGCTGTGACCTACCGATCAGACCTATGACACCCGGTACAATCTCATCGCTCCTCAACTCTATAGGTCTAGGCGGTATTCGCGCGATGGCCCTCTTCCTCCTCCAATTCTGAAACAGCGTAGCCACCGACGTCGAAGAGAGCGACAGCGTTACGCCTAGTACAAGACCCCATACCAAATCTCGGGTGAATCGTGATGGGAATCTCAGTCTGTCCCAGAATCGCTCGGAGAGGGTGAACGATAGTCGGGGAAATGCTATGTGGTCTGCGAAGCCCATGTTTGTTCCGTCGCTTGAAGAAGATAACAAACGTGTCGTCCGACAAGTCTACGGGTTTAGGTATACAAAGACAAGAGGCAGTCGAAGGTGTGAAAGACTTGTGTGTGTCGGATCGAGGATGAGGATCCGCATGTCATCGATGTCAACAGATGACGAGAACATTGGACATTGACATTGATTTTGGCTCACTCGCTCAGGGGCGTAAAGGTACAAACGCGTTGCGCGTGGAGGTGGATCATGCCAAAACGAAACGTTGACCAGAGATAGATGCATTGTCACTCTTCCCTTCGATGCATCAGTTCCATTATATATACTTTTGCGCATCTCTGTCTGCGGCTCGCGAACACCGAACATCTCCTTTCACCAGACTGAATCAGCTGGCTGAAATTGGCTCGAAAGGCAAGCAACTAATCGTTCGACATTGGTAACAGCAGACAAGCACCGTCCGTCCCTCTCCCATACTATCGACACCCCGCTCGCTCGCTCGCCTCGTAGCCAGTCTGACCAGGCTAGGCTTGAATCAGAACGATATGACCATCTACTCGCTATACATCTTTGACCGGTGGGTGAAAAACCCATCATCTCTGCTCCCCGCTCGCTTCTTCTGAGCATGCCCTGTTCTGAGTGAGGCTCGAGTATGGATTGGAAGCGCTGATGCTATCAGCTATGTTGTATGTGACTTGCGCACGCACAGGCATTGCGAATGCGTGTACTACCAAGACTGGCACCGTACCCGACCTGCCCGCTCCCCTCCCTCAACGACATTCAAACCGGGGGTCCACAGATTGCCTCCTCCGCAAAGCAACACTACAAACGATGGCACTCAACAGCGCGAATCGATCTTTGCGAATCCGAATCCGAATACCAGTGTCAATGGAGGAGATCACAATAACAGGAACTCGTTGGTGTCGACGAATAATGGAAGATCCGGAGAAAAGGGAGGAGGAGGAGTCGGAGGGGGTGGAGCGAACAAGGGATTACCGTTTGATGAGGAAGCAAAGCTGGTGTATGGAGTGATTCTGTCGTTGAGGAATATGGTCAAGAAGCTGTCTGGGCGGTGAGTAGGCGTAGCGGAGCGTACGAGCAGAAGCGGTATCGTACTGATGGACTTCCGTTTGATGACACACTCGCCATCATCGTTGACGTTCCTGCCTCTCCGGCTGCTATCCATACTCGCTCCATTTGATTTCTGCTCACCCTTTTTACGCTGCCGCTACACTTGCTGCGCACGCTTGCTACGCTGCCGCTGTCGTCTCTGCTCACGCTCGTGACACTCGCAGCGAAGAAGCATTCACATCCTACTCCACAGGGACATACAAACTCCACCTATTCGAGACTCTCACCAACTACAAATTCGTCCTCCTCTCCGACCCTTCTTCCGACTCGTTGCGATTCGTCCTCCGGCAGCTGTACGTCGGTCCGTTCTTGGAGTACGTGGTCAGGAACCCTTTGGTGGATGTTGATTCGAGAGACCGAGGTGTGGATAACGATCTGGTGAGTTGTGTCGCTGAGTGATCTGGATCTAAAGGTGGATGTGGACGTGAAGTGATCGTAGAGGTCCTATGGCATGGTGGTCACTTCGTGCCCTTCGTTTCCTCTTGTGCCCGATCGTCAATCTTGATCACTTTACCAGGCCCCCCTAGCCATATGATCCTCACGCAGCGTTTTGCTGTTGATGGATCTGGACCTGGGCGCTGTGCTAGTGGTCATGACCCAAACACCTTCGAGTCAACGCAACAGAGAATAATAGCTGATCCGGGAGCCAACGCCCCCTCTCGGTAAACAGTTCAGAACAGCGGTCGACAGACATATGAGAGCTCTGTCAATGTTCTCATAGCGATACCCAGTCACACTGGAACAACAATCGTTTTTATCACAGTAATAAGTCTCACCCAAACTCTTATCACGAGATTTCCCAGCTGGAACACAAACACAGCTACGTTGCACCGTACCTTCCCCATAGACATTACCCCTACACTGCTTGCTCTGTATGAGTACTGTAGTTGTAGATGTAAAGCTGAACATGAATGCGAGTGGAATGCATCATGCACTCGAGGCAGGGTAAGTTATGCAAAAAGTGATGACGATATTTTAAGTGAGTGATTGTGAAGTTGTACAACATCGTTTGTATGCAACGAGAAATAAGTCAAGGTACACTAGAGCCCTCCACACTCAGCCCAGGCTTGGGCTTAGGCAGCTTCAGCTGCTTTCCCCCTGGCTTTCTTCACAGACGACCCAGTGATCACCACATCCCCGTCCACATCTTCATCCTCCTCTTTCACCGTCCCCATCCCTGTCTTCCCCTTTGCTCCAGCACCAACACCACCACCTTTAGCCATCGCAGCGTCACCGTCTCCTTCCGCCTCGAACTTGTTTCGGAGTGTCGTGAGCAAGGATCGTCTAGCCTCTTTGGCGGTCTTGTCGTCCTGTCCTGCGTTATCTGTGCCGTCGAGGGCAATCTCTTCGCCTCCTACAGCGTCATCCAACTGGAGCTTGGTCATCCCAATGGCTAGCATGTCCTCCTGGAATCACAAAGCATCAAGCGCAATCGAATGGTCAGCCTTTGCTTCTGCAACGTCACATTCACGAGGCCTGCCTGCACAGTCCTGACTTGGGGAGCACACTCACATCGATCGATCCCTTGCTGATGAACTTGATGACCTCCACTTCCTTCTCTTGACCGATACGGTACGCCCGATCGGCAGCCTGTCTGTCATTGTGCGGGTTGAAGTCTTGGTCGTAGATCACGACGACAGACGCAGCTGTGAGATTGATACTAAACGCACGTGACCACGAGTCAGCTTGATATCCCCCAATGTACCTAGTGATGCATGACAGGAGTGAGTGAGAAGCTGCACTCACCCAACACCCCCCGCTTTAGTCGAGAGCAGAAAGACGGTGATCTCGGGATCATCATTGAATTCGTCGACCAGTCCTTGTCGCTCATCCGTCTTGGTTTGTCCATCAAGCCGGGTGTATCGCACGCCGAGGTGGTCGAGGGCTTTCTCGAGGATGTCGAGGATCATGACGAACTAGACGCGAGACGGTCAGCTGATTGGTCTTGCGTGTGCACCCATGCCAACTAACCTGTGAGAAGAGCAGCATCCGCTTTCCCTCCGCTTTGCATCGCTCAATATGCTTTCTCAAGGCAGTGACCTTTCCACCTTCTAAGAACTGAACGGGATCGAGAGCGTACTTCCGTAATTCCTGCCATTTGCAAAGCTTGTCAGCACCGAGCGCAAACATTCTGAAACGACGACGATCCACTCACATCTTCGATTGATGACGAACAGAAGTTGGAGATCTCGTAATCGCTCATGTACTAAGCGGAAATACACCTATCAGCTTGAACCAGAGGCATGGGTAAACTACCAGGAATACCCACTTCGAGGTCCTCGATCACATAGTCCAGCCTCGAATCACAGTAAGTTGGCGTGTTTAAACACTCTTTAGCGAGCTGCTTGATCTTGGCGTCGCTGTACAACCTCCTGAAGAGCAAAGGATGACTGGCAGCTTTTCTTAGGTTCATGAGGATGTTGTTCGAACTGCTGGCAGGTGTGATTTGACCCTTCTTCGCATTGGATTTGGTTGTCTTCTTAGCCGCCGGTTTCTTTTGATTAGCGACTTCGTCATCTGCAGCAGCGGCATCGAGCGCGTCGTCCGATAATTCTTGAAGAACCTTGCGGGACCTCTGCATTGTCTCGCTGTAAAGTTTGGCCTGTACTTTGGACATCTCACAATGTTCCACAGTCTCGATCTTAGGCGGTAAGTCGAGTACAAGAGCTTTTCGCCGTCTTAAGACGAAAGGCGTAAGCATCGTCCGTGCTCGTGAAGTACGTTGAGAAGCGAGCAGATTGGCGGATCCTTGTGATTTAAAGATCGCTCGGAGATACGGTTCGGCATCCGCAAAGGTATCCTTGTGAATGAACATGAGTAAAGACTGAGAATTCAAGAGCCACACGTCATTAGCGGGTGCGCACGATATTGAGACCCTGTCAAGTAGTCCAGACTCACGACCAGCTCTTGCAAATTGTTCTGCAATGGTGTACCAGTAAGCAATAATCTCCACCTTGGCTTGATGGAGAGCAAGTCGGTATACGCCTTGGTCGTACAACTCTTGAGCTTGTGTCCTTCATCGTAAATACAGGTCTCGAACTCGATCTTCTTCCTAAAAAAGCTCAAATCTTCCGCAGCGGTCACCTGCGTGTATGACGCTAAAACAACCTCTAGTCGTCCCGATCGGAATCGTCGCTTCAGGTCATCTCTGAGGCCGGCCCGTTCAGCTTGAGAGCCGTAATACGTCTGCACGTCTACCGACGGAGCGAATCGGTCGAATTCTCTTGTCCAGTTCTCTAGCGTGGACGCCCTGCGGCCGAAGCAGTTATGTGTCAACAAACGAATGCGCTAAAGTTTGATGATAGCATACAACGCACGGGACGAAGATCATATGTGGCCCTTTGATGCCTCGTTCCTTGAGATGAGCGATGAACGAGATCACTTGGATAGTCTTGCCGAGACCTATCGGACCACCTAGGTCAGCTCGATTGTAGCTACGGTGGGTCATCTGTATCCGTGTTTACGCACTGCACACTCACCCATTTCATCCGCCAGGATACATCCTATCTTTTTGGAGAATAACAAATTCAACCAATTCACGCCCAGCAATTGATAATCCTTCAAAACAGTTCCTTCGCTCAGTGTCGCCGGCTGAGACTGTATATAACTGCCGAGAATCTTCCGTCTCTTCGCATCGGTTTCCTTCTTTAGCAGTTCTGAAACCTTTGCAACATCCACTTTGACATCGTTGAGGCCATCCGATCGAGGCGTTCCGACAACGCTATCTTGTGCCATCGAGGCGCCTCGCCAGACCGCCAAGGTGTTGCCCACATCGGTAGCAATAGCCTCACATCGGTTCAGACATGCGTCGATCTGAACGTAGCCCTCCATGATTTCGGTGTATTGCTCGAACAGCTTGAAGGAAACGCCTCGGGCTTTCGTGAGCTTCGTCCGCAGTTCATCGACATCGTCGTAAGGCCGCAGTTTGATGATGATTGCCGCTTGCTCCGCGCTACAAGCTACACGAGGAAACGGGATATTATCAGTCAAGCTGCAATATAAGTCGTCTCACTGCACAAATAGTTTGTTGTGCCTGATATACCAGACAAAGTTTCGTCGCTCACCAATAGTTCCCGTAAGCATATCCGCGTCGACCTCATTGAACGCCCGAAGCGCCTCGCCTTCCGCATCAACCTCTTGTCCGCCTTTCCGTCTCTTCCTCTTCGGACCGTCATCTCCCGACCAATCAACCTCACTATCTCCGTCCGATGCCTCACCCACTGAGCTGCTCTCATCTGGGTCCCGTCTCTTCCCACTACTAGCTCTATTCGCATAGATGGACGATTTTTCGTTCTTTTTCGGTTTCGGCGGTTTCACCGTTCTTGCTACATTACTGCTCGTGGAAGCACGAGCGACCATCGTTGGCCGAGTCTGACCGGCTAAGGGAGGTCGTACTTTGTTCGGTAAGAATTGTTCAAACCGAGGTGGTTCCTGCGAATTGGATGGCGAGATCATAGGGGATGTTGTTGTCGGTCTGTCATTCATGGCATGAATCTGATTGATAGCCCGACCAGGATCATCCCTAAACCTCCTCAGCAATGCCACAATCGCAGGTCGCGGTACATTTCTGAATTCTGCTTGCAACCCATCCGCCATTTTAGAGATTTTCTCGCTCTCTTCGTCAGCCTGCACTCTGGCTGCGTATACCAGGCTGGGCTGACGGGACGTTGAAGAGACCGATATAGGAGATGAAGGAGGGAGAGTCGCTGTTCGAGTAGGGGACTCGGCTTCATCTGGATCAGCGTATCGAGGCTTCAGTCGAGAGAGAGGTTTGGGCGTCGAAGGGCTCAGATCAGCTAAGGTCGTCGAGCCGCTGCCGGTGGTACCGTTGCCGTTTGCAGTGCGGGAAGTGGAAGCATCGAATGAGAAAGCAGAAGATCCCAAAGCACTATTTGATTGAGGTTGATGTTGAGGAGCATGTCGGTTGTGCAACGCTCTAAGTACATCTTGCGGACTCCCGCTCAAAGCCGGTTGCGCATTACCATTCGCAGTGCCCGATTTCCGCCCTATCCCAGAAGAAGGGATAACATTGCCTGTTCCGGTCGGAGCACCGCTCGGCCCGGCTCCGTATGTCAACCTCGTTCCATTTGAGAAGTGGTGCGACTTGGTAGGGACGGGAGCTGGTGATGATGAGGGGGGTACGAGGACTCGAGGAGAGTCGGGAGATGAAGGCTCGGGTTGCGCCGATACAGGTCGAGAAAGGCCTGCTTTCTTCTCTCTGAGCGCAGCGAGGGCGTCCTGCGAGATAGGTGGATGACATCAGCATCATGTCAAGGTCAATGCTTCTATGTCGCATATTGCGGGGGAATGTCAGGTCGATTGACGCTCGTGGCGGTATTCGCAAAGTCGAACATGAGAACACATTCGACTCACGCGACGTTTCTGTTCCTTCTCGGCAGATGTGGACATGGCGTGTGTCGAGCGAACCGGGGGTTTCTTATGTCGTGGCAGAATACAGCTGGTCGGGTTTGAGGTTGGTAGCAGGCAGGCTAGGGTTGAACACCTCTCGTTCTCAAGACAGACAACTTGATGATGGTTGTGAGGAATGTCGGGATCTACAGTATCTACAGTGCGTTAATCGAGATATGAGGAGATTCAGACAGACACGGTGAGAGTGCGAATTATATTACTTATTACTTTTGTGGGTTGGACGCGTTCGTGAAATTCACCGCTAAAGGGGCTATCACCATTAAAAGGGGGGGGATGATTTATATTGACCATGGTACACACTCACACTCCCACTCCCACTTTCCCTGCTACTGCCACTGCCACTTATTGCCACCTGTACTAAGCAACCTGGATAACCTGCAGCCGTACACTAACTACATCTGTTAATGCAAGGCAAGACCTGCTGCTGTCCTCGTTCATCTCTATATTCAACTATTCTGCTGATCAATTCACCATCACAATACCAACCCACCCAAAATGTCAGGACGAAGGCCCGCCGACCACTCGGCCCCTGGTCAACCTGATCCCAAAAGGTTCAGGCCTGGCGTAGGATCAGGTGCAGCAGCGGCTGCCGCACCCCCCTTAGACATGGCTGCCATTCGAGCTCAAATAGCAGCTCGTAAAGCTCAGATAGAAGCCGCTGCCGCCAACGCAAAAGCAGCTTCCGGCTCAGGTACAGCTACGCCCACGAACGTGCCCTCGCCTGCTCCCGCACCTCCCCCTGCTGCCGCTGCGCCGGCGCCTGGACCGGCGGCGCTCCCTCCTAAACCGTCGATGGACTCGTCTATCGCCGAACGACTGGCAGCAGCCAAAGCTCGAATCGAGGCTCTCAACGCCCGAGCCGCGAACCCATACCTCTCAGGATCTGGATCAATGCCCAAACCTGCTTCGGAACCCAAACCATCCTCCGCTCAACCGGCTGTGACTTCGATAGCGCTCCATCCGCTATTGATGTCCGAGGCGCAGAAGCAAGAACAAGTGGAGAAGAACGAGAAGAAGGCCATGGCTAATCGATACAAAACCATGGCACCCAAGTTCACTTCCGTCAAAGCAAACGCCAGTATCGTCGCCTCTTCAGGCGCTCCCTCTCGAGGATCACCGACAGCACCTGTACTTAACCCTTATGCGTCGACGTCGAATGTCGGGAGCAACAGTCCCGCTCCGGAGGAAGAGAGGATCGCGACAAGACGAAGCAAGAAGCTGCATTTCAGCAAGGCTGGCAAATATGTTGCGCAGGGTGATCAGCTGAGAAACGAGCAGAAGATGGAGGCGCTCAGACAGAGGATCGCGGAAAATAGCAGGAAGGCGGGTTTGGACAGCGAGTTCGACACGCTTGAGAAGAGCTTAAAGGTGAGTAGGAGCGTTACGACAATAATCCAGATCACATCATCAGCGGATCAGCCCGAACCGGATACTCAGACTTCTAGCATCCACGTTGAGCCAGAATCGGATTACTTTCTTCTACAGAGAGACCACTGATATCTGCATCCCCTTTGCAGAGACAACCACCACCTGACGTGGAATGGTGGGACAAAGCCATTTTGCCCGAGGGCAAAGGCTACGAAGATCTCGAAGAGGCGGTCGATTGGATTACTACGAACCAAGACTCCTTGATCACCCATCTGATCCAACATCCCATCCCTATTCCAGCGCCGGGCGACAAAAAGGTGGACGAGCGCGGTCTGATGTTGACCAAGAAAGAAGCCAAGAAGATGCGAAGGCAGCGACGACAGGCTGAATTGGAAGATAAGCGAGATCGACAGAAGATGGGTCTCTTGCCGCCCGATCCTCCAAAGGTTCGACTGGCCAATTTAATGAAGGTGTTGACGTCGGACGCGGTGCAAGATCCAACCAAAGTGGAAGCCAAAGTCAGGAAGGAAGTGGCGATGCGGGCGTACAAGCATGAGAAGGACAATCAGGACAGGAAGCTGACGCCGGAGCAGAGGAGGGAGAAGGAATACAACCAGCTGGTCGCAAGAGAAAAGAGGGGTATATATGGTGCCGTTTTCAAGTGAGTGTCATATCTGGCGTCTTTCTGCTCTTCCCGGCTCCGACTTATCTTCTTGCCGTTGCTTTCCTATTGGCATATTGGCCGGACAAGTGCTCAGCAGAAAGGCAAACTGTCAGTCAACAGTGGAAAGCTGATGTCTGTCAATCTGCCAAATTTTACAGGATCAAATACCTCACAAACGGTCGACACAAGTTCAAGATTCGAGAAACGGCCAAATCCGATTTACTTTCCGGCGTATGCATCTTCCATCCCAACTTCGCCTTGGTGCTCGTGGAAGGTGTCGACAAATCGATCAAGCATTATAAGAAGCTTTTACTCAGCCGAATTGACTGGACCGAGAAAGCTCGACCGCTGGATCATGATGGCCCAGCCGATGACGACGGCGATGACGATAAGGAAGATAGAGAAAGGGACGGCGGTGAAGAAGAAGACGGAGACGATGAAATGGCTGACAACAAGTGCGAGCTGATATGGGAAGGTGAAGTGCCCGAGAGGACTTTCAAAATGTTTAGAGCGAGGCACGCGGAGACTGATAGCAAGGCCAAAGAGTGGTTGACGCCGAAATGGGAGGGGATGTGGGACCTGGCCAAGAGGTGGACGTGGCAGGGCGAGGAGGTCTAAGCGGGAGTGGTGGTGTTCGGGCTGGAGTTCAAGCTCATTTAATCTCTCGTACATAGCATGCGGTCGGATGACGAGCGAGCTAGTGCTAGCATGCAGCCTGGGCCATTGTGTAGCAAGACATGTAAGCACATGCAATGACACTGGTGCCATGTGCAGGATTGAGGATTGCTTGATCGCTGCGCCATAGTGCCACTTTAGTAGCAAGTTATAGCTGGACGCTCATTCGTCAATTTCACTCAACGAGCACAATTTGATTCCGGCACCCGTCTTTGAGACAATCTCACATCGAGGGAGGTTTAACTCATCTTCATCTTCGACAGCTGCATAAGAGCCTTATACATACGTACATACACCCACATCAGCACCAGTGCTACAGACGGAACTGCTCCAACCTCGCATCCTAGCTGCTTCGCATTTGCTTGAAGTACTGACTTGACCCACCCGACGCCCAACTAGATTCAGACACCCCGCCCCGTCACGCACGCGAATCCTAACAAAATGACCACGATCCCGAGCCGGCTCGCCAAGCTCTCTTCGACTTGTTCGTCATGGGACGACGCGCGACGTAGATCAGTGGCTGCTTACAGGCAATGGTACAGATCTGTGAGTGGGGCCAACCATCAGGTTCTCTGGAAGGCAGGATCATCCGAAACCTAGCGAGGGTTTCACGAGTACGAGTACGAGTACGAGTACGAGTACGAGTATGAGTACGAGTATGAGACAGAACCATATCACGAAGAAGGGGAAAAAGAGGGGATAGGTGTTACCCGTGTAATACGATGTGAGCTCAAAAAGGGAGGGATTTACGCCAGCGTGTGGTACGGCGTGATGCGTGTGTGCGTGCGTGCTGGTGCGTGTGACGGAGAAGAGGTGCTGCTGGCCTTTGCTTCGGTGTTGGGGTCGTACGAATCACACTGGAAGGAGTGGTGTGGTGTGGTGCTGAGAAATCGAGAAGATGTCGGATATGCTTTGAGAACGGATAAAGGCAAGAGAGCAAGTGGGACCGAGCATCTTGATACGACTGGGACTAGGACTGTGGCCTCACGGCCTCACGAATCTCGGAGGAGGAAGTCAGAGCAAGATCAGCACACTTAGAGTGTACTATCGGTCGTTGCGTGCTTCTGTATTTTCACCGTAGCAGATCCGTCCCAGGAGAGCGCGGTTCGACCACGACTCGTTCAAGCTGTCAAAAAATACGTGCTGACAACAACGTCCACCCCACCCCACCCCACTCCACAGGCTCCCGACATCGTTCAGCTATACACGCTCAACGTCTCCCCCTCATTAGTCCGACTGAAGATCCGACAAGATTTTGAGCGAAACAGGGATACCATCACCGACTTGGGCGTGATGGACGTCATGCTTCACAAGAACCAGCAGGAATACCAGGAGACGATGAATGCTTGGAAGCAGGAGGTGAGCACGGGGTGTGACACGAGGGTCCGATAACGGTCTCCTTCCTCATTTTCGTTCTTTCCCTTATTCTCTTGGAGGACGATTTGGGCGTGGCTGTGTCGCTCTTCGCTGGTGTTAAGCTACAAAGGGGGCGAGCCAGCTATTGGGCGCGCGCTAGAGTCAAGAATCGGTCATTGCTTGCTGAGGGGAGTCATGTCCTGGCTGATGTGGAGGTGTCTGAAGCGAACCGCCCGTTGGGTGACTGGGCATAAATGATATGTTGTATCTGGGACTGGGAGAAGGGAGAAGAAAATCATCACTCTTTCAAAGACTCGGTCAGAAGGGCGGTGGGGAAAGGGGAAGGGAGATTACAAGAGAACCGTTCACTTGCAAGTCAACGGGTTGAGCTTAGATGAAGCGTCGCTGTCGCCCTATGCTGTCGACGTTTCCATATGAGGCCTGGATCCCTCAATGCGAGTAATGGCTCAGAATGATTTGACGAAGAGCAGCGCTAACAAAGACACTTGTTCTTTTGCTCTCTGTGCATTCCCTAACGTCCGCTTCTGCCTCCATCACTGTACGGACTCGACTCGACCGGACTCGACCCTATTAACCGATTAACAACACTTGCCCACCTCCCTCCCTCCCTCCCTCACCCATACAGCCCCACGTCATGCAATGGTTTAAGCGATACGATGACCCCGCTCCACCCAAGACGTTCCTCGACAAGTTCTACGCGGGTCGAGATGACCCCGCGCAGGTTTCTTCTTTCTAGGCCAGGCCATTCGTTCCAAAAGACTGAATGTGGGTGGATTGGGCTATCGGGACAGATCAGTCAGGATCAGATGGCAGGAGATGAATGGATGGATCACCACCGACTTCACGATATCTCGCGCCGTCTTTTCCATTAGGATAGGAGGCCAGAGCTACATGTAGATATCAGCATGCACGTCTGCTCTGCGATCGGTGAGAGCGTCCATCTGAGTACAGGCACGGATGGCTCCAGCACCACCAGTCTTGAACGGGGAAGGAGAAATCTCTGGTCCGATTACTCGAGATATTGGAGCCATGGCAGCAGGATTCGTCATACAACATGGTAGTCACATCGAACACCCAAAGCTACCAGAAAGTCATATATGATCTGATCTGATACACGAAAACCCGTAGCTCACATGTCCATGGGCATATCCATCGCTGCCAACTCAGCTTCATCGATCACTCCCTCGAAATCATCCATGTATACATCGGGATCCATATCCCCATCCCCGTTCTCTTCCCCATTTCCATTACGCATCGAGAGGTGATTCCTCCCCATGGCATCTTTGAGTTCCCGATCCGCTCTTTCCGCATCCTCCTTATCTTGAGCCTGCCTTCGCTCGATATCTTCCAATGTCCACAGTGAGATGCCGGTCTGAGTATGATCGAACGGCTGGGAGATCTGCCGGATGAACTTCTTGGCCAAAGAGATGGCAACGTCGGTAGATAGGTTGGAGTGCGCTTCGGTGATGTAGCTATTGATCCATTTTGGCAGCTTGGCTCGCTTGTCCGTTCGAGCGAACCGCTGGGAGCGAGAAACACCAACAATAAAGGAATAGACAACGTCAGCTTGGACTAAAGACCTTTGGACAGCCCAGCTGAATCAGGGGCGGGCGCGTCGCAGACTAAACGCATCAATGCCGAAGATCCCGTCAAGAATGTTAGTAAACCCCCACCCACCTTATCCGCAAACACCATCAGACCCCAATCTGTCTTTCCTCGCAATACACGGCCAACACACTGCGCAGCATGTCTCATGGCGTCGAAAGTGAGATAGTCATTCTCTCGGATCCTATGATTATCTCTCAAGAACTCCAAACGAGCTTTCAAAATACGTGACTCGGTGTATTGGTAGGGTATACTGTAATGCAAGGGAACAGGCACGAATAATGAAGTGGAACGGTCAGCTTCTCATCGCGTTTCTCAGAGAAAGTATCACGGCGAACTTGAAGCTGACCTACCCAAACATGATAACCGCCCGTCCGTAGTTGCTATATCATATCATCAAGCACCAGCATATCAGTCCATGTCTGACATCATCGTGAATCCTTTGTACGCAATCACTCACTGGTCGAAGTCGATACCCTCAGAAACCTTTCCTCGAGCCACAGAAAGCATCACAGCGCCTCTTCCGTTGTTGCACGCTTCTCGGTAATTCCGGAGGGCAATACTCGTCTCCATCGCGTCAGGCGTCTCGACGAACAGCAGCTTGTGTTTCCACACTTCGCTAAGGATACCCTACATGACAAGGCATTCAGCATCGGTGCTTCATCAGATGAAAATGCTGCCTCCTACACTCACCATATCATACCACGCGGAGACAATCGATTCCATATACAGATACGACGGGAAGAAAGCAACCACGCCGTCCGGTACCGTCTTAGCCATATCAATAAGGATACTCCCAAAGTTCCTGACTACTGCAGGATCGTTTCGAACCTCGAATCTTGATGAAATGGGCACTTGATCGCTCCCTCTAGTGATGACCATAGGCAAGAACGCATTTCGAGTCAAAGTCATCGGGTAAGATTGTTCTGTCACAGGTTGGAATTGGAGGATCTTGGGGTACATGTCGAGAGGCGAGATGGTTCCTGAGGTGATGACGACGGATGAGAATCGCTCGAATACAGGTGCGATGGCAAGTGAAGGGTCTAGGCAGCTACAATGAACGCGCCGACGATCAGCATCAGTCAGATCGGCATAGGCAGCAATGGTCAGACCGACCGAGCTCACGTAAAATGGAATATGGGGTTCGGCACAGTAGCATGTTCCGTCTCATACGGCTCCAGGATGAGCAGGAAACCCTTCTCATAAGTCGCCACCAGAGTACCGAACGAAGCAACCTTCTGAAGAGAATAATGCTCGTCGATATTCGTCAACTCGAGCGTCCGCACAAGCGATGTCAGACGTTCTGCCGCGAATCTGTATGCACATTTTGTCAGCTACTTTCCCCTCACAGTAATCGCGGGTGCTCATAGCTCACTTTAACGGTCTCTTCTCGATGTACGTTATCTCCTTCAGGTGCGCCAAGAACGATGTCGGTGTCTCCGCTACGACATGCAGTACTCTCATCCTCGTCTGCAGTTTGCACGTAAGCTTCTCGCCACCACAATGACCATAGATCAAAGACAGATGTCGTGCTCACCTTGAGATATTCTATGAACCGTTTCAAGAACGCAATGAAATGCTCCGCTTTCCGGATGTTTCCAGGTACAGCTTCGTCCAGCATGTCCTTTGATAACACAGGACTGACCATCATATCCTCGTCTTCTCGATGCTCGTTGGCTTCTTGTAACCCTTCTACGAGTTTCTTATATTCGTCTTCTAATTTTTGCGAATCGGTCTGCTTGATCCTGGATACCGACATACAGAGGTCAGATTACGCTCATCAGACGGATGTATTGCCCAAATCAGCTCATGGGGGAGGTAATGGCTCACTCTTCGATCTTGTCGCTGATCTTGTTCACACTTCTCGCAGCGGAATCCAGCATCGGTCTCGTCAGATCAATGGACAGTGATTCAATGCAGACATTATCTGTTGTTCACGAATTCAGCTGAAGATCCAACTCCGGTACCCGTTGCGATCACAACTCCACCGCAAAGCAAAGACAGGACCTCACCGATATTGTGTGCTTCGTCGAAGACTACTATACTCTCCTTGCTCATCTCAGCCGATACCTGCTCCGCCACTTTGGGGTCCAGCAGATAATGGAACGAGTAAATGACTACGTCCATGAACGGGAGCTGCGGAGAGGTATACCGGACAGGTATATTAGCTGACGCTCCCCCACTCCTTGACGAATGGATGGCAGGGCGAAGCTCACCATTCGCCTGATGGTGAAATACGGGCACACGCCCTTCTCTTGTCCGTATTTCTTGACATCGTCGATAGTATATACACCAGCCGGAATGAGATTCCCGGTCTCGTAGTTGTTGAGTTCCTGCGTCAAGCGTGCATGAGTTTCTTACTGCAAAGGATGGCGCAGTGTATGCGCGTGTGAACCGAATCACTCACCTCGTGATAACTACACAGAGGTACACTGCCTGGGTTCGCTCTCCCTTTCTCGCACGCGAACGCAGAGGTGAGATCTCTGCATCTCGAATCCACCACTTTTCCCTTCTTCTCTTTGCTGACCTGGGTACGTGTTGAGATGGTTATAGATATCAGTGAGGGCGCTTAACAATTTCTAATAGCTGATCCCGGAGATGGAGATGATAAAGGAGATAGCCTTTCGAAATCACAGCAGGACGAAAAGCAGGATGAGCGTGGTAAGTGGTGCTATGCGAATACAACTGAAGTAGATGAAGTCGGAGCTCCTTCAAATTAGAATTGTGCACATACCTCGGGGTGCAAACACAAATTCCGTCTACTTGTCAATCCCAGTCCTCTGAACCCCTCGTCATCGGCACCCATCTCCGCCCGATATTCCATCAATCTCTTGAGCTCCGCAAGAGCCTTCTCGATCTCGGGTACGGTACGAGAGCAATAGATGAGCTTCCGCTTGTTTGGGTAAAACTGAGGAAGTTCAACACGAAGATGACGACGGCGCGAAAACAGACATCAGCATTGCCTTCTTGACAATGTAGCTCGGTGCAGGCATTGTCTGTGCGTAGCGCATCCCCATAATGCAGATGTGGAGATGTGCCGGGTCCAGACGATTTACACTGCATTGGATGGGTTGTATCGAGGATGAGTTTGCTCTCAACTCACCTGCATATACGATACGATAAGCGAGAGCAGCGAGACAGTCTTGCCCGTACCCGACGGCATTTCCAGTACACAGTGGCCCTATAACGAAAGGTGAAAGAGGAGCAGTCCAAAATCAGCTCATTCTTGCGGAGCGACCCAAAAAAAACGGGATTCTTCGTCATTTTTCTTGGATGACAGAATCGCACAGAGTCCTTCCTCTAAACAGGCAGAGCTGCTACTCACTCCGGCATCGAGCGTCGTCTTGAGATCGGCCATATACGAGTATTGTTCTGGTTTATGCAAGTATCACGTGAGCTACCTCGGTTCTCTGCTTCGCTGCACTACGCCTTGTCTCGCTATCCCGGCGTCATCGTGGGGCGACCTCCATCGCTCGCTAGGATCGGGTCACAGGTCTGCTGCCGCCTCCTTCCTATTGGTATTGACACAGGGGAACGAGAGGAAAGCTATAATCTCAAGCTGAACGCACCTGGATACAAACTGCAATAACATGAGAAACATATTCCGCGTATTGTATCAGTCATACATGCACGTAGGCACGAACGCGGGACCAGGCATCATGGTCCGTATGCATCGCTTGACCGGTAACAAGACAAGGATGATAAAGATAGGAGACAGAACTCACCGATCGTAAGGAAACAGGACGGGCAGATCGCCCAGCATGAACTTCATTATGCCAGGGTGGGTTCTTCCTTCCTATCTATCGATCTTTGATATAAAAGAGTATCCTAAACCTTCCCTCACCTCGACTCTGAGGGTTGAGGTTGTTGATGCTGAGCGAGATTGAACACTACTTGGTGCGATATACTTTACTTTATTGTTGTCTCCTGGAGCTTGGGTAGCTTAGAATCGGACAGTAAGAGCGAGACCGTGATCGCGCATGGATTATGGGCACGGACGAGGGCGGAGGCTCAAGCGGATGGACACTGGAACAAGAGATGATAGGAGATTATATTAGTAGAATTGAGCAATCGCGTTGGAAGGAAAAAGATGAGTTACAACGAGTAACTTGAACTATCTAGCATATCTGGCCAGTCCAGTCAACCATCGCATAAGTTACCGGTACCAACCTTTCGTCATCGCCGCTCTATACGTAGTGATCGACCAATCACCTCCACCAAGAATAACCACTAACTCAAATGCTACTGTACCTCTTTCCCGTTCAGCGATTCATGTACAGTATTGCGCTCGGCACGGTACGGTACGGTGCAACATGCAGCTGACTCGTATGAGCGCATGCATCGTCAGTTCATCATCGTGGAACGCTCTCGCCGATAACGAGGTACAGGACAGATAGACAGGTGGAAGCACCGAACGATACAGCAGCAAAGGTCCAGTCACCTCCTAACCCTCCCCCGATAGCATTGCTGCTCGCATGCCCACATCAATTTGACAAAAGCAATACATGAGAGAGAAATAGACGAGACGATAAATGACTATGATGGGGGAGAATGAGCATTGGCTGCGATCAGCATTGACCGGCTAATTATTTAGTCGCCGTAGCTACTTTTCCGCCCGATCCAGTGGTGATCTTCCCCTCCCCCGGTTCCCTGTCTCGCCTCTAACCTCGGACCTGACAGATGCTGAAACGATACAGTCATTCTCATTATGTGCAACACAACATAATGTGAGCCCTCGCAGCTTGCTTATACAGATCCCCGACCGGTCGAGAAACCGTACCGCTCGCTGACGGATCGCGCCATGATGTCCTTGACGGGACCAAGCAGACGAGTGAAGGCTTGTTCGCCCAAGGCGGCGACTCGGAGCTTCTCTGGTCCTTCGGCTCGGACGGTCGCAGCTCGCACTTGTCGGTTGAGCAAGGCAAGCTCTGCATAAGTATTCCGTCAGCCTGTGTCTTCTTCCTCTTGACTGCAGGGAGCGGGGTGGCATCGAAGGCTTCTGTTCTCACAGGACCGAATGAGAATGGGTACAGGCGAGCCCGCAACTCGACTCACCTCCGAAGTAGTCACCCTTGCCATACCTCTTCACCACGCTCTCCCTTCCATCGTCACCCCTCTTGATCGCGACCGCCGCGCCGCTTTCGACAAGGAAGAACTCATCACCCGCGTCGCCTTGGACAATGACGTCCTCACCCTCATTGAATGTTCGAGATTCGAGAACATCGGCGATCTTGGCACGTTCATGAGGCTGGAGAGAAGCGAGAATCTGAACTTCGGAAAGGAAAGACTCATACAGTCGTCGCTTTCGAGAGGTGTGCTATCATTCCGGAACATAGGAGTATCAGCGTGGTGGCTCGAGATGATCAGCATGACAAATTAGCACTCACGTCGAGGAGGATAGTTCGGAATGAGACTCGGTCGAGAGCCCAAAGGGTACAAGGGGTGATGGAAAGGATTGAGGCGGCTCGGGGGGCGCTATTAGGTGTCACGATTTGGTCAGTACGATTCGCAAGAAAGCTTGATCTGCATTGCGAGAAGCGTTGGCCCCGCCCACACTCACTTGTGCATCAGAGCAAGTTCACCGAACGAGCTGCCCTCTTTGGAGGTAGCAACCTTCTTGCCCAGCAATGGTCTGTCTCCCTTCTCAGGGTCGATGACCTGACCTTCCTTCTTGACGAAGATGTCGAGCGTTCCGCTCTCAACCACGTAGAAGTAGTCTCCTGCCGCACCCTGCTCGATGACCATCTCTCCAGGACCGACGTTAACTTCCTTCATGGCAGCAAGGACATCTGCTTCTTGCTCTTCGTCGAGGTTTCTGAAGAGGAAATTTGGTGAGATGGCCTGCTTGATCCGGGCGAGCTGTTCCTCCGTCTTGGGGAAAGAAGGCATACTGCTACCACCGTTACCTGAGGCGTTAGGGTTGGGTGTCGTCTCGTCCTCTTCCATCGTGGTCTCAAGTCCGCCGGCAGGAGGGAAAGATCGATGAGAGGTAGGAACGAGTGATTCGGCTGAGACGGACGTTCGTCGGCCCAAGGCGTAGGATGGGATAGGGGGTTCATCTTGATGTTCTTCCTCGGTAGGAGGCTGAACCTGACCGAAAGGTGAAGCGTTGAATGTGGGGCCCTGATCGGGGAACTGGGAAGATCCCTCACTGAACGGACTGGAATCACCGCCAGGGGCTTGAAGCCCGCTGGGGGATGGGGCGCCGAAGGGGGATTGGAAGATTGAAGGTTGGTTGGATAGACCAGAGCCGGTGGGGACAGTGGCGCGTCGAGGACCGCCAGGGCCGAAGGGAGAGTCGGATGGGGCCATTTCGGAGAAGGGTGAGAGGGTAGCAGAGTTGACATTGCCAATGCCTGGAGCGCCTAATGCGATGTTCCCTGGTCCTTTACGACCCGCGGGAGGAGCAGAGAGAGGTGGTTGAGACCCTTGTCGCTGTATGAGGATGGGGGAGATCGATCGTCAGCGCTCGTCCTCGCGCAATGTCCTCAACCATTCGGTGAGGCTTCCAGACAGGCTTAGTACACGCTCACTCACCTCCTGTCGGAGCTTGTTCTGGAACCAGTCAGCGCCCCATTGGATAACGTCCTTAGGCTGATCCCTCGCGACGTCGCGGTTGAGATCGTTGAGGATGGAGGTCCAGGAGGTCGACATGGTGACTGAGGAATGAGAGGTGAGAAGGTGGGAAGACGGGTTGTCGAGGAACAAAGCTTGAAACAGAATATAGGTAGGTATCTACGACGAATCTGTCGGTCTCCGTTCCCTTTGTCGTGATGGTGTTTGCGATCGACGCGGTCAATGGAAGTTGCTGAAAAGCGAGAGAGGGAGAAAAAAAGAGAGAGGGGTGTATGCAATGCTTTTTATGCGGATGGACTCGTTGTCAGTTTATATGCAAGGTGGAGATGTATGATGTTGAGAACGTTACGTGGAGAGGATGAATAGCAAGTGTGAAGTGCGAATGAGTGTGAGTGGGATGATGGGATGACCGCAAGCGGTAGTAGGAGTACCGTGAGTGTGAGGTGAGTGGTGTCCCTGGTCGTGGTTGGTCACCGTGGTGGTAGGATCGCATATCGCATCATGCTAATGGCAGATGGATGTACGCGCCATCCGCTACTAGTCTCCTAATAAGCCTGCAGCCTGCAGCCTCATCATCAACCTAAAAACCCTAATCGCACTCTTTCCCTGATCTAGGCACCGCACTAGCTTACTGCTCATTGCACATCGACCGGATTACAAAGACCACTGTCTTCTAATGACCCCTTGATGAGTTTGTAATGAGATTAGAAGGGTGATTAGAAAGGCGAAAGGGTGGAGGTGTGGTGTGTTTCACGCGTCTTGCTGCTTGACAAGCAGAAAGCACGGTCGATCAACAATAAATGTAACAATGACGTTTCATATCAGCGAACGTATATCGCCCAACATTCCCTTACCTCCTTCTTCGCCTTCCTTGCTCACTCTTGACTGGTATTCAAGCGAACTCCACCCCGACCGAGCCACTCCGGCCTGACTTCGGCTTCGTTTCTTGCTAGAATGAACTCACGATAGTCAAGCTACAGACTCGCTCGCATACACAATGTCTACCTCCGATCAAGAATGGGATGAAGAGCTCGCGTCACTAGCTCAGCATATCTCCCTTGGCGATGATGACGACCAGCAAGAGATCACCCAGCAATCTATCTCTCCACAGCCAGTCTCACAGTGGAATGAACAGAAGATCGAGATATTGACGAACGAGCCCGAGGATCAATTCAATCGCCCCCTACAAGATGAATCGGACAAGCCCGCTCGACCAGCTCTCAATCAGCTGGTGGACAAGGCGGAGACGAAGGCTGCAAGTGCACGGAGGGATGAGGTGGACGAATATACGTGAGCTTCGATGCTACGGCTACTTGCTATCAGGAGCTGACACAATACGCAGCGCGCTCGAGAGACGGGTACATGCCCTGTCGCACGAAGTCGCGCTCCTTCTCGATAGGATATACGGTATGTTCTCCCTCCTTTGTCCTTTCTCTTCGCGAACCTGGACTTCCGGCTCTGCTTCTTTTGTGGAGATTCATGTTGAATCCTTGATTAAATCTCGTTTCTGATAGAAATCCAGGAACTGCGGCATTCATCTGTACCATCCTCCTCATCCCCCTTAACATCATCAGCGCCGGCATCACAGCTCGATACCCTGCTTTCCAGCTTGTCAGATTCAACAGTCTTGCTAAGACCTCAGATAACATCTCTGCAATCTGATATCAGCCGATACTCTGGTCCAAGAAAGATGCAGCTGCAAGATGGGATAGAAGAACTCACGGACGAGTGCAAGAAGGTAGAGGACCAGCAGCGGTGGCTCCTGGAGGAGATGAAAGAGGACGGCTGGCTCATACGCTTCAGAACGTGCGTACGACTACATTCAGCAGCTTGACGAGTCCTGGTGTTTATGCTACACGGTATCCACCGGATAACAGTCCATCAGCTGATGCACAAGTGTCATAATAGGACGGCAGATCAGGCTGAAGCCATGATGGATCCTTTGCAGAGGAGCTTGGATGGATGTCTAGTGAGTTACCGAGGATCCATGATGAGTATTCACATTAGCTCATCCAGACCTGTACCACTCATAGCAATACATAGAGCGTATCTCGAACTCGACAGGGCACATCTCGCTCACATCGGAAGACGACGATCAACCTAATATACGGCATCTTGAGAAGCTGGCCAAGGGTCATGAGTCAATGACGAAGTGAGCCAGAATTTGTATCGAGACTCGTTGTGAGGTACCGTTGCGTTGGCCGTGCGAGATCAGCTGACTCCAGCTGCCTGTTTTTGTCACTCTTGTTCCGCGCACCGCAGAACGTACGCGCCTAGCATCACAAAGATATTAAAGATGATGGATAAGAGCATATCGGAGCGGCCGATCAAGAATGGTGAAGCATTACGTCGGTGCGTATGCAGACCCCTGTCACTCCTGCAGAATCGTTCATCCTTACTCTTCGCCTAGCTGACAGTATCTCGATAGGTATGGCGAGATGACGGAACGATGGAAAGCGCTGCAGAAGCAACTGCACCGTTTGAGCATACGTGTCCAGCTCGTCGTATCAGAGCATTCTGAGGGCAATGGCGGTCAGCGTGGAGATGGCAATGGGTACGGGTACGGGCACGGACACGGTCGCGGGAATGTGGAGATGTTATCCGAAGCGACAAGCCCTTACAGTTCGCCAGACTCAAGGGGAGAATACTTCGGTTCCAGCTCGGTACAGGGGTACAGTAACGCAAATTCAAGAGAATCTACCGCCAACTCGTCTTACAGGTCCAGGGAATCGAGCTTCGGTGTGCCTCAAAGACCATCACCTAGCCATCGTTCATCCATGTCATCAGCCGTATCTGCCTCATCCAGCAGATCAGCCACCGTCGCGCCTACAGCGTCCGTCTCGCCCGCCAGGTACGGCCAGACGGTACCTCCGCCCGTCCCTCCCAAAAATGCGCAGTATCCTGCCTCTACATTATCTCCAGATAGCGCCATGAGGCCATCAATGCTGCGCAAGAGATCTTCAATGATGTCTTCGGTCTCGGCATCCACGACGACAGCTACAACTACGACGGCGAACCGTACGCCGACCGAGAAGCCCCGGTGGAATTCGTCCACAAAAGTAGATCTATCGCCGTCGCCTTCGAACTCCGTTCAGACCCCCACTCAGCCACGCGCTCGTTCACGGAGCAGCATGTTACCCCTGCGCGCTGTTAGCCCGACGCCGAGCAACAACTCGATGGCATCGACTACGACAACCAATAGACGATTAAGTAAAATCCCCATCGCCTCACCTTCGCCCTTTAAAGGTCTGACCTCACCTCCTCTAAGCGGGAGGTATTCGGATTTCGGCAGGGATCATGATCACAATCAGGATCAAGAGGTGCTCATACCTGGTCTGGCAGTCTCGAACTCCCATTCCCGGACACTGATAACCGAACCGTCAAGCGTTAGGAGTCCGTCCGACTCGAAATTCGGCTCCCGTTCGCGTGCAGGTTCAGGCTCGGGCTCGATCTCAGCAGGACAGTCTCACCTTGACAGAGCTAGGATGGGCCTCAAGACACCTGATCCCTTCCGTCCAAGAATGAGCTCGACGTTCTCGGCTCTTGGCGCCGGGTCACGGAGCGGAGCATCGACTCCGAGCGGATCCCGAGCATACTCGAGCGGGACTGTCCTCAGGACGGCGCCCGCAAGCGGTCGACCATCATTGACGATGGGACGCGCGCCTCCTTCGTCTTTCAGGGTCACGTCGCCTACTCCGTCCGGCTTCAGTACGGGCACCGGCACCGGCGTTGGAGCAGATACAAATCGACCGTCTTCAAGATTATCGTTAACATCATACTCAAATTTCAATGTAACCAGCGCGCAGCTCGAACCTTTCCAACCGTCGAAATACGACCTGCTGGATATGGAAGTATTGCGGATCATCCAAGAGACTGGCTTCTCACTCTTCGTAGCCCGATTGGACCAGCCTCTGAAGCGGGGTCAGAGGAAGAATGAGAACGAAGAGTGGAAGGGCGAATACGTATTTGGACGAGGAGAGAAACCTACATCGGTGAAATTGCTCAAGATTGCAGGGCCCGCGGGGACGAAAGCGCAACCTGGGAGTGGACCGAGGGTCAAGTGTCTAGTGAGAGTCGGAGGGGCTTGGCATGATTTGGCTGGTGTGCTACAGAAGAGGATGGATGATATGGAGTCGTTCTAGTGACCACTAGCTCTAGCTACCGTTTTAGTTAGGGTGGAGAAGGTCCCAATGTCAGTTATGCTGACGGAATAGACGGACATAATGTGTATGATACGGTTGTACTCGCAGGTCAATCACCAATGCCATATCCTCAGCTCATCTACGATCTTGTCTGTGCATGAATGAGAATTATCACGACCTTGCTAACGGTGATATGACTGGCTAAGACAGTCAATCACTTACGTGTACATACATAGGACGGTACAACCGCTCGCCCGCACTTAAACGGCAGACTAACTGATCAAGAAAACACCCATCTATACGTGAATACTACGAGTACAGTGACTTAATCGTTTTACAACAGAAGTGACCAACATGCCTTGATATGCATACATAGATCAAGCCACCTTTCACACTGGCGATCAGTCAAATCACATGCGTCGCCCTGCCACCTCTATGAGTGGTTGTATTTACAGCCTCACACAGGGGGTGCTCCCCGTTGCCAGGCGAATGACAAGCCGATCATTGGTGTCGCTCGCTCCCGTCTGCGCGACCTCGTGGTGGGATCAGATCCGGCGATACAATCGCTCAGGGCATCGGCTGGTCGCTGACCGCTGACGACTTAGAGGTCCCTCGCGCCCTGCGGCGGCTTCCTGACTTCGTGACCGATCCGATGTCCAGTCTGACGGGGATTTTATTCGCCCTGTGACGGTCTCACGATCGGTGGTTGACCCCTCTGAGCTCGCCATTTATTGGCGACGTTGATCACTTGATCGTCGACCAGAATGCTGAATGATCCAGACATCATGCGAACAAGGCGGAAAAATAATGATCAGCATATTTCGACCAGAAAAAAAAGATGCGATGAAAGACAGGTAGCATGCCTAGTCGGACGCACCTATAATTTACGATGAACCTTTCTGATACCTCATAATTATTGTAATCCAGAATATCGTCGCCGTGGATCGTAAACTAGGTCACAAACAGGCCACGTCAACAGGTCAGCACGATCGAACCCCATGTGGGCGTGCAAAGCTTACCTCCATGAGCATCGCTCGGAACACCTCGACAAGATCATAGCGTCCTAGTCGGGCGAGGGAAATTGTTCGAGTCAGCATTTCACCACGGAGTACGCTTGACTGGTAACTGAGGGCTCGAGAGCTTTACCTCGTAGCAAGATCATCCTGTCCCTGAAACTCGGGAAGATGATACCGTCAATGGCATGTTCGTGCGGCACCGTGCGTTGTACGACAGTAGGCCGGAGGGCCGGTGGCAAGTGGTAGTCGGGGTTCAGGCGGAAGCTATAGCGGGTCAACGACGGTTGCGGACATCGGCACCAACTATCCGCGCAATCCTATGTGCGCAATCGGGGTCGAAAAAGGCATGACTCACTTGTTCAGATGATAGGTGATGAGCTGTAGAGAACGTGCGAAATGTTAATAATGGTAATCTGCTGAGTGTACACATTCCCTTGTTGCCATTCCATCAACAAATGGATTGCTTCACAACTCACTTGCATCGCTTCCATCTTCCTGTCTGACGGGTCTCCTTCTTCGATCATTCTCATCAACTGATCCTGCTGTCTTCTCCTCTCGGCCACTTCTGCGGCAGTCATGCCCGGCCCTTCTGAGGTTCCAGTTTGATCGGTATTCGTTGCGGATCCTATAGCTTGTTGTAATTGCTCTCGTCTCTGAAAGTCACTGATATTCACATCAGCCGACATAAGCGGAGAATGATTCCTGGCGTAGTTGCTGGTAGTAGAGTAGCCATATAGTGGTGGTCTTGGACCGGCAAGCGAACTGATTGAACTCTCAGGTCCCCGATTCAGAGCCGGATTGTTCCCAATCCCGGTCGCTGATGCTCCCGGGACCATCGGACCAAATCCCAGCACTGCATCCGGTGTTCCAGTATAGATGCTGGATCGATCTGTTGGTTCACTGTGAGGCTGTGCGCCTACAATGGAGTCGGTCGGCGGTTGTGGAATCGTGCCATCTTCCCCTACTAGATATTGAGCATATCCATGACGATAATCTCGGCCAATCGATTGGGGCGTCGTGACTTTGTTGTCCGTTGTACTTGTGCTAGAGGAACCTGCTGTGGTCTCGGTGGGTTTGGCTTCGCTCCAGAGAGTGTCCAGGTCAGGAAATAGGAAATCGTATGAATCGTGCGGTGAACCCGACCTTGATGGCCTCGGTCTTAAAACGCCGTCATGAGGTGTGCTTCCAAAATCGCCGCCAAAAGATCCGCTTTCCCTCTCCTTTCCCTTGGCACTCCCCGAAGGACCAGCGGCATGTCCTATATCGATGTTCCTGAAGCGTCCCCGATTCACACTGCCTAATTGAGAGGAAGTCGCTTCTGCGGCAGTTTCTCTTTTTCGTTTTGAAGGAATGATTTCCGAGGGACGTCGACGGGCTTCACCCATTCGAAGTCCTGGGTTGTTCTCTCGCAGCTCTCGTGACGCTTTCAGATTTACGAAAGCCTCGTACGCCGTATCCGTGTCAGCTCGGTTGAGAATCGCATCGAGCTGATCAGAAGACAGGCCTAAACGGGGCAGACATGATCCCAGGCCTGTAACAAGATGTTTTTGCGATATCATGAGATCAGTTGCTTGCTGGGACGACGACCATTGAAGCCGCAAGATCGCTCACCTTCACCAACGAACGATGCCATATTCTTCACCATATCTCTCAGTTCCTTGTTCTCCTTCAAGAGATTCCGGACGAGCAGAGTCATGAGCTCCACCCTTTCTTCCTTATCACCTGACAGTACTTCCACTCTTGCTTCCAGATCGCGAATCTGCGATGGGAGACATTCAGCACTACGCGGTGAACGATTTCATTTCGGACGGGAGGCGAGGTCGTTCTGATACCTGCAGATGCTCACGTATTGCTGCAAAGCCAGGATTGCGAAGATAGCAGTCAGATTGGGGCTTGACTGATTCGACATGAGTTGATCGGGCTCACTTGTTTTCGCAAACGGAACTCCCTCTGTGCAATCCTGTTCTGCGCCTTCCTCACCTGGCTCGAACTGGATGTTCGCCAAAAGTAGGCAATTCAGCGCCTGCAGCATTGGAAGAGGTACTCAGGCATGCGCTGGACCACTCACGTTGTCCTGTTGTCATCGTCTTCATGCGCTGAATCCTCCCTCCCACTGTCTCCCTCCCGCTATAGAGTTCGAAGGCATGTTCACGAGCACGGTGCGACCGAATTGCGTGCCAATTGCATGGCCATGAAGAAGTCGATGCACAAGTTCAAGTAGGCGGTGACGTTACATGTGGCGATCATAATAATGGAAGGGTCGATTGAGTCAGCAACGGTCACCAAATCCAAGGATGCACCTCAACGAAACGACAGAGATTTTGATTTAAATGAACGATGACGGTATTTGTTTTGATGTTCACAAAAAGTCTGGGCCAAGAACTAGGATTCTTTGTCTGACGATCTCCCATGGTCTGGTTGATGCCGACTCACCTCTCGGAGTATCTCATCATCCTGCTCGATGTCCTGTTCATGCGAAGGGTTGTTCATCTCGTTGTATCTCGTTCTCACTTGTAGATAAGTCTTAATCGACTGAGCGCGCGAGACAAGATAGCGTGAAAAGTTGTTGCTTTCTAAAGTTTGTGGCCTGTTTCCGCGGATTTCGGTAATGTCGACGAAAAGACTCAAGATCTTGTATTTTTGGTGGACCGGGCTAGAGATTTATTGTACTATTGACAGCGCGTTGTGATGGTCAAATGGAACGATATTTCGGTCGAAGTCGAAGCCGACGGTGATGAGTGATGAGTGACGGCGCGATGATATTTATCAACGGCGAATAGTCGCAGAAACCGCGAGTGTGCGCGCAAGTTTCAAAAAAAAAAAAAAAAAAAAAAAA